>JAJHPC010000019.1:1979668-2579668 GCA_024447665.1 Juncus inflexus | reverse complement strand
ATGTAGAAAAAGATGTTGAAAAAAATGTAGGGGTTGTTAATCAACTTATTTTAAAATAATTTAGAATGTTAATTATAGAAATTTAATTTCTAAGTCCATATTATTTTAGATTTATATTCTCATATAGAACCCATCTTATATTATAAAATCTAATTATGTTTTTAAATCTCTAAATATATAATATTTTATTTAGATACATGTGTCTTATATAACAAGTGTTTTCATAAGTTATTTCACGTATATCTATAGGTGTTAGTAGGAGAAAATACTCACTATATTTTTAAGAATTAAAATTACTTATTTTGATGGATGAATTTTTCATCTTCACTTAAAACTAATATCTAAAGATATATATAATCCCAACTACACTCTGTTGTCAAAAGATGACATGAATTTTTAAAAATTCATGAATATACTTATAAAAAATCTAACACATAAAAGTTTACAAAAATATTATAATCATAGAAAATTATTAGTTAAAAAATGATTTGTTTATACCTCACCATTCAATGCTTGAAATAACTCGGATGATGCCACGCGATGAGAATGGTACAAAATGGTTAAACAAAAAAAATTCAAGGATGAAGTTAATTAATAAAATATGGGCTATATTTTTAATAAATGTACAACCCAATCAAATTTAAAACAAACAAAATCCAGAATTGAATTCCTGGATTTTGGTTTACATCTGCTCACTTTATTTTCTAAAGCAGAACTCGAATTCGTAGTTCTCTCACTTCACCTCGCCTTGCCATGAATTCATCACTCTCTTCTTCTTCAATGGAGCAACTCCACGTTTTTTGGCACGAAGGAATGCTGGAGCACGACGCCGGGTCCGGAGTCTTCGATTCGGGTTTGGACCCGGGATTCCTTGAGGTGCTCGACAAGCATCCGGAGAATTCGGACCGGGTTCGGAACATGGTATCCATACTCCGCAAAGGCCCCATCTCCCCCTTTCTGACGTGGCACTCCGGCCGCCCTGCTCTGATCAGCGAACTTCTCTCCTTCCACTCTCAAGGCGAGTGAAACTGAAACATTTCATCGGACAGTTGATATGCATGGAGATAAAAATAACACTCTGTTCTTCCTCTGTTTTTTCCAGAATATATAGAGAAATTAGTGCAAGCGAGCGAGAAAGAAGGAAGAACGGAGCTCTGTTGCGGAACTTTCTTAAATCCTAATTCATGGAGCGCCGCCCTGCTGGCGGCTGGAACCACCCTCTCCGCCATGGACCTCATCCTCTCCGGCCATACCAAGCTCGCCTTCGCCCTCGTCAGACCACCAGGTCAGTCACATGCAGACATCACTCTGACATCACTAGGAGGAGTGCCTAACTCTCCATATCTGACTTGCCAGGTCATCACGCACAGCCAACACAAGCGGACGGATACTGCTTCCTGAACAATGCCAGCCTGGCGGTCAAACTCGCATTGAACTCCCCCAAAATCTCCAAAATAATTCTGAATGAACTCTTTTCCCAGGTAGCTCACTTTATTTTGTAAGTATCCTTGTTTGTGATTCACAACCTTATTGATTTCTCTCTGTCTTTCAATAGATCATTAAATATTTTGTCTCAATTGTTTTGATTGTGTTAAGAATGCTTGTATTGACAACAAGAAAAGGGAGCAATTTGGTCTAAATTTCATTGATTGATAGAAGCTGGGTTGAAAGGCATCACATTGAGGTCTTGATTTCTATTCTCTGACAAGCAGTAATTGATGTTGTCGGTATTGTATCTTGTGATTTCTCTTGTATTTCATTTCATTAAAGATCAAGATTTACTCGCATTGAAAACTGAAATGAGAACTTTGGTTTATTTTATTCTTCATTGAACAGCTGGATTGTATTAGGCATGATCAATTGTAATTAGGGATAAAGTTTCAGAGAATTAGAAACACAACAGAGTTCAACAGAGTCCAAATGTTTTAACTGGTTTATGAAAGATCAACTAACAATGAGATTGGATTTGTACAGATAATCTGGAACAACACCTTGCTGACTACATAGGTGTGAATCAGATTAAGACACACAACAGGCAATTACTCAAATGAACAACAAGCAATTATTCAAATGAAGGGCTCTAAAAATGCACAATTCATTATTACTGACATTCATTAATCTGATTACTCAGTGAATATGTCCAAGCATATGAATCTATTATGTTATTTGTATTTGTTCTTACTCCGATACCGCTATATGTATTATTGTATTTGCTTCTAAATCTGATATTGTTATATGTATTTGCTTCTAAATCTGATTGTTTATATTTGCTTCTTATTTATTTTTGTGTGACATATTATAGATTAAGGAAGTAATAGAGCCAATTTTAATGGAATATTATTGGTAATCATCTATGAGGATTAGTCTAGTCATTATTTATTTATACATAATTATTAAGAAAAACCATCGGTTCATATGCGGTTCAACCAGTTGACCCATTGGTCCAACCAGTGAACCAGTGACCCGGGACTTATCCGGGTCGATGTCCGGTCCGGGTTTGATAACATTGTATGAGAGGTATGATAAAATTTACCATCCGTTCAAATCCTTAGAAGATACATATTTTCAATTTAGTCCTTGACATAATTTGGATGTCAGGTTACTACGATGATCGGTGACTTCTTTGCAATTTTAAGAAATATATTTTTCATGAGGTGAGTTCTTTTAACAACAAACTTATTTTGACAACGGTGATAACATTCATTATATATTAAAATTTAAAGTGTTAACTCAAATTTCAACCATACAAATGAAATATATATATTTTAAATATGTTATGGATCAATTTTCAAAAGAATCAAAGAAGTATATCATCACCATCATGTATCATCAAAATATGAATTTATATTTGTAGAAACATGTTACAAATATATATACATATTTTGATGATATATGATGGCCGTGATAAAATTCTCCAATTCTTTGAAAATTGATACACAACATATTTAAAATATATATATATATATATATATATATATATATATATATATATATATATATATTTCATTCGTACGGTTGAAATTGGAGTCATCACTTTTTAGAATCAATGTTATCATTATTGTCCAAATAAGTCTGTTGTCAAAAGAACCCAACTCATTTTTCATAGATTAGAATAGAAACGTATATACAGCTAGATTTGTATATATGAATTTGAGGACATTGTATTGTCTCATAAAGAACGTATTACAATTATTGAATTACTTATTTTATATTTTTCACTGGAAAAAAAACTCATTCATTTGTTCAATAAATTCGCCGTTTGGGCCTTAAGGAGAGAGGCAGGGAGAAAGTGTAAGAGGAGAGAGAGAGATATAATTACATTTATTAATAATTAGAGAGATAAATTATTAAGTAAGAAATAATTATTAATAATAACTACTGAGACATTATACAAACACCTAACAATTAACTCTTTTTCAGGTCATAGAACGAAATCATGCCTCATGGTACAATCAACTTGCAACCAATGAGAGAAGAATCCACCTTCAAACGGAGAAAGGCTGGCCTTTTGAAAGAGGCGGAAGAGCTCTCAATCGCATGTGGCGTCGACTTGTGCGCCATCGTGTATGATGGGCCGTTTGATTCTAATCTGGAAATCTTCTCTCCGGTTCCCGATGTGTCAACTTTAATATCTCAAACATGTCGGAAAAGGAAAAACGTGATGCCTCATTGCGAAAGCAAATCGAAGCTAAGAAAGCCGAATTGACAAGAATCAAAATGAAGAATGGGGTGCTCGTGAAGAAACTGAGGAGGTATGTTGACCAAACTGAGAAACAACTGGAGGATAAAAAATCGAGGTATGGCGGCAACACGCAGACCATGAATGACGCGATGGTGGCTCTCAACCAGGAAGTCATGTATCTGGGTCAAAATCTTTACAACCAGCCGGGTACAGGGCTCGCTCTTGGACCAGCTGATGTGGGGCCGGCTGGCGGCTGGCGGTGAGAAAGGGGATAATGGTGATGTCATAGATGCTGACTTTACAGATAGCAAGTGAGAGTAAATGAATGGGTTGTGGTGTGGTGCGATGGGATTTTTGGAGTTTTTTTTAGTTTTTGGTTGTGGTCCGCAAGCTTGCTTGTATAGGGTATTTGGATTGGTGTGGTGTGGTGTGATTTGTTTGTGGTGTTTTTCTCATGTTTATTTTTCTTTGAGCTGATTTCATGTCTGCCTCTGTTGTGAATTTGTAATGTAAACTTCCATTTAAACTTAGGTGCGGATTTATGGAAAGAATTTGTATCATTTGGAAGAGTATAGCATGGATGGTAATCACTTATATTAGATCTTAGAATATAGTAGTCATCTTAAAATGAAAATCTGAATGTTCAAATCAAACAATAACATTACTGCGGGATAGCACGTGAAGTGAACCACACACACCTTATATGTAATCATTGATTACTATGGCATAGTGAGTGGAGTGAAGCAAACACACCTTATATGTAATCATTGACTGACATGGTTAGATCAGACACGTGCTCACTTGAGTTTAAGACCAGATGGATGGATTAATACGGATGACTTGATCAAATCGAAGTTGTACCGATAGAACCCTTGTATAATCCGAGAGAGGTAATGGAGGTGTCCAGTGGCAGGTTGGAAATGGAGAGTTGTGTTGATGAGAGAGTGTGTTTCTATTTATGTGATTTTAACTTTGATTTATGTCGATTATGTATGTAGTTTTTTTGGTGTTGTAAGTGTGCATAAGGAAAGAAATGAGTTGATTTGATTGACTTTTTTATAGTTGAGTTATTGTTTTCGCAAGACCATGAAAAGGAGAGGGTAGTTGATTACAAGGCGAGGTAGTTGATTATAATGTTGTATGCATTAGTATTTGTATGTTTAGATGGCTATTTAGTGAAATTTTTTGAAATAATTTTGGTAGTTATTAATAGAATATGTTGGTTCATTTGCGGGTTTTTATGACATTTTTCTGATTTGCAAATGACATCACGTGATGGATTTTGTATTTTCAAATTACAAAATAGTGTGATTTGTACAAGCATAGAAGATTGTATAAAGCAAAATTTGTTGAAGAGAATTTTCAACTGAAAGATTAAACATGCAAAATCTACAATAAAAAGCCAGACTTCATTCTGTAATTACTATATATTCTTTGTGATATATACAACATTTTTTAAATTCATACATATAAATCCATATATATTTGTAGTCTACAAATGTACAAATAATAATCTGGTATTTTCTATATCCTTTGGCTGCACACTGATGTTCAGGAATTACAACATCACATTTCAATTCTCTATTGGTGAATGTTGGTTTAACAATTGTGCAATTCATTTGGAAGAAGGATAATAAAGCCCTCTCCAATTTTTTTCAAAAAAAAATAATTGTGCAATTTGGTCCTTAGGATTTATATTTGTACAATTTTGAGAAAATTCAACATTTGTACAATTTGGTTCTTAATAAATATATATGTGCAATTGGTCCTTAAGATATGTATTAGGGTTAGTATTGCGCAATCTGACACGTGCAATTTTTAGTTTTTTGTGGGGCTTAATGCATAATTGACCAGGTCTTGTATCTCTGTACTGGTAGGTTTAAAAATGATGAAATTCTCAAAAGAGCAATTTGTGCTCTTGTAGGGGGTTGTCTGCAAAATGTTCCTATTGACCTATGTTTGTTCAACTCTTTATAGTGAATCAAGTGGGAGGAGCCATACATTTGCTAAAAGAAACACCTGCATTAAAAATATTAATGAAAAAAGATTAAATCAAAGTATAATAGCGGTTTGCTTTCATTTTTATTTTTCTATTTTGAGTTTTCAACAAGTAAAATATGATTTTTCTGCTTTTCTTTGTTTATTGTTTTCAAAATAGTCTTTTTTTTTTCATTTTTAAAATTGAAAGTAAATCTTTCCATAATACATTAATAAAGTCATAGTAAAAAAATATAACAGCAGTTAAGGGTTTCCATGCAAATGAAGAAGTATGCTTAAGGATGTTTGTCAAGAACCAAATTGCAACAAATATATTTGTGAAGGACCTAATTGCACTAATATATTTGTCAAGAACCAAATTGCAACAAATATATATGTTAAGGACCTAATTGCATATATATATGTTTGTTAAGGACCAAACTGCACAAATGTAAGATTTTCTCATAACTTCTCATGTACTATTACAAATGCTTTGTGCAGATTTAACATACTATCTTAATATTACACTGAGTCACCAAATTTATTTTTTTAAATTACATGATGTATACCAATTTTACTCCTGCAAAGAACTATATATATTTGGATTTATATGTATGAATGTAATATTTCACTTAAAAACGGACTTTTCTTCAATTGAATGCTAGTTTTACCACTCCTAAAATAAGTTGTGTAATCTTAAGGAGTACGGTTGCTATGCGAAAATTGGTACATTCTATGGAGTCCAATGTCACAAAATGGTATTGAAGGCTTCAGATTATGAAATGCCCTTTCTGGAATTAAAAGCAAATCAAATTTGCTTTTATACCCCTGTATACATTCTTTATATTCTCATATTTTTTTGTAATATTTATTTTAGTGCAATTGAAATTTGAGATAAAAATTGTCAGACATAAATTTGACAAGTAGAAAGTTATTATGTAAGAAATTGAAATAAAAATAATAAACAACATAAAGCTTGAGAATAGAAAAAAGCTCATGCAACATGTCAACATGTAATATGCTTTAAGAGAAAAATGCTGAAAAATGAAGTTATACATCATATTATTGAGATATTTTTATTGTGGGATCCTATATTGTATTAGGTAAATTGATGTTTTATTCTTTAGAATATAAACTTTATATTTAGGTTAAATTTGTTATTACCATTTTATTAGTTCTAGGAGGGTGAGTTTAGGGAGATAAATTTGGTATTTAGAGAGATGATCAAATACTTGAGAATTTTAGCTACTCATATACCCTTCAAGAGTATAAATAATATCGTAAGGCTCCGTTTGGATGTGGGATAAGAGAGGTATAATTTAATCTACGCGTAAGAACTTACGCCTCCTTATCTCTCAATTTTAGAATGATGTTTGGCAAGATGATAAGAATATGAAAAAGAATAGTGTTGAATTTAAAAATGTAATAATTTATAATGACCAAAATGCCCTTATATTACAACATGATAAGTAAAATGAAAGATTTAATTATTAATTATATTACATATTATGTAACACTTATAAATTTGTATATAATTATGATATTCGTTTATATTTTAAATTATTAGTATTTTAGAATATAATTAATATTTATATTAATTAATGTATTGTAAAATTTTTTTAAATGATATATTAAATAAATTTTTAACAAGAATTATTACTTAATAATTTAAAATGTTATTCAAATAATAATTTATTATGTTATTTAATTAAAAATTTATTATTTTATTTATAATTATATAAATTGAATAGTTAAATTAAATAATATTAAGTTAATTATATTATATTATATTAAGCTAAAACTACAATTACATATATTTATTATTTAATGAAATTAAAAGTTAAATACACTTAATTACTGGTATTATTTTATATTTAATTTTTATTTTTAAATTATAATTTATATCTCGAATATTATTACTAATGATATTGTTATGTATTAATTATTACTACAATTATTTATGAATTATTTTATATATTATTTATTTACTTAGGTTATGATTAATTATATAATAATTAATATTAATTAATTAATTAAAATTAAAAAATTATTTTATTAATATAATAATACTATAACAATAATATATAAGTTAAATATTAATATGTATGTATATGTATGTCTATATATATATATATATATATATATATATATATATATATATATATATATATATATATATATATATATATATATATATATATATATATATATATAATTATTAAAATATTAGTTTATTTTATTAATTAATATTTTTGTTACTATATTAAATTAAATGTAGTTAGAAGTAGAGCGAACAAAAAAATAAAACAACTTAAAGTGAGGATATTTTCGGAATAAACTAAGGTATAAGAGTTGGAGTAATTTTATACCACCTAATGGTTGGTATAAGCTTATACCTCTTACACCTCTTTATTCCTCAAACTTTTGATAGTGTTTGACAATGTATAAGAGAATAAGTTGCTTATTCCCTTCCTTATCTCACATCCAAACGGGGCCTAAAGATGTGATGAAAGCTTAATCATGTTCACGTGGAAGATGACGTGACCACAAATTACCACCCAATTAAGAGTTGAGGAAAAAATTCTTATATTTCTTTTACACATTCTTTAATGAGTAATGGGATATGAGTCTACGGTACACCAGGTTTTTGGCCAGCTTCAAAAATTAAGGGCGGTGATATTTTGAGAATTAGGCGAAATCATGAATACTAATTCAAATATACTAATTTTACCCTTGCTATTGGTTTCATATAACAGAAAATCAAGTGCTACTTCCGTTTCAAATCTGGCCGCACTTCATAAATTTCATAACCTTATAAATCTTAAAAATAACAGATATATCCCTCTGAATTATATAATTATATGAAATTCACATGGATATTACCTTATCTTATATAAAACAAAAAAAATCTTTCAAAAAATATTAAAATTGTATATAATTTGCATTATTTTTTGTTTTTGTATGATATGAATTAGGTAGAATGAGAAATATTATAAACTTGTGAAGAATATTTGACAGAAATATATGGCATTTTTATGATTTCTAAGATTAAACACAAAACGCGATGTTTTTATTTTGGCAGCCCTATATTTTATATTTTAAAAAGATACAAATGGAATTAGAATAAGATTCTCTTTCATTTTTTCGAATTTTACATGAAACATTTAAAATTGGATTAGATCCAGTTTAAAATTTTAAAATCTTTCAGGTTAAAAATTCTCTTTCATTATTATCTTGTAAAATATTTCATAATTATAATTTATTGTTTAATTTTAATTAACTAATAAGCTGAGTGAAAGTTATTGTAAAATTTTGTATAATAAAAAGTATTTCATTATATTATTTTGTTTCAAATTAAATAAGTGGTATTATAATATAAGTGATATCAGAGCACTTACCAAAATTTATTTATTTATTTTATTAAAAATGAATTAATATTTGATATGAAAAAAAAATCAATACTAGGTTCCTTCAATTGCACATAAAAATTGTTAGAAAAGAGACATAAACGAGAATGAACCGATTCATTAACCACTTCCAAAATAAATGAGAACTAATAGATTCATTAACCACTTCCAGAAATAAATGAGAACTTGGATTGCTTTAATTACCATCAAAGTCGTTGGCCGGCAACAAGCCCAATTCAAATGATGTATCATAAAATCGAGATTCTTCGAGTCATGTTAATGCAAGCCCTGCTGTCCAGAATTCTTATGATCATGTCTATCTTTATCATGTTTTTAAATACATTTGCAATGAAGGTGAACTCGGGTTCGGCTGTCATTCGAAACATATTGTTAAAGTTTTCAAGGGTGACCACAGCTGTGATGGATTTTTAGCAATCAAGGCGCCTGAGTGTAAGAAAGCCTATCTCATGCAATAATTCAAGTTTGAACATGACAAATCCCCTAGCCAATATGAATGATATTCTTCATCAATCAGAGATGAAGTATGCCTTCACACCGGTGGATATACCGATTAAGGACTGCATAGAATTGTATCTCGAGTCCGGAGCCACTCATTGGAACTTCTATTATGTTGCAGAGATTTTCAAAAGCTCGCATTACCAGGAAAGCTATATGTCATGCACCACTCTCATTATTAGGCGTAGCTTGATCGACTTTCTTGTAAATGAGAAGAGGACTGAAGATAAAGTTACCTATGAGTTTCCTGTATAACCAATTGTAGATGAGCTTCTTAATGACTTAGAGACATGGTTGTGAGCGATTTGATTTTGAAAGTTAGAGCTTACTTTTTTTGGGTAAAGATTTTTTTTTGTTTGGATTTGTAAATGAATTGTGGAATTTTGTTGTTGTAAGACTTTGTGGACTTAGTAGAAATAAAACTAGGGCTTTGAGACATTTAACTCCAAATTTATAGCTTACAAAATTCTTAAATAATTAATTTTTTTTTAAATATTTTGATTATTATCTTGTAAATATTTTATAATTAGTATTTATAGTTCAATTTTAATTAACTAATAAGCAGAGTGAAAGTTGTTGCAAAATTTTGTATAATAAAAAGTATTACATTATATTATTTTATTTTAAATTACTTAAGTGGTATCAGAATATAAGTGTTATCAGAGCACTTATCAAAATTTATTTATTTTATTAAAAATGAATTAATATTTAATATAAAAAATAAATCAAAACTAGGTTTTTTCAATTGCACACAAAAAATTGTTATAAAAGAGACATAAAGGAGAACTAACATATTCATTAACCACTTCCAATATCATTTGAATTGGGGTTGTTGCCAGCTAGAGGGCTTCGATTTTTATTAAAATAATATGAGTTCTCATTTGTTTCAAATAGAAATTAAAGAAGAGGCAGATAAGGTTCGCTGGACTTTAACAGGAACATGCGAATTTTTGACGTAGATTGCTTACCAAAAGATTCTAGGGGGAGGTGACTCCACTCAATCAGACCTCAAGCAGGTCTGGAAGCTCCGGATTCCGTTACGGATGCAAATACACTTCTGGATCCGAAGACAGAAATTTTTTTTGACGCAGGACAACCTTCAAAAGAGGGGTGCAAATTGCAAACAGGTGCCACCTTTGTTTCAATGCGGTGGAGACAATCAAACATCTATCAGATAATTGTGACTTTGTCGAGAGGCATTGGGCGATCTGGAGAAATTACATGGATAATGTTGGCGAGCTTCCTCATGCTTCTGCAAAGATTGAGTTGAAGTAGCTTGCCGTAGTGTTTGTTTTCGTGGTTTGGTGAGAAAGATGCCGGCGAGCATACACAGAGGAGAAATGAGCCAACACGAAGCTAATAGAATAAGTGGAAGAGGAATTTAAACTTGTCTTAAGGATGGATGGTAGGAGCTGAGCTTGACGAGGATTTGTCCCTCAGAGTGGCGGAGGAGATTTTGAGTGGGGATGAATCTCAGTTGGGAATGGTGATGGAAACGATGTAAACGAGAGAAGATGAGTTAAAGTTCCTGAAGAAAAGAGTTGAGTTGGTGAGATAGGGGAGAGTGAGCTGGCATATCAATGCATATGTGACTCGGTTGACTGATAATGCATTCATCTTCTTTGATGGCTGCCTTTGTTTTTTTCTTTTAATGTTTTGATTGTCCAAAAAAAAAACCAGACTAAATGTGCTCTTTTTTTTTCATTTTCATTCTTTTTTCTTTTTCTTTTTTCTTGATGTAAATTTATAGAAAAGATGTAACAAACTCTTTTATAGTAAATTTATATCATTCTTTTGGATGGGGCATATTGGAAGCCCTCTTCAAAATTCATGAAAAAAAAAAGAAACAACGATACTGATAAAGATTAATTTTAATTCTCCAATACATTAACGCGCACACATCACCGAGTCTTAAACAAGACAAAAAAAGAGATAGAGAGTTGACGTCATACACATTAACACGCACACATTCTCCAATACATTATACCACCTCTCTCATTGCTCTGGTCATAAACATTCATTGCCTTTCTGTTGAAAAATCTAGTTCCTGGCAGCCAAAACCTTTTTGTAGAGTCATTATCCTCTATTCGTTGCCTCATAAAATTCGCTCCGTCTTCCCTCATTCTAAATATCAGACGGATAATCTTGATGTCTTCTAGAGGGGCTCCCAATCTAATAGCCTCCTAAAGGCACTCCTTCGGCGAATACGTCACATAAAATGTTAGATTTTGAATTTCTTCAAAAGTAAATCCAGCTCCCAAATCTCCGAAACCACCATCTTGACCTTGATCGTTCCAATTGTTGTTTGGAGCGGCAAGTGTTGGCAATTCCAAATCTTCCAAATCTACATAATACGCGGGATCAAAGTTATCAAGGCCTAGATTATCACCATCCCACGAGTTGTCTAGAAATACATGGACTGACATTTCCAACACCTGGGCGCGGGAAGGCGCGGGCTGAGCAGGAGGTGGCATGGCCGAATCTACAATAAAATACATAATTTTTTTAATCTAAAAATAAATATTTATTATTTTGAACAAATAAAATAATTGAATGAAAACATTTATGAACCTCCATACAAATACTGATACGGGATGAAATGCATGAACTTCTTGCTTTTCTTCTAACGCCTAGCGTGTGGGATCTCCTGTAACAAACAATTTATCCTCCAAGTTATAATTTTTCCTTTTAAAAATATTTTCAAATCTTAAAATTTATTACAAAATTAACCTGAATAATTAGAGTCCACCGAGGTCATCTGCTTGAAGCTTTCCACCATCAATGTTCCAGAAAACTCCTTGATACTGATGGTGTTATGCCCTAGGCCAAAGTGTTTGTGACCTGGATGATGGATTGTAATAAGAAACATAATATTTATTCTAAGATATTTTATATAATATGTGAGTATAGGTTATTTTAATATAATTAAAATAGACCATGAATATGCAATTCAGCCTTATGTCATCAAAGTGCGTGACTTTGATAGTAAAACTATAAAGTGCTATTAATGCTATTCTAAATCATCCCTGGTCATTTATAGGATATTTGTGGAGATAAATATACTTGCAGATACATATAAATATATATTTATATACAAGCTATAAATGTACACCAGTATATTAGTTGACTGATGATTATGTTTTACTAATCATGGATAAATAGTTATCAAGTCATTAATATAGGTATATGTTAGAGACCATATACTGGACTGACCCGCCATAAGAATGCTACATGTTTTACGTCATTAGTGATTCTTGTAACATAAAGTATTTATAGTCCTTTGACCTGAGATTGTCTCGGTTCCCAACATGAGTAATTTTATACTTTAATATAATCTAACACTGCCTTTAACCGGGTGGTCACAATGGTTATGATTAGGTCTACAATGAATCATGTAGAGGGATGAGTGCAATCAAGACGGGATTTGTTCCTCTCATAAATGAGAGAGATATCTTTAGGCCTCTTGATGAATTGAACTGAAGAAATGTATGGCCATACTCAAATGAATTAATAAGAGTTATTAATGTCATTTGTTCTTGTTCAGTTTAATTTGGGATCAAGAAATATTAATCGATTTATAAAAGGATGGCATATTACATGCCTTATGATCGATATAGATATCGCGTGACAAAGGGACTAAATACGTGATTGTTGATTAGGTAAATCGGATCACCGATATTCACTTAAATTGGGTAGTCATGATGGCTTGCTAGAGTCCGCTTATGATTTATAGACTGTCAAGTCTATTGCCAACATTAAGTGAACATATAGGGTCACACACAAAGAACAAACTGAAACGGGCGCAGAAAATCCTAGCGACTTATATGATGAGTTGCATAAGAATGTCACAAATTATATTGTCATCTTATGTGATAAGATGTGATATATATGTATATAAAGACTATGAGCACAAAAGATCATGTAATCTAGAAGAGTCTAGATGATGGCATATGGATAATGATGAGTGATAACACATCTTTTAGTGTGAAGAGACATGACTCTTCACCTCTATATAAGGACATAGAGGGCTCCAAATTCACAACACAACACATCATTCTCTCTCTCATTATTTCTCATTCTCTTTTGTGAGATAAAAGAGAGAAAATATACTTTCTAATTTGTATGACAAAATTATGAAGGGTGCTTTCTTTTTGTATGACAAAAATGAAAGAGTGCGATTATATGAGAGGAATTATATACATCTTTTGTGAGATAAAATAAGAAGAGTTTTCTTATGCAAGAGGAGAACAGGCTACTAGCATATATATTGTTCTTCTTCTCGTTTTAAGAAGTTTGTTCGTGTGGACACCGGTAGAGGCATTCGTACTTTCGGCGCTTGTGATCTATTGGGCCTAAGAAGATGAGAACGGTTTGTTGAGAGTTTTGGTGGAGACCGATTGTGTGTGCGGTAGATGACTTCCGCAAGATTCGACCTAGACGGACCAAAAATCGGTTAGGATGGTAACCAGTTTAGAGGCGCATGGACAATATGCATGGTTTGAGCGTCACAGATTAAGCGATGCGCACGGATCCTCGGAATGATTTTGGACGAAATTTTTGTTTTCCGCTGTGTTATGCACGTCTGTAACCCAACAGTGGTATCAGAGCGACGAAAGATTGCGACCAACGGATGCGACCAAAGGGTGCGACCAAAAGGTGTGACTAACGGATGTGACCAAGGGATGCGATTCAAATGTCACTCCAAAAGACGCGACGAAAGGTTGCGACCAACGGATGCGACCAAAATGTGCGACTAACGGGTGTGACCAAGGGATGCGATTCAAATGCCACATCCAAAAGACGCGACGAAAGGTTGCGACCAACGGATGCGACCAAAGGGTGCGACTAACAGGTGTGACCAAGGGATGTGATTCAAATGTCACATCCAAAAGACACAACGAAAGGTTGTGACCAACGGATGTGACCAAAGGGTGAGACCAAAAGGTGCGACTAACGGGTGTGACCAAGGGATGCGATTCAAATGTCACATCCAAAAGACGCAACGAAAGGTTGCGACCAACGGGTGCGACCAAAGGGTGCGATCAAGAGGTGCGACTAACGGGTGTGACCAAGGGATGCGATTCAGATAGGGGTGTAAACGGGTCGGATAATATCCGTATCCGAACCGTACCGTATCCACAAAATATCCATATCCGAATAAAATATCCATATCCGACGGATATGGATACGGATAAGGATAATTTATACGGATATGGATACGGATATAGTATCTATTTTATGATGCGGATAAGGATACGGATACAGATATTATCCGTATCTTGACAATATTTCTATTCGGATATCCATTTTTATGAGACCCAATTTAGTTATTTATATCCATTAAATATTAATTTCCTTTTATTTCACAGCCATAAATTCCATATACCTCTCTAATCTTCCCTCTTATTTGAAAACAATTTCCGGATTTTCTTCTTTTTCAAGCCAGCCATTCAATTAGAAATATATTTTATTTTCCTCTATGTCTAACGAAACCCTAGCCTCCAAATTACTAAGCATTTAACGATTTGTTCTCTCTCTCAAGATCAAGGAATCATTATTTTGTCTACAAATCAAGTGAGGTTAGATATTTAATAATCATGCTTTTTTAATTATATTACGCAATTTAGTTAATAACAACTGGGGACGAATATGATTGTTTGGTAAAAGTAAAACTAAAGATCTACACTTTATAATTCCATTTCCATTGTATCACATGATTCTTCACAATCACAACTCACAAGTCCACAAACAAGTATACAAATCATGCTATAAAAATTTTGAAATATCTATGAAACAAGTATTTAGTAGTTTCTTCTTTTTTAATAGATATATCAGCTTTTGATTACTGAAAATAAATAAAAGAAGTGTGTGTTGCCAAAAAATGCGCTAAGATATAGTTTTTTAGTTTATATTAGCTTCTGATTAAAAAGTACACATATAGTTTGCCGAGATTATTCTTATATTAGTGAAGTTGTGAATTTTTTCAGTATTTAGTAGTTTCAAATAGATAAAACAAGTATGTGTATATATATAAATATTGCCAAAACATGCACTAAGATATAGTTTTTTAATTCATATTAACTTCTGATTAACAAGTACATATATATTTTGTCATGAATAATCATTATATTAATTAAGTTGTGAATTTTTTAAACAGATTTTGTATTATTTCATGGCATCAAACAATCAAAACAAATTGACGAAGGTGTTTCTTCTTGTCAACCTAATGACGGTGGTCCTTCCAGTCAACCTAACGAAGATGATCAGTCTGGCTCACAACCTGTTGCAAAACTACAAAAGAAGCTGACTTCAAGTGTTTGGGATCATTTTGAGAGAGAAGAAATTAAGGAATTAGTAGATGGAAAAGAGGTGACAATTATAAAAGCGAAGTGTAAATTTCAAAATTGTAAAAGAGTGTTTAATGCTGGTAGTAGGGCTGGAACTAGTCATCTAAGTAATCATTACAAGTTGAAGCATGAAAAGAAAAGTGGGCAAAAGCAACATAATATGAAGAAGGGGGATTTGGTGGCAGTCGATTATGACGAAAATACGAGCAAAAGAAAATTAGCATTAGCAATAATAATGCATGAATATCCTTTTTGTATTGTTGAGCATGGGTATTTTGTGGATTTTGTTAAATCTCTCCGTCCTTCATTTCTAATTCAATCATGAAATACTTATAGAAAAGAGATTCTTGAGATGTTTTTAGAGGAAAAGAAGAAGTTGTATAGTTATTTGGGTTCTCTTTCTTGTTGTTTTAGTGGCACTATGGATCTTTCGACCTCAAGGCAAAATAAGAGTTACTCGTGTGTAACGGTCCACTTTATTAATGAGAATTGGGTAATTCAAAAAAGGATATTGAATTTCATGCATTTGGAAGGAAGACATACGGGGGATAATTTAAGTGAGGCGGTGTTGAAGAATTTATGCGATTGGAATATTGATAGAAATTTATTTGCATTTACATTGGATAATGATAGCGCAAATGGTGTATGTGTTAAGAAAATGATTGAGCGACTCAATGAAAGTGAAACACTTGTTTGTAATGGAGGGTTGTTTCATGTGCGGTGTGCAACACATATTATTAATTTAGTTGTGCAAGATGGGGTAAAAAGGATAAAGAGCGTGGTTGATGGTATACGCGAAATTGTGTTAAAAGTAAAGAATTCTCCTTTGTTGTTTGAGGAATTTCAAACGAGAGCCAGTGAGCAAGGTCTAGACTTAAAGAAGGGTCTTTCAACGGATGTTTGTACTCGGTGGAACTCCACTTATATGATGCTGAGAGATGCATTATACTTCCGAGATGCATTTAAAATAATGCATTTTAGCAATCCTTCGAGGTACTCAAATTTTCCTACCAATCAAGAATGGGATGAGGCAAATGCCTAATGTAAATGTTTACGAAATTTTTTTACGGCCACCGAGCTTCTTTCGGGTACATCATATCCAACTTCCAACTTATTTTTTAAAACTTTTTGTGAATTTAAATTACGAATTGAAACATGGTGTAAGAATGAAAATCCAACCATTATTCAAATGGCCACCTCAATGAAAGAAAAATTTGATAAGTATTGGAATCAATCAAATACAGTATTGGCTATTGCTTCTTTTTTGGATCCTCGATACAAGATGGTGTTAATTGAATATTATTACCCCCAACTTTATGATAATAGTGGTAGGAAAGAATCGGAAGAATTGTATAAAGTAATAAAGAATTTACATTTGGAATATACATCAAAGTTTCGAAATAGTGTAGATCATGTGGATCAACCAGGTAGTATTCACATTCCCATTGGTAATTCGGGTTATGGTGATGACGATGATGATGATGATATGGAGAATAATTTGGTTCAATTTATGAGGGAGAGAAGTCAACCGACTTCTTTCAAGTCTGACTTGGACAACTACATGGAGAGACGCTCGACTTCTTTATCGGAAAATTTTGATATACTTTCCTGGTGGAAAACAGAAGGAAAAGAATATCCTATTTTATCAAGAATTGCACGTGATGTGTTAGCTATACCGGTTTCTACAGTTGCATCTGAGTCAGCTTTTAGCACGGGTGGCCGAATAGTTGACCCTTATAGAAGTAGATTGGACTCGGAGATTATCGAAGCGTTGATTTGCATACAAGATTGGATTAAAGGGAATAGAAAAGGTAATGTTCTTCAAACATTGAAGGAAGATGATGAATATGTCTGTGAACAGTAGGATGGATAAATATTTAGAGTAGTTTTTATAGTATGACTATTGGAATAAAGACATTTTGTTTTTTTGGCTAAAATATTTGGACTAGTTATAATTTTGCTTGTAGTACGGCTACAATTAAATTAGTGATATTTTTGTTTTAGTACGGTTATTATATTAAAATTAATGGTATTTCTTTGTAGTTTGACTATGTAGAACAAATAAACAATGATATATCTAGTGCAATTACTTGGTTAATTTTTTTTTCTTTTAATAGTTATATTTATATAGCAATTTTCTAAGCTACTTATTAAAATATCCGTTTTAACAATCCGAAATGAGTCCGTATTCGTATTCGTATTCGTATCCGAGATATCCGAACCGTATCCATATCCGTTTAAGATCCGAACCGTATCAGTATCCGAGTCTATCCGTATCCGTATTTGAATCCGAAAAAAAATATGGATACGGATATGGTAAGAGCACTATCCGAACCGTTTACACCCCTAGATTCAGATGTCACATCCAAAATACGCGACGAAAGGTTGCAACCAACGGATGCGACCAAAGGGTGCGACCAAATGGTGCGACTAAAGGGTGTGACCAACGGATACGATCCAAATGTCACGTCCATAAGGTTGCGACGAATGGGTGCGACCAAAAGGTGCGACTAACGGGTGTGACCAAGGGATGCGATTCAAATGTCACATCCAAAAGACACGACGAAAGGTTGCGACCAAAGGGTGCGACTAAAGGGTGTGACCAACGGATGCGATCCAAATGTCACGTCCATAAGGTTGCGACGAATGGGTGCGACCAAAGGGTGTGACTAAAGGGTGTGACCAATGGATATGATCCAAATATCACGTCCAATAGGTTGCGACTAACGGTTGCGACCAAGAGGTGCGACCAACGGATGTAATCGACATGCGCAACTAAGAGGTATGACCGAAAAGGTGCAATCGCAAGAGTTGCGACCTCTTGAATAGGTGTGTCTTCATGAAAGGGTGCATAACATGAATTGCCTTTTTGAAATGGTGCATGTGATGTATTATTTCATGAAAAGTTGCATGTGATGTATTGAATTCATGAAAAGATGCCTATGATGTATTAATGTATAGAAAAATGTGTGTTGACAAAGTTGACCATGTGTTGAGCATGTTGATCATGTTGATAGTTGACTGTTGACCCACTGTGTTGACTGTGGACTATGTTGACTGTTGATTGTATTGACTGTTAATTGTTAATAGTTGACTACACGAATTTATCCCTTGACTGTTGACCATTAAATTGGTCAAAAGTTGATCATGACCTGGTCAAAATATTGACCATTGATTGTTGACCTTGTCAAATGTTGATCGTTGACCGGGTCAAATGTTGACCAAATCAAACATTGAGTTATGACCTGCCAAATGTTGACAATGATGACCGCGCCCCGAATTCGCATTCGTAAGCCTTATATATATATATATTTTTTATAAATGGGTAAATAATCGAAACATAATATGATTATGTTTATATTTGATATATTTGTTGATATGTGTTGATATAATGAGAGAGTTCATTAGGCACAACACATACATCATTGAGATGAAGGAGTTCATCGTCCATCATGAATACATCATTAAGATGACAAGTTTATTTTAAACCACACATCATGGCAATGAAAGTGTTCATCGATTTCTATACATGGAGATAAGATTTCCAAATACAATCTAAGAAAAATTTCATGGAGATGAAACATATATTAGGAAATCTTTATGTTAGTTCATGAAGATCAAGGCCATGATATATCATTGTTATTATCTTTATTCTATTAGTACATGTGATGTTCTTTGAATATTGCATAATAACATATAATATTAAACAAAATCCCTCAAAATAATGTTAAGTTATGAAGTGCCTTTCATAAGTCTAAATCTCTTGATACTCTGATCGACCTTGCATAGGTCATGCGAAAGCTGGGTATGTAGGGACAATATTAAGAGGAGAGAATGCGGGAAATGAGAGCCAACATAAGTCATGCCAAAGCCGAGTGTGTTGGGTACTATTTTGCCGATGATTAGACATGGTTTGACTTAACTGGGCTATCAAGTCGGACTTGGGCTCGGGGCATACGATAGGATATATACATCGGGCATATGATGCTTATCCTATTTTGTTCAAGAGTTGTATGAGATACAATTGGAATTATTCCTACCTAAATAAGTTAACTTCTGGGCGATGAGTCAAAGCTCACTTATGACTTAATTGAAATATGGATCTTGTCTCTCTATGAAACTTCATGGATTGAAAGTTTCCGAATCAATGCGATTGAGGGTTATTGATTTGATTAAAAAATAGTATGAACCATTATATGAAATATTTAAAGAATAATAGTCTTTACATATTATTCAAATCGAATAGTATATCTATTTATGTCTCACAATAGGTCCTTGAGAAGGACATATAGCATAAGATGCTTATAATCGTTAAAATGAACATGGACAAGTGTTGTCAATAATATTCTCGTGCTTAAAAGGAACGTAAAAAGAACTCCCAAAGATAAGGGCAAGATGTTGCCGAGGCTTCGGCCTTAGGTAAGAAATTAGTATCGTTTCCAGTGAATCAGTTCATTGAAAGAAACCATAATTTCTCAAGAAGATAAGAAAAAGGGAATGAAAGGATAGTGTGACTATCGCTTCAAGTATTTTTGTTATAGAAATTAACTTGCCTATTTCACATCATGTGTATTAGATACACGATGTGAATCACACATTTGTGAAAATGTGCTGACAAAGTTGTAGATTATTGAGTAAATATGATGTTAACATATGAGTGACAAATGTAGCAAAAGTTGTTGCATTTTCTCAAGTAACTCATTTATTTACATTGTCTTTTTGGACTTATCGCCGTCATAAATAATTGTTATTTAATGTTGATAATAAATTTTTTATTATCTATAGTTCGAGTTTATCTATGAATGGTTATTAATTTATTATTGAGAATAATAATTTCACCATTCACAAATGTCAATTTTCTTTGGAAATGTTCCAATAGAAAAATTACCTTATGTGTTATATCGAACAAGATAATTATAAGTCTATCTATAACATTAATATTAATAATTTAAATCTAGCAATTGTCACTTGGTCTACTTAAATAAGATGAACATTCATTAAATCCATTAAGATGGATTTTCAAATTCATTTGATTTTGAATCATTTGAAACATGTGTAACTTATTTATTAGACAAGATGACATATACGTCTTTCACAAAGTAAGGTGAAAGCAAGTTACTTATTGGCTCTCATACATAGTGATGTATGTTCATCAATGAGTGAAGATGCTAGAGAAAACTACTTCATCACTTTATTGAACCAGTAAATTTCAATATTTTGAAAAGTTCAAAACTTTCAAATAATGAAGTAGACAATAAACTTGGCTTTGAAAAATCAAATTTCTTCGATGAGATCGAGGAGTCGAGAACCAAGTGTTTGATGATCGTGATAATGATATCGAACTTTATTAGATATAGTTCGATTATGATGAGTCAAATATATCTTATATTTCTTTCGGGGTTACGCTCTTATTGCGTTCATACTGAATATAATTTCATCTAAAGCAGTTGTAAAAGACTCCATATGCGATATGGACTGGTAGGTCTATCAAATTATCTTTTATCAAGATTTGAGGATATGATACTTAATTGAAGCATCATGCATCTAATTGGATTAGTGCTTATTGTGGAATATCCTAAGAAAAGTAAAGGATATTACTTCTATAATTAATATGAGAACAAAGTGTTTGTTACTCGAAAATTATATCTCTTTGGAAGAAGTGTTTCCAAAAGAATTAGTGGGAGTAAATTTGAAAAGTTCAAATTCCACATACTGACAGTAATGCTCGGATGGAAATTAATTCAGATTTCAACTAATGATTGAGTCTTTAATTAATCAACTAGAGTCTCAAGATGTTGAAGAGTCTGAGTACATAACATAAGTGTATTCATGTAGATCTATTAGAATTTATTGTAGGCCCGAAAAAATATAGATTTTTCGTGTCTAATGATAAAAATTTCGTAGTCATAGATGATGAGTCCACATTCTACTAATAGACTATGATGAGTCAAGGCTCTAATGGTGAGAGACTTTGAAAGTTGAGATATAATCTATGTCAGACAATCAAGTTTTGAATTTGATTGATCCATCAGATGGAAATACGGTTTTAAAAGAAAGACCGACATGGATAATGTGTAAACATATAATGAATGAATTGTGGTTAAGTTAAACTCATAGTATAGACTACGATAATATTTTTCCAAGTCATCATGCTTATGTATTTCAGAATTTTCTTGGGCATATGTTCATAGTATAACTATAAAAGATACCAAGTGAATGTCAAGACGTTGTTTCTTAATAGAAACATATGAAAGTATGTATATGATACAACTTGAGAGTTTTTGTCTATCCTAAAATTTTTGAAAACAGTTTGCAAGTTGCATAAATTCATTTATGAATTAAAGCAAACATCTCTAGGTGAATATTTATTATTTGATGAAATAACCAAACAGTTTGGTTTTATCAAAACTTAAAGAAAAATCTTATGTTGACAAGAAATTCTGTGGGAGCATAATTACATATGATGTGAATTAAATGTAACAAGCACACATAAGTTTAATCTTGGTGAAAGTCACTAAATAATAATCAAGAGTATGATTATATACTTGAGAAGGATAAAGTATTCTTCTTAGATTATGGTGGACATAAAAATATGCAAAGTATTCGCATATGACAATGTTTGATAATCCATTTAAAAAATCCAATCCCTTAAATGATGGTGATCATGTTAGGTCAACTGGTATGTGATACCACATAGATCAATGAGTATGAGATACTTGGTTGATTTGGCCTAGTGTAAGTGGGAGATTGATGGTGTTATGCCCTAGGCCAAAGTGTTTGTGACCTGAATGATGGATTGTAATAACAAACATAATATTTATTCTAAGATATTTCATATAATATGTGCGTATAGGTTATTTTAATATAATTAAAATAGATCACGAATATGCAATTCAGGTTTATGTCATCAAAGTGCGTGACTTTGATAGTAAAACTATAAATGTTATTAATGCTATTCTAAATCATCCCTGGTCATTTATAGGATATTTGTGGAGACAAATATACTTGCAGATACATATAAATATATATTTATATACAAGCTATAAATGTACACCAGTATATTAGTTGACAGATGATTATGTTTTACTGATCATGGATAAATAATTATCAAGTCATTAACATAGGTATATGTTAGAGACCATATACTGGAATGACCCACCATAAGAATGCAACATGTTTTACGTCATTAGCGATTCTTGTAACATAAAGTATTTATAGGCCTTTGACTTGAGATTATCTCGGTTCCCAACATGAGTAATTTTATAAACCTTGAATATGTTATTCAGCTTTATATCATCAGAATATGTGATTATGATAGTAAAACAACATAGTAGTATTAAAAACGTATTGTAAACCATCCCTGATCATTTATAGGATATTTGTGAAGTCAAATATACTTGTAGAATCATATACAATAAAACGATTTTAAAAACTGATTGCAAGGTGCGTATGGTTTTAAAACGCAATGAAAGTGACAAATGGTACATTGCTGAGATTATTTTCAAACATAACCATGAGCTTATTCCTGGAAGAATTAGGGTTGCGTGCCGAAACAGAGAAATTCCGTTACACATTAAGAAACAGTTGGAAATGCATGATCAAGCGAATGTTCCATTGCGAAATTCAATAAATTGCGCGATTGTCCAAGGTGGCGGATATGGGAATTGCAAATATACTAACAAACAGCTCCGCAATTTTCTAGCTCGCGAACGCAAACTGAAGATTAAAGGTGGTGACGCTGAAACTCTCATGTCCTTTCTCGATAGGAAGGTATTACACCAACCTTTCTGATTTAAAACAAAATTGGACAACCAACACGGAGGTCTGGGAGGTGAGCTCCTCATAAAAGGTTACACCGACGCAAGCTTCCAAACTGATTCAGACGACTTTAGATCACAATCAGGCAAGAAGGTTCGTGGAGTCGAGTTTCAGGAAAGAGAAGGTTGCAAGTCAGAATAGTTCAGACCTACATCCGTTTTTCGGCTCACGGATCAGGAAGATCTGAGGTATAAACTGTAATAGCTAATCTCGTACTTTTATTCACTTAACGATGATTCTAGGGCGGGTTGAATCCATAGGTTCCGCTGCGCATGTAACGTACATGCCTATGGATTTCCCAACAGTAGCATCAGAGCGTTCGTTAAGGAAATAATTGTCGATTATATATTTAAAATTTAGTAAATTGTAGTATAATAAATTTTAGGGTTTGAAAATATTATTTCAAAACATCACGGAAATAGTTTCTAGGAATATAATATTGGATATTATGATTTTCTAGAGTTTCAAAAAAATAGTTTTTCGGAATATGTTTTGGAAACAGAACTAAAATTAAAAGAAACTGAAAACTCAACGTTATTCCGTTCGGAATGGAATAGTTCCGTTCAAAACGGAGTGTGCTGGAATTTCGCCAGAATTATTGAGCATTATTCCATTGAGAATGGAATTGTTCCGTTTCCAATGGAATAAGGCTGATTTTGCGAGAAACCCTAAATTTTGTTATAGAAGGAATTTAATTTATATAAATATGGTATGAGCTTTAGATCTGTGATTATTCTGTGATGTAATCTTGTGTGTGAATGCTTGTATTTTATTTAATATCTATGGCAACCTGTGAGTTGTTCAAAGTTGTAATTATGGCAACCAATAAGTTGTCCAAAATTGTAAACTACCTTTTCTAGCAATATGATAGTTAGGAAAGATATTATATCAAGACAAGACGAGAATCTTGGCACAATCTTTGGAAGATGGCATTGGATCTTCGAGCACACACAACGAAGGGTTCGTTGAATATTCTTTTGCAATCTAGAGATATTATATTTATCTTGTTTCTGTGATGTTTATAATTATAAATCTAAAACAAAATCATTCAGAATGTTAAGTAAGGAATTGCCCCCCATGTCACTGAAGCCCTCGGTACTTAGACAGTTTTCCATGTGGGTCATGCCAAAGCTGAGCATATGGGGGATTGTCTTTGTAAGGGAGGGTATGCAGGAAATGGAGTCCAGCATAGGTCATGCCAAAGCTGAGTGTGTTGAACTCTATTTCGCCGATAATCATACATGGTTAAACGTAACTGAGCAAGCAAGTCGGACTTGGGGCTCAGGGCACAAGATGGGATAATACACCGAGCATATGATGCATATTCCATAAAAGGAAAGAGTTGTATATGATACATTTGGAAGTGTTCCTACCAAAATACTTGTGTATTGAGGGTTGCGCCAAAGCGCACTTAATATTCAATGAAATACGGATCTTAACTCACTATGAAACCTCATTTAATTGAGGTTTCCGAATCAATACTACTGAAGGTGGTTGATTTGAAGAGAAATAGTGGGAGTACAATATAAGAAACACCAAAACAAAACAACCCCAAAGAATAAATAATAATGGCACTTTACATTTTAACTTGTAGAATAATGGCAAATAATAAAAACTCAACTGGGTTGAATTTGCGATCTATTCTTGAGAAGCGTAAGCTCAATGGGTTTAACTTCCTTGACTGGTTTAGAAATCTGAGAATTGTTCTCAAGGCTAACAATAAACTCTTAGTCATAGAAGAGGCTTACCCAGAGGAACCAGAACAGGGAGCCACAAGGGCTGTCCAGCTTGTCTCATGCTAGCAACCATGACCTCCGAGATTCAGAAGCAATTGGAGGACATGGGTGCTCACGATATGATCGTAACTCTCAAGGAAATGTTCCAAGAGCAAGCTAGAATTGAGCGCTACAAAGCAACCGTCTCTCTAACTGATACGAAGATGGCCTGAAGGTTCATCTATGAGTGCTCATGTACTCAGGATGAAGAGCAATCTTGATCAATTGGAGAGGCTTGGTTTAGCTATGCCCATAGAATTGGTTGTTGACATAATTCTCGGGTCGTTGCCTCCTAGTTTTAAGCAATTCATCGTGAACTATAATATACATCAGATGGAGAAATCCATCACTGAGTTGCATGGGATGCGTAAGAACGCACAGGAGGACATGAAGACAAATGTTGTCAACGACGTCCTAATGGTTCACAAGAAGAAGGGTAAGAGCGGGAACAAGAGCAAGGGTAAAGGCAAGGTGTTGCCAAAACCTAAGATCAAGAAAGACAAGATGGAGTTTGCTTCCATTGCAACAAAAATGGCCATTGGAAGAGAAACTGCAAACTCTATCAGGCTGAAATCAAGAAGGGTAGTGTGACTACTGCTTCAGGTATTTTTGTTATTGAAACTAATTCACTTACTCCTAAATCTTGGGTATTGGATACCGGATGTGGTACTCACATTTGAAATGATGTGCATGGACTACAAAGGGATAGAAGATTAGCTAAGGGCGAAGTCGACATGCATGTGAGAAATGGAACAAGAGTTGTTGCATTAGCCGTAGGAACTTATTTATTTACTTTGCCTAGTGGACTTGTATTAGTACTTAATAATTATTATTTTGTACCTGCTATGAGCAGAAATATTATTTCTATTTGTAGTCTAGCTTTAGATGGTTATAAATTTGTTATTGAAAATAATAATTATTCTATCTTAAAGGATAATCTTTTCTATGGAAATGTTCTATTAGAAAGAGGTATTTACGTGCTAGATCTTAAGAAAGAGAATTATAAGTCTATATATAACATTAATACTAAATGATTTAAACCGAATGACTGAAATACAACATACCTCTTGTAGGATTAGTGCCCTAGGCCAAATGTATTTGTGCTAGGAAATTGATTATGTATTAAGACATTATTATTTATTCAATAAAGGTTGTTTGTCATATATCTGTATGTATGGGTTGTGAATGAAAATTTCTTATATCAACCATGAATGTCATTTCGGATTCACGTCATCAGAATAAGTGATTCTGATAGTAGAACTGTGAACCAACGAATGACATTCTAAACCGTCCCTAGTGATATGTGGGATGTTTATAGAGATAAACATACTTCAAATAAGAAGATACATATCTACACTAGTATATTCGCAGACTAGATGATCATGTTCTGCTGATCATGGACATAGGGATGTCAAGTCTGGAATATAGGTTCGTATTAGAGAACACGTGTTGGACTGACCATACTATGAGAATATACATGGTATATGTCATTAGTGATTCTCATATGAATAGTGTGCTTATTTCCACGACCTGAGGTCATCATGGATTCCTGCATGTGGAACTGCATACTTTAATATGATCCTACGTCATCCGTAACGGGATGATTATTACGGTCATCATTAGGTATGCATAGAATCATGACGAGGGATGTGAGTGACCAAGATGAGATTTGTTCCTCTCGACAAGAGGGAGATTTCTCTGGCCCCCTGATAAACTAGACTGAAAGAAAATGCATAGCCATGCTCAAAATAGATTAACATGTGTTGTTAATATCATTTTGTATTTACTCAGTCTAATTCTCGATCAGGAAAGAGACTTTGATCAAACTCAAGGATGACATATTACCGTGCCTTGTGATCAAGGTGTGTATCATAGAACAAAAGGAATAAGCAAACGTCTATTCAGATAGGTTTATGATCGCTGATCATTTCATTTAACATGGGTAGTCATGACATCAGTCTAGAGGTTACTCATGACTTATGATCTTTAGAAGATCGTTACCAACGTTAAATAGAACTTACACGGTCACACAATGAACTCCATTCGTACAGGATGAAAATACCTCAATAATTGTTATATATGTGACGTATAAATGGGCGAAAGAATAAATCAAATATTGGATATTTGATTGTGAGGGCGTTCGAATGGAACACATATGGTATGTGCTGATTTGCTTGGCGGATAAGTATCATTTATATGGAAACGATGGTCCGTTCAAAGCAAGAATTACTGTTCTCGCGGCAGGTAGGATTTGTTTCCTTAACGAAAGTTGCCATTCTTTCGCCCCTCTCTCTAGTATAAATAAAGGGGTATCCCCCTTCTATTTGACACACAAGTCCGGTTAAGAAGACTTAGAGGCCGTCTATTACATAGAAAAGAGAGAAAATTTTGAGAGATTTTCGGAAAGTAACTCCGGACTTGTCTAGCCAAGTCCGGTTATTCCGTACGTTTGAAATTCGCGTGGATATGAGTAGAGGTTCTCTATCCTGAGAACTTGCGAGCGATCGATCTTATCCCTAGGAGAAGCAAGGAGGTCGCGAGTCGAGCTTCAGGAAGGAGAAGGTTGCAAGTCAGAAAAGTTCAGACCTACATCCGTTCTTCGTCTCGCGGATCAGGAAGATCCGAGGTATAAATTTTAATAGTTAATCTCGTACTTTTATTCCCTTAACATAGATCCTAGGGCGGGTTAAATCCATAGGTTCCGCTGTATATATAACATACATGGCTGTGGATTTCCCAACACCTCTGGCATTGTTGCTTAGGCCATATAAATGAGAAACGCATTTCTAAACTCCACTCTCATGGACTTTTAGACTCATTTGATTTGGAATAATTTGAGACGTGCGAGTCTTGTTTACTTGGCAAGATTACTAAGGAACCCTTCACAAAAGTTAGTGAAAGGGTCAATGACTTATTAGAACTCATACATGTTGATGTTTGTGGACCAATGAGTACGCCAGCTAGAGGTGGGTATCGGTACTTCATAACTTTCACGGACGACTTCAGTAGATATGGTTATGTCTACCTAATGAAGCATAAATCTGATTCCTTTAAAGTGTTCAAAGAATTTAAAAATGAAGTACAAAATTAACTTGGCAAGAAGGATAAAGCACTTGATCTTATCGAGGAGTCAAATATCTGAGTCATGAGTTTGAAGATCATCTCAGAGAATGTGGAATAGTTTCACTACTGACTCTTCCAGGAACTCCTCAATGGAATGGAGTATCTGAGAGGAGGAATCGAACCATATTTGATATGGTTCGATCGATGATGAGTCAAACGAGTCTTTCAATGTCTTTCTGGGGTTATGCTCTTGAGACTGCCGTATTCAAAGCGGTTCAAAAGACGCAATATAAGATATGGACGGGGAAAAGCCCCAAGTTATCTTTTCTTAAAATTTGGGGATGTGAGACTGATGTCAAACTTCAGTTTCCCGATAAACTCGGACCCAAATCTGATAAATGCCTGTTTGTGGGATATCCAAAGAAAACTAAAGGATATTACTTTTACCACCCATAGGAGAACAAAGTATTTGTTGCTCGCAATGGAGCCTTCTTGGAAAGAGTGTTTGTCTCTATGAGAAGCAGTGGGAGCAAAGTACAACTCGAAGAATTTTGAGACCCACCTATATTCGCAGAACCTATGATAAACAAGCTCTCAAGAAGTTGGTGAGCTTGAAACACAACAGACTCAACATAGATCTAGTAGGATTCGTCATGAGCCCGAGAGATATAGATTTCTCGTGTTTAATGATGATTATGTGACATTCATAGATGATAAACCCATGTCCTACCAAGATACTATGAAGAGTCTTGACTCTCAGAAATGGTTAGAGGCCATGAGAGCCGAGATGCAATCCATGCAAGACAATCAAGTTTGGAATTTGATTGATCCATCCGAAGGCTTGAAGACCATCGGATGTAAGTGGGTCTTCAAGTAGAAGACGGGCGTGGATAGAAAGGTACAAACCTACAAAGCAAGAGTTGTGGCAAAAGGTTTCAAACAAGTTCATGGTATTGACTATGACGAAACTTTTTCACCTGTAGCTATGCTTAAATCTATCAGAATTCTATTAGCCATAGTAGCATATTATGATTATGAAATTTGGCAAATGGATATCAAAACAACTTTCCTAAACAGAAATATGACCGAGGATGTGCATATGATGCAACCCGAGGGGTTTTGTCGATCCTAACAATTCTGGTAAGGTTGGCAAGATTCAGAAATCCATCTATGGATTGAAGCAAGCGTCTCGAAACTGGAACCTTCGTTTTGATGAAGTTATCAAAAGTTTTGGTTTTACCAAAAGCGAAGGTGAGCCTTGTGTTTACATGAAGTTCAGTGAGAGCAAGGTAGTATTCCTAGTGTTTTACGTAGATGACATATTAATCATGGGAAATGACATCCCAACATTATTGAATGTCAAGAAATGATTGAGAGATAATTTCTCTATGAAAGACCTTGGAGAAGTCTCCTACGTGATAGGAATCAGGATCTATAGAGATAGTACTAGAAGGCTTATAGGTCAGAGTCAAAGTACTTACATAGACATGGTCATGAAACGGTTCAGAATGCAAGAATCCAAGAAAGGATTTTTGCCCTTGTCACATGGTGTTTCTCTCAGTAGGACACAGTGTCCTACAAGTGAGCAGGAACGAAGACGCATGAATAAGATCCCATATGCTTCGGTTATAGGATCTATCATGCATGCCATGATATGTACTAGACCAGATGTATCATACTCATTGAGTGCAACAAGCAAGTTTCAGTCTAATCCAGGTGAAAGTCTTTAGATAGCTGTTAAAAAAATCCTTCAGTACTTACGAAGAACTAAGGACCTGTTCCTAGTCTATGGCGGTCTGGAAGGCGAGCTCGTCGTAAAGGGTTACACCGACGCAAGCTTCCAGACAGACTCAGACGACTTTACATCACAATTAGGTTATTTATTTTGCCTAAATGGAGGCACAGTGACATGGAAGAGTTCCAAGCAATGTACTGTAGCAGATTCTTCAACTGATGCAGAGTATATAGCAGCTGCAGAAGCGGCTAAAGAAGATGTTTAGAGAAGCTAAGAGTAGTTCCGAGCATCTCGGAACCAGTGGATCTATATTGTGACAATAATGGAGTGATCACACAAGCAAAGGAACCGAGATCTCATCAAAGGTCCAAGCACATACTACGACGCTTCCATCTGATCACGGAGATCATAAGAAGGGGTGACGTTAAAATGTGTAGAGTGCCACCAGATGACAATGTCGCCGATCCATTAACTAAACCACTCCCTCAAGTGAAGCATGAGGGTCATGTTAGGTTTATGGGCATAAGATGCTTAGAGTTGGCCTAGTGCGAGTGGGAGACTGTAGGATTAGTGCCCTAAGCAAAATGTATTTGTGCTAGGAATGGATTATGTATTAAGACATTGTTATTTATTCAATAAAGGTTGTTTCTTATATATCTGTGTGTATGGGTTCTAAATGTGCATTTACATATATTATATCAATCATGAATGACACTTTGGCTTCCCGTCATCAGAATAAGTGTTTTTGATAGTTGAACTATGAACCATGGTATGTAGGATGTTTATAGAGATAAACATACTTCAGGTAAGAAGCTACATATCCACACTAATATATTCACAGGCTGGATGATCATGTTCTGCTGATCATGGGCATAGGAATGTCAAGTCTAGAATATAGGTACGTGTTAGAGAATACATACTGGACTGACCACATTATGAGAATATGCATGGTATATGTCGTTAGTGATTCTCATATGAATAGTGTGATTGTTCTTACGACCTGAGGTTATAATGGTTTTCTGTATGTGGAACTGCATACTTTAATATGATCCTATGTCATCCGTAATGGGATGATCATTAGGGTCATCATGTGGTATGCACTGAATCATGACGAGGAATGTGAGTGACCAAGATGAGATTTTTTTCTCTCGTCAAGAAGGAGATATCTCTGGGCCCCCTGATGAACTATGACTGAAGAAAATGCATGGCCATGCTCAAAATGGATTAACTTGTGTTGTTAATATCATTTTGTATTTACTCAGTCTAATTCTTGATTAGGAAAGAGACTTTGATCAAACTCAAGGATGACATATTACCATGCCTTGTAATCAAGACGTATATCATAGAACCAAAGGTATAAGCATACGTCCATTCAGATAGGTTTATGATCACTGATCATTTCATTTAACATGGGTAGTCATGACATCAATCTAGTGATTACTCATGACTTACGATCTTTAGAAGATCATTGCAAGCGTTAAATGGAACCTACACGGTCACACAATGAACTCCATTCGTACAGGATGAAAATACCTCAAAAACAGTTATACATATGATGTATAAATTGGTGAACGAAATAATCAATTATTGGATAATTGATTGAATAAAACAGCATTATTTTGTTGGCAACAGAATAGTTCCATTCCCAACGGAATAGATATGGAAACTGTAATAATCTTAGCTACCAAGTATTCTCATAAGGAAATACCTATTCCGTTTGTAACAGAATAGTTCCGGTGGCAACGGAATAGGCGCATGTTAGGATTTTTTAGTTATGGTAACTGAGCAATCATTCGCCTCTCTCTCTAGTATAAATAGAGGAGCAGTGCCTCTCTATTAGATAGATAATTCTCAAGATTTAGAAGCCGTCATACACAGAAATAGAGACAGAGAGAGTTTTGAGTTATTTTCGGACAGTATTTCCGGACTCGTCCAGCCGAGTCCGTATATCTGAAGTTCGTGCGGATACGAGTAGAGGTTCTCTAACTTGAGAACTTGCGAGCGATCATTCTTCATCCCTAGGAGAAGCAAGAAGGTTCGTGGAGTCGAGCTTCAGGAAGGAGAAGGTTGCAAGTCAGAATAGTTCGGACCTACATCCGTTTTTCGTCTCGCGAATCAGGAAGATCCGAGGTATAAATTTTAATAGCTAATCTCGTACTTTTATTCCCTTAACGATGATCCTAAGGCGGGTTGAATCCATAGGTTTCGCTACGCATGTAACATACATGGCTATGGATTCCCAAACACTGAGGTCACCATGGATTCCTATATGTGAAACTGCATACTTTAATATGATCCTACATCATCCGTAATAGGATGATAATTAGGGTCACCATTAGGTATGCACTGAATCATCACGAGGATTGTGAATGACCAAGATGTGATTTGTTTCTCTCGTCAAGAGGGAGATATCTCTTGGCCCCCTGATGAACTAGGACTAAAGGAAATGCATGGTCATACTCAAAATGGATTAACATGTCTTGTTAATATCATTTTGTATTTATTCAGTCTAATTCTCGATCAGGAAAGAGACGTTGATCAAATTCAAGGATGATTATGATAGTGTAAAGTGTATTTTTTATACACATTTTTAGGGTTTTTATCATATAAATTTCATACTTTAATCACATAAAATGTATGAAAAGTATTTAAAATGAGAAAAAATTTCTTGAGTTTTGTGTGATTTTTCAGGTAAAAAAGACCAAGAAAAGTATATTTGGAGGACTTGGCAAAAAGTCAACTCCAAATGAAGAACCGATTCGTAAATCATGGGCCAAAGATGGCCGAATTCTCGACAAATCTCCGCGAAAACCCTACACACGTTTCTCCAAAATTGTTATAACCCTTATCCGCCGACAATCCAAGCCAAAATCTATAAAATCCACAAAAAGATGAAAAGTCAAACCCGGGAAATCGCCAAGTTGACCAAAAGTCAACTCTCCCAAAAGAGGTCAAAACTAGGTACTAAATCAAAGAGTGCGATGAGACGAATCCAACGGTTCAAATCTCACGAAAAAAATCTTCTAGAACTCTCCGAAATCGCGATTGAAGATCTGGTCAAACCCAGTCATAGTCAACCTTTGATCTGGTCAATCCTTCTCTAGTCTAATAAAATCAAGACACGTACTCATTATTCAACTCAGAGCCAATCAGTGCAGAGATCAAACAGAATCTGGAAGATTAACTTCAGTCAATCAAAAATCAACACGTGGCTCAAGAAGTTAAAAATCGGATAGGTGAAGACACGTGGCAGATGTTGATTGGGGAGCACCACCGATTATCTGACGAACCTCCGTACAAGCATCAGTATGAGGTTGTTTTTTCTGCCAGTCAGGAGATGACACATGGCACATCGCGATGAAGAAAACGCGTTCTACTAGGAGCCAGTAGAAAATCCTACATTTATTATCAGACCGCACACCTCCGTTTACCCTATAACGCATGTTTTAATTCCAAATGGACCGTCCGTTGGTTGGAGCTGGAGAACAGATATCACGCGGATTCTAATCGAATCAGTATGAGGTACGTTCAGGCCAATGAATCGACGAAACATGGCATTCTCTCTCTCAGAAAACGCGTTCGATTAAGTGGATGTTATTTTTACTGTGTTTCTTTTTCGAACGAACACCTCCATTACCTGGATTATGCTTATTTCCAAGGCTAATTGGACCGTGTATTGCGCATAAATGGAGAGGGGTTATCACGCGTTTTCTACATTTCTGATTCTCGACAATACGAGATTATTATTCCGCCCAATCAAATAGAGACACGTGGCATTCTCATCATTAAAACGGAAGAGATCAACACGAGGTTGTTCTCCTTAGCCAATCACCACTTGTCACGTGTCCTCTCTGGAAATAAGAAGGGTAAAAGCTATAGAACTCCCAAGAGTGTACCCAACCTGAATTGGAATAGAAGAGATGGAAAAAGAGTGTTAAATAGCCCCCAAATTACTACCCAAAGCAAAATCCGGATCAAGCTCAATTTTTAGTCCCACAAGCTTATTTTCAAATATTTTCTAGGGCAAATTTCTCTATAAAAATACACCCTCTTTCTCTCTCAAAACCATTCATAAAACCATTATCATATCTATCATCTCACACATTTCTTCATCCATTTTTCACCATTTTTCATTCTTCATCTTTTTTTTTCTCCACCATTAATCTCCACAAGCTTCAAACCCTCATTTCTTGAGAGTAAAAAGAGAGAGTAGAATTTTAGAAAAAGAGAAGTGCTTAATCTAGAAGGAGCAAGTGCTAAATCGATCAAGAAGGGAGAGATCGAGAATGATTCGCATCTTTATGATTTGATTTATTTTCCTCTTTATTTTTGGATGAATAAAATGAATCAAGAATATGTAAATATGGTTTTTGTAGACATGAATGAGTAGTTTTTATAGTAGGGAAGGACTTTTTGTGTGAAATATGTTGATGAAATCTTGAGTCGAACTTGGTTTTTATTATGGTATTTTGAGATTAAGTCTTGACACTTTTTCATGAGATCAAAAGTCACATTATTTGGAAAAATAATTTGATTTGAAGTATTTGTGAGATTTGTTGACATTTGTTTGAGTAATAATAACTTGGAAAAGTTTTTCTTTATTCAAATAAGGCTTTGAATCAAGTATAAGAACAACTTGAAAGTGGAAGTTTTTAAGCGAATCTAATATTCTCTTGATTTGTTGATTATTTTTTTGGAAAGAATCTAGTCAAGCCTTGCTTTTAAAACCTTATTAATAAATAACTAATTATTGTGATTAATGATTCACATGTTACACAAATCGTCAATATTTTCCTACTCTTTCTTTTTTTGAACTATCAAAAACAAAACTTTATTTCTTTTATTTTTTCTTGAATCTTTTTCTTATTAAAACATCAACAATTGTTCTTAAACTACAATGCTAAATGAAAAGTGACATTAAAAAATTAATGATTTAAGGCCTTGCCTCTTTTTGGTTCGACACCCTATGCTCGAAATCCACATATACACTTGTGAACATTTTAGGGGATTACAAATATTTTTGCTAAGATTATGAATCGCAAACGACACGTTTTCTATAATCTTACAGATAACCGATCATTTACTTAATTTGAATAGTCATAAGGTCTTACTATAGACCATTTATGATTTACGGACTTAGAGTCTGTTGTCAACATTAGGTAAACCTACAAAGTCATACACAAATAACAAATAAAAGGATGCGAGAAAATCAAATCATGTTGATTTTTAATTCTCTTCTTTTAAGATATATATATATAACAAATATAACAATTATACTTATATATATATATATATATATATATATATATATATATATATATATATATATATATATATATATATATATATATAAGTATAATTGTTATATTTGTTATATATTAGTTGCAAAATTATTTGGGCTGCCATATATTATTGTCGTCATTTGATGGCAAGTTGACAAGTCTGGCTGGTGATATATAAGGAAATTATGTATGATATATCTTTCCTATATTCATGAAGGTCATTTGCGTGGTATACATGTACGATATACACACAATTTGTGCATAAGTTATACCTTATCATGCCATGCATGAATATAAGGAAACAATCTGTACAAAACGTGTGAAGATATTATATGCAATTGCAAATAAGAAAATATCACATACAAGGTTGGACACGCCTGTCCATGATGATTTCTCTATTAGGCAATTATGCCAGTACCTTATTAAGTCATCTATATATTAGGAATATATGAGATGTAATAAGCAAATCATTTTATACAAGGCAAGACACATACATGAATATTTCCATGTATTGGGTCGTCATGTATGGTACATGAATATTTCCTTGTATATGAGAGGCCAAGAATACACTATATATATATGGATGTATATGTGACCTGATGGGATAGAACATTCTCTGCCAAATAATATTTCTACATATTTTGCAACAAAAGAAAAATACATAAAGAGAGAAATTAGATTTCTGACAATAGTTCAGAAACCGTACTAGCATACAGTTTTCTCTTGGCCGTTTGATCTGTTTGTTCGTGTGGATACTAGTAGAGGATCTTCACCTTTTGGGGGTCTTAGAGGTGATCAAAGCTTAACCGGCTCGAGAAAGAAGTTCATTTTGTGAGCGAGCGACGGAGGGTTCTTTGCTTCAGGAAGGAGAATGTTGCAAGTCGAAATCGTTTAGACCTACATCTATTTCTCTCTCGCGGATCAGGAAGATGCGACGTATAAATTTTAATTATATAATCTCGTACCTTTATTTTGTTACCGATGATCCTAGGGAGGGTTGAGCCTGTAGTTTCCGCTGCGCATGTATCTTACATGACTACGGGTTTCCCAACACATATATATTCTTCCAACGTTTTCTCATGTGTTATGCATGTTCTTTTATACAGTGTATACAAATCACCCTCTGGATGATGTTCCGCAATCTAATCCCAAGTAGAAATTGGAGGTGTCTTTGGGTTTACGAAGCGGTAATTCCTTCTTTTACAACAGAAATTAATTATTTTTTCTCTCATAATTCTTTTTAAATTCCAGTTATACCTTTTTCAACTGTCAAAAAGGCCATCAGTGAGGTTGATATACCTTTTGTTCATTTTCATGAAAAAACAGGTAAACATGTGGAGACTCACATTCGAAGACATTTCTAAAGGACCCTATAAGCAGCATTGATGTTATTTTCACGCCGATGATTGATAGGGGTCAGTGGTGGCTGTTAGTTGTTAGCGTGAAAACCAAAGAAATACTCGAGTATAATTCCATGAGCCGCGGACGGTTCAAGAACAAACAGCACAACAAGACATTCCGTTCTTGTATTTATTTGATTGAAAGAAATCGCTTTATGTTTTTGTTTCATCGCTTCGCTCCAAGTTGTTGTAAAATGGATAATTTGGATAAAAGATTGGTGAGTTGAAACGAACTTGAGATTTTAAAATTATTAATGGACATTCACCGACATTCGTGTATTATTATAATAATCGACTAATAATGTGGCAATAATTTAATCTCTTTTCAAATGAATTTAAACTGATTCTAAAAACCCTAAAACGTGATTTAAATTTATGCTTGAGGGCAAGCTTGGTTTAAGTGTGATGAGATTTGTAATGTGTATTTTTGTACACATTTTTAGGGTTTTTATCATGAAAAATTCATCATTAAATCACATAAAATGTATGAAAAATATTTAAAATTAAAAAAAATTATTTGTGAAACTCTTAATACACTTTTGTGTGATTTTTCAGGTAAAAAGACCGAGAAAACGATATTTGGACGACTTGGTGAAAAGTCAACTCCAAATGATGAGCCTATCTGAAAAGCCTGGGCCAAAGATGGCCGAATTTTCTACAAATCTCCGCGAAAATCCTACACACGATTCTCCAAAATTCTTATAACCCTTATCCGTCGACTATCCAAGCCGAGACCTACAAAATCCACAAAAAGACGAAAAGTCAAACCCGGAAATCACCGAGTTGACCAAAAGTCAACTTTTCCAAAAGGGGTCAAACTGGGTATGAAATCGAAGAGCGCGACGATACGAATCCAACGGTACAAACCTTGCGAAACAAGACCTTCTAGAACTCCCAGAAAATGCGATACAAGATTTGGTCAACCTTAGTCAAAGTCAACCTTTGACCTGGTCAATAAATTTGCAACCAATCAGAGAGCGACGCGTGGCAGATTCTGTTAGAAATAAGCGAATCAAGAGCTGACACGTAGCATAGTCTATTCAGAAATCAACAAGTCAGGAGGCGACACGTGGCGGCTTAGTTGCGCCTGTTATGACTAGGCGACACGTGGCGAACGGTGATTGGGGGACACACTTAACAGACCGTATGGCGATCAGTACGAGATTCTTCTATCAGCCAATCATGTCTCGCCGCGTGGCAAAACGCGTAAGAAAATCTTCTGCCGAAACCTTTCGTCTCCGGTCCTTTGTGAACTACACGTCTCCATTTCCGTATTAACATGCGAACGAAACAAGTACAGGACTGTCCATTGAGGCGAAATGGAGGGGAGCAATCACGCGTTTTCTGCAGAGGTCAGTATGAGAATGGGTTTGAGTCAATGAACGTCGGACACGTGGCAAGTCTGTTTCAGCAGAAATTAAGGGGTGATACACGTGGCAAAATCTGGTTCGTTGGATTATATTCCCGAATTTAGCGTGGCCATTCAGATCACGACAAGTGGCCTGTCTATTGGAAGTGGATGAGAGTGAAGGAAAATGATAAATGCACCCAGAAAATTACACTCAAGCAGAATTTGAATAGAAATACAGGAAAAAAATGTTAAAGATCCCCCAAATTGCTACCCAACTCAGAATCCGGATCAGGTTAAATTTTTAGTCCCACAAGTTTATTTCCAAATAATTTTTAGGTCACTCTTCTCTATAAAAATACTCCCTTTTCTCTCTCTAAAAACACCATTCACACATCCATTCTTACATCAAATTCATACACTCATTTCTTCTTTCATCTCCTCCACCATATTTTTTTCTTTTCCACCATTAATGTCCATAAGCTTCAAATCTTCAATTCTTGAGAATTAAAGGAGAGAATAGAATTTTAAAGAAGAGAGAAGTGTTGGGTTTCTACCATTCATAACGCAGCGGAAAAACAAAAACGAAACAAAATCGAATTCGAAACCCAAAAGAAGGATCCGTGAATTACAATTAAATCAAAGAAAAGTTCATAACTTTGTACCTTCGGATTAAGCTTAATCCGTGATGATCAAAAATAAATTTGGTTGACGGTTTTCTTTGCCCGATCCAAACCGGTTTTCAAACCGATCCTTTGAATGATTCGCCTAATCAGTCTCACAAACCGATCTCCAAGCAATCTCCAAACGAACCGATTCTCCAAGCAAACCGATTCTCCTAACAAACCGATTCTCCAAATCCAAATAAACCGATTCCCCAAACAAAAATCACGGTTTCAACCCAAATCACAAAGACGCCGCACTTCGCTTCGTCCTCTATCGGTGTCCACACGAACAACTCCTTTGAACGGATAAAGAACGATATATGCTAGTATTCGTTCTTCATTTCTCTCACAGAAAATAACAAAAGAATAATTTTCGGATTTTTCTCTCCTTTTTTTCTCACAAAAAGATGGACGAAAATATTATACCCTTAATCTGATTTTGGGGTGTCTCTTGTGCCTATATAGTCCATAAGTTTCATATCCTATGTGCATGGTAACTATGTAACCATATATGCAATACATCTTATCATATAAGATGTAGGATTGGATGTGTCACTTGACTATGTAGCTCTCCATACAACTTATCACATAAGTTATGATTTTTCTGTGTACGTCTCATTAGTTGTTCTTTGTGTGTGACCCAGTAGGTTTCCTTAATGTTGGCAATAATCGCAATGGATTATAAATCATAAGCGGCCTCTAGCAAGACATCATGATTACCCAAATTAAGCAAGTATAGATGATTCGATCAAACCTAATTTATGTCATGCATTGTATCCTTTTGTTATACAATATCTATATCGTCCATAAGGCATGGTATGTGTCAACCTTATGTTGGTCGATAAATATTTCTTGACACCGAATTTGATTGAACATGAAATGACATTAATAACTCCTTATTAATTTACTCGAGCACGGCCGTGCGTTTCTTCAATCAAATCATCAAGAGGCCTAAAGATATCTCTCTCAATTTATGAGAGGAACAAATCCTATCTTAATTAAACTCTTTCCTCCGCACAATTCATTATATACCTAATTATAATCTTTATGATCGCCTGGTTAAAGACGATGTTAGACTATATTAAAGTATAAAATTTATCATGTAGGAAACTGAGATAATCTCAAGTCTAAGGATTACATATACATTCTTACTGAGAATAACTAATGACATGAACCATGTAGTATTCTCAAGGTGGGTCAATCCGTATATGGTCTCTAACATATACTTACGTTAATGACTTAATAACTCTTATTCATGATCAGTAAAACGTGACCATCAGTCAACTAACATACTGATGTCCATTTATAGCTTATCATAAAGTATGTTTGTCTCACAAACATCCTATGAATGATCAGGGACGGTTTAGAATATCATTCATAATACTTTATAGTTTTACTATCAAAGTCAAATACTTTGATGATATAAAGCCTGAATATCATATTCAAGGTTCATTTTAGTAATAAGAATAAAATAACCAATACACATTTATTATATAAAATATCTCTAAATAAACACAATGTTTGTTTAACATAATTCATACATCTAGGTCTCAAATACATTGGCCTAGGGCATACTACTAACAAGAAGTACTTAATCTAGAAGGGGCAAATGCTAAATCGACCAAGAAGGGAAGAGATCGAGAACGATTTGCTTCTTTAGGGGTTTGATTTAATTCTCTTATTTGTATTTTATTTTTGATGCAAATATGGTTTTTGTGGACATGAGTGAGTAATTTTTATAAGTAGGGAAAAGACTTTTTGTGTGGATTTTGTAGATGAAATCTTAAGTGAAACTTGCATTATATTATGGTATTTTAAGGTTAAATCTTGATATTTTTCATGAGATTAAAAGTTGAGTTATTTAGAAGAATAATTTGACGAGAAATACTTATGAGATTTACTTAGATTTGTTTGAGTAATATTGGCTTGGAAGAGTCTTTCTTTTATTCAAACAAGGGTTGAATCAAATAAAAGAACTTAAAAGTGGAAGTTCTTGAGTGGATCTGATATGTGATGCATTTATTAATTGATTTTTGGAAGAAAATTAATTAAACCTTGCTAACAAATATTATAATATTCTCTATTTTTCGTGATTAGTGATTCTCAAGTCACACAAATTGTCATCATTTCCCTACTATTTTTCTTTAAACTTAAAAAAAAAAAAGGAAATTTGTTTTCATCTTTTTCTTGAAACTTTTCTTATTTTAAACAACATCAACAACTTTTCCAAAACACAACACAAAAATTAAAAGTGAATATCGAACGTTAAAACATTTAAGGCCTTACTTCCTTGAGTTCGACACCCCAAAACTCAATACCACATATACACTAAATATTGAAATTAGGAAAAATATAAATTATTTTGTTAACACGTGATTACACAATGACAAGTTTTCGCGTTGTTACAAATGACGCCGTTGCCGGGGAAGCAGCTTGCATTAAATTTTTGACTAACCAATCTCACATTTTTCTAGTGTTTTGTTTTAATTGTTTTGTAGGTGTATGAAAAAAAGGCAATCCTCAGGTTTCTCAAAGCCCCGATTTGAATCAAACGTTGAGAGACATCAGGAAGAGCAAGAAGAAGGGAGCGCCAGGCATTTCATCTTTTTCGAAGCAAAATCAGGAAGTAGAGGTTTCTCCTACCTTAGGGCCTCTAGATCCAAGGATAGATCTACCACGAGTGGAAGAGCCACAGGATCAAGCTCAAAATCATCCGAACAATCCCTACATCCGATCTTCATCATCAGGGAGTCTCTTTCCTTTCCATAGCATAAACTCATCATCATCATCATCATCATCAGATCAAGATCTAAAAGTCGAAGAAAAACATTTAGAAAATCCAAATAAAGTGAAAATGGCTGAAGAAAGAATATTAGGAGAACTATTGGCACACAAGCTATAGCCGCTATTTGAACGCTATTTGACTGCTATAGCGGCGCTATAGCGCTAGTAGCTCTCAAAATGCTATTTTAGCTATATTTTTGTTGCGTATTGCGTTTTATGGTCGAAATCCGCAATTGCGCGCAATTATGACGCTATAGCGCCGCTATTTAAAACACTGATATATATATATATATAAATGAATTGCTTTTGAACCATTTGGTTCATAAAATTACAAGAAAAAAACCACTTTAGGAAAAAGTGAGAACATAATTTTATTGATACAAAATTATTGTCTGGCTTTTGTTGTAAACTCTTTGTGTTGATATCTATACCTTTTGACTAATAACGTATACCTAAATTTTATATCAATATACCTTTTTATCTTTAAACTTGAATTGCTTTTAAATTGTCTCATGCCCTTTTTATATTTTTTGTCTCTCACATTCCTTTTTGCACTTAGTATATACCTTTATCTGTATTTAACAAACCTTTGTTCCATGTCAATATGCCTTATATAGATATTTTATATGAGTCAGTATGTGAGAGACACAGACGACGGGCGTCATTTATTAACTAAAATCCAAAATGATGTGTCCCATCCAAAAGTGACACAAAAACTGACAACATGCCCCCATTTACTGACTAAAATCCAAATTAATGTGTCCCATCCACCAGTGATACAGCCATTGGGCGCGATGCCAGTACAGAAAAGCCTTTCGTTTTATATTTTGAAATCTCACAAAACCCTCTCGTTCAATTTTCTACTCTAAAATTCGAACCGTTGTTCACAAAACCCTCTCATTCCATTTGGTGACTGTCTGCATCTGCGATTCTGCATTTTCTGCGTGCAAAAATGGCGACTGAAGGTTCTTCGAGCAAGCGTAAGTTTTCGAAATCAAAGTTTTAACTATCAAAAATCTCGTTAAATTTTCTGTTTTTCCAGTCAATCGATACAAATCTATTGAAATTATAACATATTTTTTCACAAAATGGCATTATTAAGCGAAGTTGTCAGTGTAATCGATACAAATCTAAATCGAAGGAATCGAATTTTTACTCCAAAAGCCACATAATCGGTGAATCGTCTGTCTATTTTGTACTTTGCATTGTTTACGAATCACAGTTTTACTTCAAATAATCGTTGATCGAAGAGTTAATCTCGCGAGAATATGTTACAAAATTTATTATGTTTTCAGATGTTTTCTTCACAGTGTATACCCTTTTGCACTAACTGAATACCTTTTTTCTGTCTAGCACATATCTTTGTTCCATATTTACATACCTTATATATAGATTTTATAAATCATCTCCTTACCATAGTCTTACTTTTTGTAGGAAAAGAATCAGATTATTCTGGCACTAAGAACGATCCAACTCGAAAGAAAAACTCCAAAGTTTTACGGACTAAAAAAGTAATTGGTAAATCCAAGACAACAAAAGTAATTGGTAAATTCAAGCACCAATACATGAAGACGACTCGAATGAGAAATTTGGTTTTGCAAGGTTCGGGTTACTAAAATCTAGCATCCTAAAAAATTCATGTGATACATCCCAATTCACAGAATTTGTCAGTGATCTAATACCAAGACTCAACCGAACACAAAGAGGTCTTGTCCAAAACCCCCTTTTGTCACCTCTTCAATCTACCCCCAAAAATGATTGTATCTAAGGCGCTCGTCCCTTCCATCTTCCAATATTGGGATCTTGAGCGTAGTGTCTTAGTCTTTAAGGGTGTAGAATTACGTTTTCGAGCCGAAGACGTTTCACTTATTTTCTCCCTGACTTTTAGAGGCAAAATTCCGTCTCCATCTGAGTCGAGATGATCTGAAATATGTTCGACGTATTTCTCAGGGTTGAAAAAACTTCCAAGGAATGAGTTCGAAATATTCCTGAATAATATGGTTTCCAACCCGAACATACCACCTGAGACGTATGTCAAAGTTATGATAAGTTATCTACTTTGCATGGCCTTATTTCCACGAGCGCAAAACTTTTTAGAGCTATACCTTATTTTTTTTTTTTATAAAAAAAAATCTCCATGGGTTGAATCTGTTTGATGTAAGGTATATTTGATTAGTATGTTGGGTATTTAAGATAAATATAAAAGGTATAATGTTTGGACATTAAGGTATATGTTAGGATTATGAAGGTATATTGTCTAGAAACTAAGGTGTATTTTTTAAAAACTAAGATATATTGTTCTGAATGTAAAAGCTATCATTAGAATTCAAAAAGTTAAACCGCGCCGAAATAGTAATTTGTATGGTTAGAAAATTTAACCTTCAGTAAGTATGCCCTTTTTTTATCTTTTTTCGACAGATAGATATTTTCGTTAATTTGAACTTCAGGGACTACGCCGTTCCCTTTATCTATTTTTGGCGAAGAGACCTCTTCATTCGTATTATGCACTAGGTCTAGGTTTGAATTTTATGAAGAAAAAATGCAAATGATGTGAGATAAAATGTATAAATCAACTTGAAATGTAATTATGAGGGAAAATATATAATGAGACTTGTACCTTCATCTATTTTCTCCTTCACTTATCTTGTTTTTGAGAACCATAGTCGTAAACAGTATGATCTGGCACTGGTTCCATCACGTTTACATTGTCATTCCCCAAATTCTTAGTTGAACTGGCTTTCTTGTTGACTACATACAAATGAAGATGAAAAGATAATAAATCTATGAAAAGGTAAGGTATAGCCTCGAATGATGAAGGCATAATGGTATGTATGTAAAGCATAAAGAAAGCACATAAAGAAGTATCACATTGCATCTTATCTTTGGTGCGTTGAGCGTTTTGTTCTTCTTGTCCCTGAGAAGCAATTTCGTCGCCTAGACCTTCTTCGTTGGTCCTAATTAGTTGATTTATTTGCTTTAATGACACTGCTTCCTTACTTTATTGTAGTACTCAAAAATTAAATTAAAGGAAGATTAAAGGAAAATATCATCTATGCCTTCCGAAATATGAACAAAATATATTACATGATGTATTTTCTCTGTGGCGAGTTTCACGTTCAGCCTTCTTCTCAGCCTTCATTCTATGGACCTGTGTATCTTATTGAAAGCTGGGATGAAGACTGCATGTGCAGCTCGCCACAGAAGAAACACGTTCGTATTATACAAGCTTTTAAATAAGTAAAATATTATTGGTCCTTTAAAAATTCCTAATTTTGCTAATTGTATAACTATAATCTATCAATTCAAAGGAAAACCAAAATGCTACATTTTTTTTATATTTTTTCAAATAACTATTTTTTGAATATTAATGTCATTTAATTAATATCCAAAAATTAAATGATTAAAAACAAATAACCTCACAATTATTTTCTTATTATTATGCTATTAAATATAATTTTAGCCTAATTAAGAATAATAATATATTATGATGCTAGTTTCAAACTATATTTGAACAATCATGACACTTTTCTTTCAAGCTCAATAAATTTGAAAATGAAAAGTGGTAAGCCAAATTTGAGATAGGATCCAATTTACTCATTTATATTTGTATATTGTCCATTACAATATATAGCTACGGCTCTTAAATCAAATAGCTACCAATTTATTAGAAGTTACTCAGTGAAATAAATCATTTTACTACTATGATGAGGTTAGTCAGATTTGCACGGCTATTAAATAAATGATTTTACAACTATTAAATCAGAAGAGAGGTGTAAAAGTTACTCATGTGATGCATGTTACTTGATTTCTTAAATATTTAGAATTCTCTAGATTAGGTAGGAATATTATTAAAACTCTAGCTCTAGGTTTGTATAGGAATAGGCACAGACATGTATTGGAATATATATATATATATATATATATATATATATATATATATATATATATATATATATATATATATATATATATATATATATATATATATATATATATGGGGAGGGATATATTGATCCCAAACAATCATACTCCATTCTTACCCCACTTAATTAACGGCTGAGATTGAAGCGCTGAGTTAAAATCTGATGAAGGTCGCGTGACTTGAAAATTCTCCGTCTCCACTCTCCGTTACTCTCTATCTCTCGCCATCTCTCACTTCCTTGTCTCTCTCTCTCGTGAAGAATCTCCTGCTCCGCTGCCTCTCTCTCGTTCTCTAATCTCCTCTCTCCATCGTGTAGAATCTCTAGCTCATCTCTCTCGATCGAGCCAAACAAGGATCTCCAACTCACCCTCTGCCTGCTCGAATGAAAGAAGCACCAGCAAATTGGGTCACCACTCTGTCTCCAGGAACCCCTCTATCGCTCTCAATCGGGTCACGTGTGTAGAAGCCTCAACTATAGAAGACACAACTCAACATGACTCAATCAGAAACGAAAAGTATTGAACTGATAATTTCTTTTTTAATTCTGATTTTATTTTTTAATTCTTGATTTTGTTAATTATGAAGGCTGAGTTTTACCTGATTTTGATTGATATAGGGATAATTTCAGTTAATTAGGGTTTATGTGGTAGTTAATGACTGATTTGAGGATATGTGGTTGATTTTGTGTTTAATTTGGATTAATTAGGGTAGAATCAGACCTTAATTAGCTCAAATATGACCTAATAAACACTGATTTTTACTTATTAAGTTCTAATTAAGTTATTTTTTTGAAATATCAGGACTATAATCAGGCCCCAATAACGCACGCCCCTAATAATTCTGAATTTGACTGTTTTGAGTGGTAATTAATTTTTTCCTTGTGTAATTTGGACTAAATCAGACCATAATTGCTCGAAATCAACCATTGTTAGTACTTAATTAGACTGATTGAGGCAATTAGAGTTTATTTTTAGTAACTAGGGATGTTCTTTGATGTTTATTGATCTTCTTAATTAGAGACATTTCTAATATTATTTACTATATTTTTAATTAGGTTTAGTCTAAAATAATTGGAGGCAGGAGCAAAGGGTTACATTTCATCTCATGGAGGTTGGAATCAGGGTGAATTGGAATCAGGGTTTTTTCTTGAACCTTCGAATCATGAATCCTAAAAAATGCGTGAATGGGTGAACTAGAATTATGGTTAGGATTAGGTCTAGTATTAGTATGACTGTGTGAATGGATTATGTGTGTGTAATTGTTATAGATAAAATAATGACTTGTATGTTTTCATTTGTTGTGTACGCTTGAAGTCTATGTTTAGATAGTGCATGTATATCTTGTAATTTATGTAATATAAATGTAGTTAATATTATTTGAGACACTTTGTTGAAATATTATATCACTGGATTTGAATTAAATGAAATATTTTTTCCTTTTCATTTGGTGATGAATTTATTAAAGTTCAATACTCTTCAATTATTTTCTTTTACAGTTTCCTAATTATTATCTTTTATAGTTCATTAGATTACCAACATATCCATATAAACAATTATGTACACTATATATAATCACTAAGTAAAACAAAATATATTGGAGAACAAGTACAATTTGCACACACATTAATACATAAATTTCTAGGTTCTAATCCTAATCCTAAGCCTAATTGCAATTCTCCCATTTTGTAGCCTTATGACTCCAACTTCCACCATTCATACTTGCTTATTTTTCCGTAAATCATGTCTTGGTCAAATGATATCCATATTGCCAAAGTCTTGAATAATGTCTGTATAACTGCAAGAATTTCGAAAAATAAAAAGAAAAAGGTGAAACTGATGACCGAAAGAAATACAAAATTCGATACAGAAATCACTGTTTAATGGTTAAACTTGTAAAATAGCTAAAAGACCCACAACTTCCTTGATTCAATGCTACAAACGACCCGATTAAACTCTAATTCACTAATCAAAGTCATTAAATTTTAATTTAATAATTCAAATAAAAAATATATACTAATTTAACAAAAAACTGAAAAAAAATATTTTTTACCATATTATGGCCTCATGGGCACAGAGAGGAGTAGAGAGATGCTGCCGCATACAGTTTTCAGGTCACGCAAGATCTGCCGCATAAGGAAAGAGAAGCATGATGCTGAGCTGCTTCAAATCATGCTAGTCAGTGGTTTCTTCATGCTGAAATATGGTGGAAATGGAAACACAAAATGATTAGTGAGTGACAGGATGAGAATAATTGGAATACGCAAAATGTGCACCTAATTCATACATAAATATATACAATTATCCTAACTGGTATGAGAAAAACCTTGAGTGGTATAAAAAACCCTAACTGATACAAAAAATAATTGGTACAAAATGGCATAATTGGCATGAAGAGCAACTAGCTCGTACGCAACTGTTACACATAACGCTAACAAGGACTATGCAAACAGCACCTACTTTCCTCAGTTTTACAAACAATAACAATACCTAATTGAGCAATCAATACCAAATTAAGCCCTCATTCAGCAAAGAGAAGCTGATTAAGTAAAAACTATCTGATTGAGCTTTTATAAACACTGAATAATCCCTCATAATCCTTAATTGAGATCTCATAAGCTCTTATTGGAACAAATAATGATGATTCAACATTAGATAACAATTGAATAAGACCTAATTGAACTAAATATAGGACCACTAACTTCTACTAACTTGGAGAGAGAAAGGAGATTGTGTTGATATTTGAGTCCTCCCTCCGAAGTTGTCTCATGGCCGATAGGAGCTTGAGCTGGAGGTCGTGTGGAGCTTAGTTGAGTGAGAGATAGGGGACTGAGGGTTGAACTGAGGATTCTACTTGGTGATCGAGAGAGAGAGAGGGAGGCAGTGGCGCTCGAGATTCTTTACAAGAGAGAGATCTGCCGAGCTTCGAGGAGAGGAGATCGGGACTAAGAGATGGCGACAGAGAGAGCTAAAGAGGAGATCGGAAGTGAGAGATGGTGAGACACAGAGAGTAACGGAGAGTGGAGACGGAGAATTTTCAAGTCACGCCACCTTCATCAGATTTTAACTCAGCGCTTCAATCTCAGCCGTTAATCAAGTGGGGTAAAAATAGGGTATGATTGTTTGGGGTCAATATATCCCTCCCCATATATATATATATATATTCCAATCCATGTCTATGCCTATTCCTATACAAACCTAGAGCTAGAGTTTTAATAATATTCCTACCTAATCTAGAGAATTCTAAATATTTAAGAAATCAAGTAACATGCATCACATGAGTGCTTTATTTTCATATATTTAGAATTGGAGGTGGACATTTGAACTCTGTATAGGCTAATATAGAGTGTGTCTCACCTTTGAAATGAAATGTAAACACACACTTCTACCGCCAGGAAGTCTGGCGGTAGAGATATATATTTTTTTTTTTTCTTATCAGATTTGATAGCGGGCTGTCTAGAAAAAATTATAAAATTACCACTGTCGCCAGAAAAACTGGCGGTAGATATGAATTTTTAATTTTTTGCGTTAATTTTCTAGCTAAAGCGGGTATAAATTTTGAAATCGAAAAAATTATTTTTTTTTGCACATCTACCGCCAGAATAGCTGGCGGTAGAAGTTAATTTGTTCATAATTAATCTGTTTAGGTCTGCTGATAAAAAAAATTGAAAAATAGTTTCTACCGCCAATATTTCTGGCGATAGATGCTTTCTACCACCAGAAAAACTAGCGATAGTGTTAGATATCCAATTTTTTTCAAATTAGTGCTATTTGTTCAAATATTTACGATTTGGGCGCTAGAAAAAAAAAGTCACTCTATTACAAGGCCTACGTGGAACTAATGAAGATGAATTCAATTTGAAGAAGTTTGAATTTGAATTCAGTACGAATCAACCAATTTCAGCCTGAAAGTCATTACTGTTGTTGAACAAGTTTGAAAATTCTTCTTTAAACAATAATAATTAAATTAGATTCAGTCCATCAATATAAATGTTGAGTAATAGGTTTATCGTCTTGAGGGCACAAATATCAATGAGATTTGACAATATAGGTATAAACCTACTATAGAATCATGTATATATGCGAGGACTCCACAAACATATATAATACTTATAAAACATATAAATGTAAATGTTAAGATTTACTTTTGCACAACTTAAGTAGGTATATCATAAAAAGATAAATTATGTATAACAGTACAAGTACTGATTATCATATATTTTGTAACTTAAAAGTTACATAATTGTGTCTTAAAATTTATTATAAAAAATATAACAATTTCATATCTATAAATAATATGATACACGTGTGCGCCCCGGCCATGCCACGAACACGTAGCACGTGCCGATTCTAGTTCATATATAAGAAAATTGGTTCTCGGTTGTCTCCACATCCTATAACCTACGGCTCTTAAATCAATTAGCTACCAATTTATTAAAAGTTGCTCTGCGAAATAAATCATTTTACAACTATGATGAGGTTAGCCAGATTTGCACGACTATTAAATAAATCATTTTACAACTATTAAATTAGAAGAGAGGAGTAAAAGTTACTCGGTGAAATAAATCCAAGTATGATGAAGTTAGTCAGATTTGCACAACTATTAAATAAATCATTTTACAACTATTAAATCAAAAGAGAGGAATAAGAATTACTTTGTATTCCATTGGTCTCAAGTGTCCAAATCCTTTAGTCATCTCTCCAAAGACATTTTGTCAGCCCTAGTTTGGTTCGACTTGGTAACATAGTTGTATCGCTTTGGAAAGGTTAACCGCTATACCATTTTGCCACATCTCGCACTGTTTCTCAAAATGCATCTAACTGTAAACAATTCAACTGCACTTTCTTCTCGCTTTTAATATTCTGCCTTCCAATTCATCCCAAGATTCAGAGCATACAATCGCAAATCAAAGCAAAGCAAAAGAAGAATCAGCAAGCTGAGCTCACCTCTTTCTCGGTTAATTTTTTTGCCTTTACAGATTTCTTCATTCCGCTCTGCCTCGAAACTTTTTGTTCCGCCGGAAGCCAAGCAAAATCATTGCTTAAATTAAACAATCCGTCAAGAGCTAGAGAAATCTGAGTTAGAGGTTTGGATGTAACCAAATAGAGGGTATGGTCGAACGGAACAAAGGCAATTAACAGTATTCCACATCATCATCCTAATTACCCCCTTAATAGCTCTAAATTGAGCAATAACAAAAACTAATTTAACAATAATCATCCTAATTACCTATCTTTGTTTCATACGCCTGTGGTGCTGGCGCCTCAATGAGACTTATTTATTTTACTCTTGACAGTCGAGGCATAAAACAAAACTGCCTCTCTCTCAATCTCATCGCCGCTCTTTCTCTCTCAGATCGCCGCCTCTCAGAGAGATTTCCTTTTCTCCCCCTCTCAGATCAGATCCCTCCGAAATACCTCCTTCGTCTCAGATGAAGACCAGAAGCAGAATCCCTGCGCGAATCTCCAAGACGAAAAAGAATCGGGCAATAATGCCTAAGAAGAAGAAGAAGGCATCATTGGGTAGCGCAGAGACGGAGTGCCTTGTGACGCTCTTGCAGGAGCATACTGATTCACGTGTTGGAGGAAGAAAGGGGTGGAGTGAGCTAGCTTGGCCGAGGATTTTGGACGGGATGAAAGCCCTGTTTCCATCGAACTTCTCCACCGATGATGTCAAGAAAATAGAGGCGGACTTGAGGGCCTCGTACGGATTCATGAAGGGCATCGTAGGACGGCCAGGTTTTGCGTTTGACAAACAGACGGAGAGGATCGTAGCTTCAGAGGATGATTGGGCGCAGCTCTTGAAGGTATTCCACTCAATCAAACTTGTCACTGTTATTTATGATAATATCATTTCCATCAGACTTTGTATCGATCTTGTGAGTTTCTGTTGTTCTAACAGAGCAATCCAAAGGCAACGATGTTCAAAAACCAGCCGATACCCTACTACGATGGGCTGGAAGCTCTGTATGGTGAAGGTGAAGGTGAGTTATTGTTTCAGTTCAAATCAAATTACTAATTTGTCAGCAAAAGTAATATGATTGTTCGGTGCTTAACTCGTGTGTATATATATAATCAATCTGTGTTTGACTTTGATTGGATTTGTAGGCAAAACATGTGCTGCTCAGCAAGAAGAAGATGATGGCAAAACACGTGCTGGTCCTCAGCAAGATGATGGCAAAAATACATGTGATTTCTCATTGGAGAGATGCTTAGAGGAGTATCTTAAGCTGCCGGAAATAGTGAGGGCCCAATTTGATTTTAGGCATGTTTTGGAGGTATTTTTTTTGGAGACCGTGCGCAAATGTTTCATCCGTTTTCATATGTCTGAGGTGTACCCCAGGAGGGAAGTCTGGCTCGCAGCCTGGATCAAATACCATATGATAATGAAAGGTGATTCTTTATTATACAACTCACCACCAATTCCCTTCCTTCCCTTTTTTTTATATTTTTATTATCATTTTTAAAAATTAATTTCCCGCAGGCTCGAACCCCAGCCCACCACCTACAGTTCAGGAATGCTTGGATGAATATAAGAAGCTTGACACTTTCAAACCTGAGTATTTGGATGTGGTTGCCAGGATTTTTGAGAATCCTGGTCTCCGTGGAGTGTTCTTTTCTACCGACAAGGGTAGGAGGCAAGCCTGGCTCACACCACATATTCTTGCAAGGAAGAGAGAGCCAACTAATTAACTACTAGTGCCATGCTAAGTACAAAATCATCTAGAAACATGTTTGAGATTTCTCTCTTTTTTTTTTCTTTTTTTTTTTTTGAAGTATTATGGATGGTTGAACCAGAATTACTGAATTAGTAAGATGATTGATGAGTTAGACTTTGTTTTGCTCTTTTTATTAGTCTGGTCTTTCTCTTCATTTCTCTCTTGATACTCTTCTAATTATAATGTTATTCAGCCTGCTAGCACAATTTCTTAGAAACCCAAATTCAAATATAAGAAAATTTGGTTCTCAGTTGTCAGAACGCGCATCCTGTAACCTACGGCTCTTGAATCAATTAGCTACCAATTTATTAAGTTACTCGGTGAAATAAATCATTTTACAACTATGATGAGGTTAGTCAGATTTGCACGGCTATTAAATAAATCATTTTATAACTATTAAATTAGAAGGGAGGTGTAAAAGTTACTTGGTGAAATAAATCATTTTACAAGTATGATAAGATTAGTCGGATTTGCAGGCCTATTAAATAAATCATTTTACAACTATTAAATCGAAAGAGAGGAATAAGAATTACTTTGTACTTCATTGGTCTCGAGTGTCCAAATCCTTGAGTTCTCTCTCCAAAGACATTTTGTCAGCCCTAGTTTGATTCAACTTGGTCACTTAGATGTGTCGCTTTGGAAAGGTTAACTGCTATATCATTTCGCCAAATCTCACACTGTTTCTCAAAATGCATCTAAGGGGCAGTTTGGATTGATGTTTCTAGAACTTCTATAGTAACTCGAGATTCTGCAATAAAATTTTCAGCAGTTGCAATTCTATTTTATGTGTTTGGACTTAAGTTAACATTGATGTAGTTGCAATTCCAATGTTTGGATTGATGGAAATATAATAAGCAAACTTGATTATATTTTAAAGTTATCCAACAATTGTTACGCTGAAACTTGATTATATTTTTCAGTTATCCAACAATTGCTATTAATCCTTTCACAAAAAAAAATTGCTATTAATAACAGACCTAAAAAACACAACAGATATCCAATTTCTCTCGAGCACATAAAACTTTATGGTACGACAGTCAGCATAGCTTCCATTAAACATAACTCAGCTATATTATTTAAATTTTAAACATATATGAAAATTAACACTCTTATCATTTATATATTTTCTAACTACAAAAAATAATCACCTTTAAAAAAACTATAAAAAATAAACATACAAGTTCAATCATTAACCAAGACAAATTTTTTCCTTTCGAGAATATTTGGAAAAAAAAAAGATAAACTAAAAATCTAGGAAAAGGTATCACCTAACAAGAAGAAAGAATATCTCACCAAGGATGTTACAGAAAAGAGAGATATTTGGAAAAATTCATTAACCAATGAATCATCACTATTAACCAACTTTCCAACTTTCCCTCAATTTTCACGTTCAACTTGTGCGATCCTTCTTTCATTTGCAGTTGACCACAAATCCTAGCAATTAACAAGAACTAACATCCTTCATTTGTACCAAATTAACACCCAATCACCAACAATTAACTGATCCAAATCCTGCAATTAACTCCAGTAGTGGAAATTAGCTCTAAATCAACCCAATTCATGCAAGAGCAAGACCATACCAAATTAACCCCCAATTCGCACATTTAATTCCCTTCAAATAGATTTTCTTAACCGACTGACAAATTCGTAAATAAAGCCGTCATTTCACTCAAAAAAAACTGCTTAGGTTAGTTCTGTAAAAGAACAACAAAAATGAGAAAACAACAGGATTTTTCTAATACTTAACTCGAATCAACAAGAAAAAGTGAAAAAAGCAATTAGGCAGACTCGAAAATCAGAGGAAAATACCAGTAGAAACCCCAAGATCTGCAAAAGAATGGGAGAGAGTAAGGCAGCAAGATCCATTGATGAGGACTGGCAGTGAGGAGCTGAAACGAAGAGAGTAAAAGCGAAAAGAACAGATGCGCTAGGTCAACTCCACTGGAAGCGAATAGCAAGATAAAAACGAAGTTGGATCTATCTACCCTGCTAGAGTGAGCTCCAATCGTTATCATATTGACTGAGTCGAGGGGACGAAAGTAAGAAAATTGAAGGATGGGGGAGGGAGGAAAGACGACATCAGGGCTTGAGGAACTAATTTCTCCCGCCATAAGCTGAAACGTAGGAGGTGAAACCCTCGTAAAAACGAGAGAATGTCGAGTTCCTGCAGCTGGACGCCCCGGGGAAAGAGAACTGCAGGGGTTGGGCCTGATTGCAGCGTTCCAAACAGATAAATTGGCCCATTTACAGTAGTTTGTGTTACTAACTGCCTTAGTTACAGTATACCAAACAGCCCCTAACTGTAAACAATTCAACTGCACTTTCTTCTCGCCTTCAATATTCTCCCTTCCAATTCATCCGAGATTCAGAGCATACAGTCGCAAATCAAAGCAAAGCAAAAGAAGAATCAGCAAGCTGAGCTCGCCTCTTTCTCGGTTAATTTTTTGCCCTTACAGATTTCTTCATTCCGCTCTGCCTCGAAACTTTCTGTTCCACCGGAAGCCAAGCAAAATCATTGCTTAAATTAAACAATCCATCAAGAACTAGAGAATTCTGAGTTAGAGGTTTGAATGTAACCAAATCGAGGGTATGGTCGAAGGGAACAAAGGCAATTAACACTATTCCACAAAATCATCCTAAATACCCTCTTTATAGCCCTAAATTGAGCAATAACTAAAACTAATTTAACAATAATTAAACCCAGTTTCATACGCCTGTGCGGCTGGCGCCTCAATAAGACTTATTTATTTTATTTCAAGGAATAAAATAAAATAATTGATAAAGATATTTAATTGGAGAGAGAAGAGATAACTAATGATACCAGAGATGAACAAAATTTCAAACGTGTTGAATTTGGAGAGGGAGTATCGATATTTGGATTCCGAAGCCCTAAAACTACTCCACCAACCAAACCAAATCTTCAAATAAAAAAAATTAAAAATATAATATTGTGATTTTGTGCGTCTTTATTTGTTTATTTTGATCTGAGGGATAGAATCTGCATCTAAAGGAAGGAAATTGTTGGGAGAAATGGTAATACTAGTTTAGCCAGTTGGGAGAACTGGGTTCTGTTTTTTGAAATCTTAAGAGCTACCATTGCCACTATCTCATACCTTAAAAGGGAAAGGCAGAGCAGGCTGGCAAGTTTCAAGGAATGAATGGGGGTCTATTGTCCAAAAAAAAAAAAGTTTCGAAGGAATAAATGGATAATGAAGGAAATTGAGCCAGAATTGCTCTCATAGTTTTTTGGTGAGAAAATCGAGAAAAATAGATTTGGTGTTAGAAATTTGATTGTCACAAAAGAAATCTTTGTAAAATTCGTCATCTATATATACAAACCGCTTCATATTTCATGAAAATATCTCAAGGGCCAAAAAAGCAAAGATATATGAAATTATTTGAGAAAAAACAATCGTAGTTTATACATGTTTGTGTCTAAGACACTGCAGAATCCTATTCTTTTCAATCCCACATATAGGCCAAAACACTAATAGAGTAATATTCGCATGATTTCCGCATAACGTTAACAATAAAAAATTTATTTAATCATTATACATTACGTGGCCTATTATATCAATAAATATGTTTTCAGGGCTGGTCCTGTATTTTGAGAGACTTTTGGCGATGTTCATGATGAAGCTTTAGAATTTAAAAATAATATTGTCTATGATAAAATATAAATTTCTTTCAAATACAATTTGAGGAAATAAAAATATTTTTAATGGGAGAAAATTATTCAGAAATTGAGAAATTGCATCAAATTAAACTGTAATTGGGGCTGACTGAAATAATGAATTAAGTCCACGAATTGAAATTAGGGCTTGAATTGAAATTGCAAAAAGTTAGAAAAAAATGAATAACGAAACTGAAATTGGAACCTGAAACCTAGAGGCAAAATTATATCACTGAATATGAAGGCAAAACTATATATTGAAATTAGAAAAATTTAGAAGTGGAGCCGTGGAGCCAAGAGGCATTTTTTCTCTCCTCAATTTTTCCTTTCATTTTTTATATCTCACTTCAATTTTCTTATATTTTTTTATTTCTATTTTGTCTTTATTCTTTTCCTTCTCTCTTTTCTTCATTTCCTTTAATTTCTCCTTTTTCTTTCCATTGATGCTTGGTCGGCGAATATCTAATATTCTGTGTTGTTTGCGTGGGGTAGAGGTGGCAAATGGGCGGGTCGGATCATTTGAGTTCGGGTCTTTTTTATGTCTAGGTCATATTCGGGTTTGGTTAACACGGATCGGGTCGGGTCAGTTTGTGATCTTGTTTCGGTCGGATCTTTTTGGGGTCAAGAATTTGTCGGGCGAATTTTGAGTCGGGTCGAGTTGTATTCGGATCTTGTTATGGCCGGATTAAATGGGTTTGGGTTATTTCGGGTTCGTGTTGATTTGATATTCGGATCATGTGGAATTCAAGTCTCTTCATGTTTCGGGCAAATTGAGTTCGGGTTATTTTATGAATTTCTAGAGGTGACAAAACTAAAATGAAACTAAGAAACCCACCTGACTCGCCCGGAATATAAAATGACTCAAGCCCTCCTGACCGGAACCCGAGCCGAAATGATCCAACCTTACCTTAACCTAACCCGACCCGACCAGATTCGAACATGATTCTTTCCGAGACCCAAATAACTTTAACTCAAAATTGACCTCAACGTGTATCAAACTATCAATATGATACCCGAAATACTTGAACCGAACACGAAATAACATGACCCGATGGATCTGATAACCCGAAAAAAGAACCCGAAAGAGCCGCCCGATCCACCTGATACCGGACCCGACGAGAACCAATCCGGATATTTTAGAAATATCAAACTACCCAAACTCGTCAGACTCGGATCCCAAGAACCCGAACCGAAATGATTATATATATATATATATATATATATATATATATATATATATATATATATATATATATATATATATATATATATATATATATATATATATATATATATATATCTGTAGGATTAGTGCCCTATGCCAAATGTATTTGTGCTAGGAAATGGATTATGTATTAAGACATTATTATTTATTTAATAAAAGTTCTTTCTTATATATATGTGTGTATGGGTTGTGAATGTATATTTCTTATATCAACCAAGAATGACACTTCGGGTTCATGTCATCAGAATACGTGATTCTGATAGTAGAACTGTGAACCAACGAATGATATTTTAAACTGTCCCTAGTGATATGTAGGATGTTTATAGAGATAGACATACTTCAGGTAAGAAGCTACATATCCACACTAGTATATTCGCAGGCTGGATGATCATGTTCTGCTGATCATAGACATAGAGATGTCAAGTCTTGAATATAGGTACGTGTTAGAGAACACGTACTGGACTGATCACATTATGAGAATATGCATGTTATATGTCATTAGTGATTCTCATATGAATAGTGTGCTTGTTCCTACGACCTGAGGTCACCATGAATTCCTGTATGAGGAACTACATACTTTAATATAATCTTACGTTAGGTATGCACTGAATCATGACGAGGAATGTGAGTGACCAAGATGGAATTTGTTCCTCTCATCATGAGGGAGATATCTCTGGGCCCCCTGATGAACTAGGACTGAAAGAAATGCATGGTCATGCTCAAAATGGATTAACATGTGTTGCCAACGGAATATATATGGAAACTGTAATAACCTTAGCTGCCAAGTATTTCGTTATGAAAATACCTATTCCGTTGGCAACGGAATAGGCGCAGATTAGGGTTTTAGTTATGGAACTGAGCAATCGTTCGCCTCTCTTTCTAGTATAAATAGAAGGGCATGGTCTCTCTATTTGACAGACAACTCAGAAGCCTAAGAGGCCGTCTTTACACAGAAAGGAGAGAGAGAGTTTTTGAGAGATAATCGGAAAGTATTTCCGGACTTGTCTAGCCAAGTCCGGTTATTCCGTTCGAGTGAAGTTCGCGTGGATAAGAGTAGAGGTTCTCTACCTTGAGAACTTGCGAGCGATCTATCTTCATCCCTAGGAGAAGAATCCATCTCTTGAGCCGAGCTTCAAGAAGAGTTTCGCGAGCCGAGCTTCAAGAAGGAGTTCTTCGAGCCGAGCAATAGGAAGGAGCTTGGCGGCCCGAGTTTCGGGAAGGAGACGGTTGCGAGTCGGAAAAGTTCAGACCTACATCCGTTCCTTGTCTCGCGGATCAGGAAGATCCGAGGTATAAATTTTAATGGCTAATCTCGCACTTTTATTCCCTTAACGTAGATCCTAGGGCGGGTTAAATCCATAGGTTTCGCTGCGCATGTAACGTACGTGGCTATGGATTTCCCAACAATATATATATATATATATATATATATATATATATATATATATATATAGAGAGAGAGAGAGAGAGAGAGAGAGAGAGAGAGAACATAAAACTGACCTAACCCGACCTGATTTTGTGTTAATACGAAACCCGAATGCAACATGTTTGTCACTCTACATGTTTAGCCCGAATAACTGAACCTGATTCTAACCTGACTCGCCATTTACCACCTCTACATAAACCTATAGCTGCCAACATGACATGAACCATGACCCGAACCTGAAAGACCCGCCCGACCCGCTCGAAGCTCGAACCCGTCCGACCTAGTCTCGATGTACCCAAATCCATATTCTTATGAGTTACGATATATCAATTTGAAATATAGATAAATTGAATTGGTATAAAAATATATATTTCATATTCAATAAGAAGTATTATGATACATTAAGAATATTATGTTATAAAATCATGTTGAAACATATTAAAAATGATTTCTTGATTCATTTGACTAATTTATTGAAAAATATTTACATTGATTTGAAAGTCCTTGTAAGATTAAATTATTATTTGGGATATATTCAGGTTTCGGGTTGGTTTAAACCTAGAGTCAATATGGGTTCAGGTCAGTTAATATCTTGTCTTATCAGGTCTCGGATTCTCTCAGGTCACGGGTTATATTGGGTTCGGACAAGTCAGGTTTTATGTCGGGTCGGGTTAGAGTGATTATCAAACAACAGTCATTTCGGGTTTGGGTTCTTCCGGTCCGGGTCGGGTGGGTTCGAGTGATTTGACTTTTTCAAATTTTTCAGATCGGATTGGGTCAGAGCGGGTCTTTCGGGTTCGGGTCATGCTTGCTAGCTCTACGTGAGGGGATGGGGGTGAAGAGACAATGAGATGGGCCTGAGAGTTGTTGCTTCAATTTAGGTGCAATGATGTATTGTTTATTTGTGCAAATTACATGTAAATTACATGCCATTGGGCTGATATGCTGGTAACACGATACAATATTATATGTTAAACCAAAAGTTGAAGTGTAATAACGTACTCCGGAATGTAAAAACATGCTTATAAAATATGCTTATAAATTAATTTGCTTCTATTTGAGATTTAAGTAAAAGTGCTAGCAAATTGGATTCTGACTCTGAGATATGACCCTCGGAACAGATAAATATAAGGAGTTTGTGCTAAACAGTGATTGGTGTATTGCATAACTACAATTGGAATGCAAAATTTGATGTTTAAGCATTAATTGATATGTAATTTGATTTGTTGATCAATTGTCAATTGTCGATGCTTCACTTTTTCTGTTTATTAGTTTCGCATCCGGGTCACATGCTCATCTTTGTTTCTGCCATCGATAGATCGGTGATGTCTCAAGTGTATGTGCTATCAATAGTAACAGGTGCAAAAACCAGTATGGGAGTTTGTTTTTTAACTTAAACTAAATGTAGTTTATGTAAAAAGATATATAATGTTACGGGCCAGCTACGATATATTTGATTTTTTAAAAGTTCTCATGTTTTCGGTCTTATTTGTGATACTCTACTCTTAATAATTGTTTTTGCAGCATATTTTTTAAATTCATGTGCATATATGAATATTGACAGTTGTAAAATTTTGTAAAACAAAATCAGTCGCGCAAAGCACGAGCATCATCTAGTATATACTCAAATTCATCTATCACTATCACAGGTTTACCATGAAAATATCATCGTGCAAGCTATTTCTTTTTTCTTTTTGAATTAAGTAACAGGAACGTTATTACAGTTAGTAAATTATGCACATATTATCTCTTGAAATTCTACAATGTTTAATATAATTTAATACATTTAATAAGGTCTCAAAACATACAGGCCCCGGCCTTGGACTTTGGCACGTGAGACGAATGCCTTAGGCCCCAAAAAAGCCAAGACATCTATAGAATCCATTTAACCCCATAAGAAATAAAAAAATGCATGTGCATTCAACTCCTGGAAGTATGTTCCATTTATAACTATGAATTTCATGACAACAAAAATATAGCTTGCTTTGCAATTGCTTTAAATGTTGTCTTTCTGATAGGGTATTGTTCCTGAAACTCAATGTGATTCAATTTTATTCAAGCTTCAAATATGAGAATCTTAGTACACGTCCATGTATATCTGTCTCAGCATGCCATCATAAAAATCTCCAGCAGTTCGTCCAAATATACCGAACGCAATGTTAATCTTGACAGGCGACCTATTCTGCCTGCCGTAAAACGCATCCATATGTGTCACGTTTCGGGCAGTCTATCCTTTGATCTAACTGAGACACCAGTAGACCGAGTCCAAATGATCCTTTGTCTAAAAAGTCTGAAATATCTATCTTTGGATCCATGTATGACACCAATAACTCCGCGCCACTCTCGTATGGACTATTATCAGTGTTGTAGGATTTTTTTTTCAAAATGGCACTGTTAACGGAAATAATTAAACAGTTAGCACTCGTTTGGAAAAAATTTGGAAACTAGCACTTCCGCCATCACCGATGGCGGAACCAGTAGAAAATTTGTAACGGGTTCCGCCATCACCGATGGCGGAACCAGTGCCAGAGATTTTTCGAACAATTTCCCTGCGCGAGAGTTACTGACATTGATTCCGCCATCACCGATGGCGGAACCAGTAGAAAATTTGTAACGGTTCTTTCAAAACACTGTTACTAATAGTTGTATTTGGTAACGGTGTTTACTAATGAACCGTTACAGATTTTGGCATTTTTAATTCAGCTGGTTCCGCCATCAGTTCTTTCAAAGCACCGTTACTAATTACAACAATTAGTAACGGTTTATTATAAAGAACCGTTACAGATTTTTCTTAAATCTGTAACACTGGTTCCGCCATCAGTGATGGCGGAACCAGCTCAATTAAAAACGCGGGCCGCTGGTTAAAAAAAACGATTTCAAAACTGGGCGATTTCAGACCGGCGATTTTTAGGGCGATTTCGGTAGAATAAGTCGGATTTTGACAAATCGAAAGAAGGGAAAGAAGGAATTAGGAAGAAAAAGAAGAATAAGGTATGATATTATTTGATTTTGAGTTATGATTTGGGATTTTTTCTTGATTGATTAGAACGAAAATTGGGTTGAAATTAGTTTCAATTGAGTGAAATTAGTATGAATTGAACGAAATTAGTAGTACGTGATTGATTTTAGTGGATGAAAAATTACTTTTCTTGATTTTTAGTTATGATTTAGAATTTTTTCTTGATTGATTAGAACGAAAATTGGGTTGAAAATTACAATAATGAAAATGACTCGGAATTTAGGGTTTAGTTGTTTAGAGAAGAAGGGGATTTATTTATTTGTTTATTTATTTATAAAGATGGTAAGAAGTCGAGGCGGATCTAGTAGCCAGGGCGGTCAAGATAAGGGAAAGATGCCTATGGTCGAAAAAGAACCTTCGCCATATCCTCTGCTGAATGAATTTCAGGACGAACACAAGACGAGATGCTTCAGCGAACCGGACAATGAGACGGCTATTTCACAGAGGGGTTTTCGATACAGGCAGTATGGTTCCAGGCAACATGAAATTGATGTATTGTATTTTAAATTTTCTTTTAAATATGTGTTTATTTAGTTATGGAAAAAATTTATTTATATTTTGTGGTATTACAGGTGAGATGGGATGATCGGTTCGAGCCTTTTTTCATACATGCGTCATTGTTACAAGCGAACCGGATCGGTCATATACCGATCAACGGTCTACTGATAACCGCCATACAGGAACGATGGAGAAAAGAGACGCATACATTCCATATGCCTCACGGCGAGATGACAATAACCTTGGAGGATGTTTTGTGCATAATGGGGATGCGGGTGGATGGTCAGCCCCTGTGCAAAAATAATTCGGTTATTGACTGGGCGGATAAAGCCGAAGAGCTACTCGGGAAAAGACCCCCGGAAGAGATGTTCAGAGGAACCGAGAAGAAGAGGAGTAAGATTTTGGTGAGAAAGAAATGGTTCAAGGCGAATTTCAATGATTTGGGTGAATGTGAACCGGATGAACGGATCGAGCAATACTGCAGGGCTTATATGCTTGCATTTTTCACGGACGTATTGTTTACGGATCCGAACGGAGATTGTTATTCGCTCATGCCCTTGCTACTTCTTGGAGAACATGCAAGAATTGGACAAATGGTCGTTTGGGAGTGGGGTGCTTGCATACCTCTATAGAGAGTTGTGTAAGAGTGTAGACGTCGGCCGAAAAAATATGGGAGGATGTGTTCTCTTATTACAACTGTGGGTATGGCAACATTTCTCGACCGGACGACCGACTGTTTCGTTAGCGGTAGATAGACTGACAGCGAACGCTAATTTTCCCGACCTCAACGATACGGTCGGCATGTTGTGGGCGAACGTGACGCAGAAAGATTTCAAAAAGCCGGAGACAAACCTGTGGGCGAATCGCGATATGCTCGACAGTCAGCCACCCACTGACGTGTTTTGGACACCGTACGAGATATATCGCGAGAGATTACCGCCTATTTGTAATCATGAACGAGGTATGTCCCGACTCCGCCAACCCCTAATATATTTTTGGATCGTCGAGCGTTATCGCCCCGATAGGGTTAGACAGTTCGGATTTCGGCAGGTAATACCCCCGGAAATAACTGAGGCCGAAAAGAAGTACGACAAAGAATTGCATAAAAAACTAAACGGTCGGGGTGATAATTGGCCTAGGGTTCATGCAATCCCGCTTCAAAGTTGGAGAAATAGATTAGATGATGCTGAACCGGAAGTTACGGAGCCGTTTAATCCGAACGATGTTGAACGATATATGAGATGGTATTGGCGGAATTCTGACCCGATGGTGCAGACAACCATTCCGCACGGATCAAGCGTATACCGACCTACGGTTCCCGACAAAAGATTAGCCGTAAGTTTTCCAATTTAATTGTATTATTTTTCAAATTAATTTTGCGTACTTATTTTATTAATTTTATTATTTAAGGCAAAAACAGCGATGGAGGGAGCTCGCATCGGATTCAAGACTGCTCAGAGATTACGGTGCGAGCATGCGGAAGGAAGTCAAGGACGGTATACGCAAATGGTTAATCTGCAGTAAAATGAATACGATGCAGCTTAATGAGTATCCCGGCGATGAAGAGTGGGATAATCTGGACCAACCAACGGGGGAGGAAGATGGGGGAGGAGGAGAAGAAGAAGAAGAAGAAGAAGAGGAAGGCGTCACTCAGGTCCCTCAGATTCGGGCGCAGACTTGACCCGTGCGGAAGAGAGGACGAGGAAGCGGCAGTAGTACTCGGACTGGATGGCGTTAGAGTTTATGGCTATGTGTATTTTTTTTTTAATTTTGTTTGAATTATGTTTGGTTTGAATTAAACAATACTTTAACTGAATTAGCAAAGATGAAAATAAATTTCTAATTAATAATTTAACAAAATAAATTCCTAATTAACAAAATTAACATAATAAATTGAGTCACAGACTCACAATTTACACTTCAGCAGTTCAGCTTCACACTTCAGTACTTCACGGTTCATTGTAACGGTCTCCACCAAATTGCGTGCACCTTCTTTTTGTGTGGCCTGGTAATTTGCAAACGCTGCAATTCTTTGTACGCCTCTCTTTGTGCATTGTGTCCATGCTGTTATGGATTCGCACCTCAGGCCATCTCCCACGCTTCATCCGACCGTGTGCATTCTTCCTTATAAGTTTATCACCAGGAAACAACTTGAAATTACAAACTTCCTCGCGTTTCCTCCATTGTGATCTTTCTCTTACAGGATAGAAACAATTTTCGTACGAACGTTTCAGATATTCAATGCTATAACATGGATGAATAAAAGGCTCGTGCGATATACCTCGGTGAATGCAAGACTGCTATGATGTGCGAACACGGTATATGATATATTATAGGTTTTTGGCACTCGCATTGACCTTCGATGATATTTACTCCCCAGGTTTTTCTCGGAATTCCTATACCGCTCCTCGAACGCCGAGCTTGTGTGACCACCTGGTAATTACCTTGGTCTAAATTGAACAAAGTGACGGTATGTGTACGTGCCTTAGTGTGTCTACGTTCTAATATTTCCATCACTTTATCCGTCCACTTATTTTCCCTCAACTCAGCAGCCGCCCGATATCTCACGTGATAACTATTTAGCTTGTAAAATGTCGCCTCCACAATTGCCGTAACAGGCAGCTTTCTTATACCTTTGAAAACATAATTCATAACTTCGGCATTATTGCTAGTTGATATGCCCCACCGACGACCTCCTGTATCGTACGAAATCGCCCAATTTGTTCTGTTTCCATTGTTTACCTTGTCTAACCACACGGTCCCCGCTGCACATTTTCCTGACATTTTATCCCAAATCTTACCGAATTTATATTTATTGTGCGCGCAAACTAATTTTTGAACCATGTGACCAACTGTTTTGTCTGCTACTCCGCTGCTGAAATTTGCCCTAAGATGCCGCATGCAGTAACGATGATAACCGTAAGGTGGCTGCCATCTCTCGCCTCTCATTGCACTAAGTATGCCAGCATGCCTATCGGAAATAATACAATAACTATTATTTCCGATAGCATTACGCAAACATTCAAAGAACCATCCCCATGTTTCATTCTTCTCGCTCTCAACCAAAGCAAAAGCTAAAGGAAATAACTGGTCATTTGCGTCGGAAGCAATCGCCGTCAGTAATGTTCCTTTGTACTTTCCGGTTAGAAATGTTCCATCTACTGTTATGACAGGTTTGCAGAACTGAAAACCGTGGAGTGATGGCCCAAATGCCCAAAAAAATCCTTCGAACTCCAACTCGCCTTCACTGTTGGGAGGTCCAGTTTTAAATTGATATAGAGTCCCAGGATTTGTTGATAGTATTGCCGCCATCAGTTCAGGGAGCAAATTATAAGCCTCCCTCCAACCCCCAAATAGGAATCGGAACGCGTGTTGCTTTGCGTGCCAAGCCTTCCAATACGATATGGTATATCCCACTTTCAATTTAACAGCTTCTATTATTATTATGGGTTTAACACATAAATCCGCTCTAACCATATCTATAATTAGCCCCCCAACAACCGCACTTGTTAATTGCTTGTGATCTTTTCTAGGTGTTTGATTAATACATACGTGTGGTTGTTTGAATATTTTAATCTCCCATAAATTATTTCTAGGATTAATCGAAGCGTGTAACCTCCAGCTACATTCTCTACTACCGTTGTCTTTAAGCTTGCATACCACAATATATCTCGTTTTATTTGAGTTCGTTACTACTATTTCTCGGTGATTCTTGACACTGTATGCTCTTATGACCGATTGCAATTCTGATTTTGTTTCAAATGTACGTCCCTTGTACAAGATTTTATCATCGTTTTCACTCAAATTCATACCCGATATTACATCATTTTTTGCATATTCCCACATTGAACTATCTTCGAACTCCGCCGCCGGCGCATTGCCAAAAGTCCCCGCACTAACCATCTCACCCTCTTCCGTATATATAAATCCCGTCTGATGGTTCACTGTCTCCCTTTCTTCTTCACCATCTCCATAAATTTCTTCCTCGTCTTGTGACCCCATTTCTGGTTCGTCATCTAATTCATTTTCATCATTATCTATTTCTGGATCTACAGTATTGCTCACATGTGCCAAATCAAATGTCGCACAGAGGTCTTCAACCTCATTTTCGCGAAATACTTCATTCAGTACGGGTTCTACTATCTCATTCTCGGATGCATCCGCAATTACATTTGATGTACTACTAGTTCCTATATGAGATTCTTTACTTTTGACGCGATCAACATATATTTCTAATTCCTCGAACCCAACATTTATGACGCGCTCCGCAAAATTATACAATTGTTCATCATTCATAATTTTTATTGACCTATAATGCCAAACGCCTTTCTTAAGGGATGGAAGCCGACCCCGGATTAAAAGAATATCATTGTACGACCAACCGAGATTCGTATAAATTTCGTCACACAGTTTGGCGTAATCTCTATTTCCAATTGTATTTTCTGGAATATAAGCCGGTTCATCCGGATCGTAACGGCATCCGTTCGTCGGTTCGATAACAACAACACCATTGTAATATACAAAAATTGGGGAGTCATGTGCCATTTTCTTCTTCCTAATTGTAATATAATTTCAATAACTTAACAACAAATCTATAATAAAATAAACTAATTATTTAAAAAGCCAAAATGAAACTATAATAGAATACCTATAATTTTCGTCGTTTTCTTCAACTTGCTTTCTTTTTTTCCGTAATTTATCTCTATTTATTTCACTCAAAATCACCTAAATAATTGTCATATCTCTTTTTTTTCTTTGTTTTCGCGTTAATTCAGAATGAGGGAGAGAGAGAGAAAGAACCGTCATTTTTTTTTTAGGGGTCCAATAATTGAGCTGGTTCCGCCATCGGTGATGGCGGAACCAGTGTTTTTCTTTTTTTTTATTTTTTTTATACGCAAAACTGCCGAACCCTAGAGATTTTTGCGAAATAACCACGCGAGTTCCGCCATCGGTGATGGCGGAACCAACGTCAGTAGCTTCTCGCCCCTTAAAATCACTGGCACTGGTTCCACCAGCACCGATGGCGGAACCAGTGTTACAGATTTTGGACTATTTAAGAAGATCTGTAACGGTTCTTTATAATAAACCGTTACTAATTGTTGTAATTAGTAACGGTTCTTTCGTAAAAACCGTTACTAATTGTTATGAAAGAACCGTTACAAAGTTGCTTAAATACTCCAAAATCTGTAACGGTTCGTTAATAAAAACCGTTACTAATATAACTGGTTCCGCCATCACTGATGGCGGAACCAGCTGAATTAAAAATGCCAAAATCTGTAACGGTTCATTAATAAACACCGTTACTAATTACAACTATTAGTAACGGTGTTTTGAAAGAACCGTTACAAATTTTCTACTGGTTCCGCCATCGGTGATGGCGGAATTAATGTCAGTAACTCTCGCGCAGGGAAATTGTTCGAAAAATCTCTGACACTGGTTCCGCCATCGGTGATGGCGGAACCCGTTAATTAGCTAATTAATGGGGTTTTAGGGCGCCAAAAGAGGTATAATGGGTTCCGCCATCACCGATGGCGGAACCAACTTTGGTTCCGTCAACGGTGATGGCGGAAGTGCAAGTTTCCAAAAAATTTTCAAACGAGTGCTAACTGTTTAATTATTTCCGTTAACCGCGTCATTTTGATGCCATTTTGAAAAAAAAATTGTGTTGTAGATACCTGCACATGAGATTATCGCATAAGAACTCAATTGAAATACATAATTGATTGATTGATTGATTTGCCAAGATAAATATTTGGGCTTCACCCCACAGAGCTAAGTGCCTCTATCCAGGGGATTCTAGATCCTTCTTTCCCATTTACCTCGGTTCTCCTCTCCTCGACTTGTCTATAGACTCTTGACAGTCGAAGCACAAAACAAAACTGCCTCTCTCTCAATCTCAATCTCAATCTCATCGCCGGTCTTTCTCTCTCAGATCGCCGCCTCTCAGAGAGATCTCCTTTTCTCCCCCTCTCAGATCAGATCCCTCCGAAATACCTCCTTTTCTCCCCGCCCCATTTCAGATCAGATCCCTCAGAAATACCTCCTGTTTCCCCGCCCCCGCCCCCTCTCAGATGAAGACCAGAAGCAGAATCCCTGCGCGAATCTCCAAGACGAAAAAGAATCGGGCAATAATGCCTAAAAAGAAGAAGAAGGCATCATTGGATAGCGCAGAGACGGAGTGCCTTGTGACGCTCTTGCAGGAGCATACTGATTCACGTGTTGGGGGAAGAAAGGGGTGGAGTGAGCTAGCTTGGCCGAGGATTTTGGACGGGATGAAAGCCCTGTTTCCATCGAACTTCTCCACCGATGATGTCAAGAAAATAGAGGCGGACTTGAGGGCCTCGTACGGATTCATGAAGGGCATCGTAGGACGGCCAGGTTTTGCGTTTGACAAACAGACGGAGAGGATCGTAGCTTCAGAGGATGATTGGGCGCAGCTCTTGAAGGTATTCCACTCAATCAAACTTGTCACTGTTATTTATGATAATATCATTTCCATCAGACTTTGTATCGATCTTGTGAGTTTCTGTTGTTCTAACAGAGCAATCCAAAGGCAACGATGTTCAAAAACCAGCCGATACCCTACTACGATGGGCTGGAAGCTCTGTATGGTGAAGGTGAAGGTGAGTTATTGTTTCAGTTCAAATCAAATTACTAATTTGTCAGCAAAAGTAATATGATTGTTCGGTGCTTAACTCGTGTGTATATATATAATCAATCTGTGTTTGACTTTGATTGGATTTGTAGGCAAAACATGTGCTGCTCAGCAAGAAGAAGATGATGGCAAAACACGTGCTGGTCCTCAGCAAGATGATGGCAAAAATACATGTGATTTCTCATTGGAGAGATGCTTAGAGGAGTATATTAAGCTGCCGGAAGTAGTGAGGGCCCAATTTGATTTTAGGCAAGTTTTGGAGGTATTTTGTTATGGGAAGGTCCGCAAAAGTTTCATCTGTTTTGCCAAGTCCCCGATGTATAGCAGCAAGGAAGCCTGGCTCACATACCAGGTCAAATGCCTTATGATAAAGAGAGGTGATTATTAACTCACCAATTCCCAAATCCCTTCCTTCCTTATTCTCTTTTTTTTTTAATTATATATTCATTTACCTTGGGCTTTTGTTTTCTTTTTCTAATTATATATTCATTTACCTTTGGATTTTGTTTTCTGCAGGCTCAAACCCCAACCCGCCTACAATTCAGGAATGCATAGATGAATTTAAGAAATTTGACGCCTTCAAAACCGAGGATTTGGATGTGGTTGCCAGGATTTTTGAGGATCCTGATTACCGTGAATTGTTCTTTACTTTCGACGAGGATAGGAGGCGAATCTGGCTCCCCGCACTAATTACTGCAAGAAAGAGAAAGCCAACTAATTAACTACTAGTGCCTTGCTTACTAAGTACAAAATCATCTTGAAACATGTTTGAGATTTCTCTTTTTGTTTTTTTTTCGTTTTTTGTTTTTTTAGTACTATGGATGGTTGGAGCAGAATTCGTAATCAGATGGACTCGACTGGACTTTGTTTTGTTTAGTTTTTTATTAGTATGATCTTCCTCTTCCTCACGCCACTTCTCACCTCAATCCATCCAGTGACCCGTAACTCAAGCCAACCCGATTTTAAAGAGGAAACAAAACTCGGTTCAATTAATACTCTGAAAACTCAATGAACAACCAGGTTCAAGTATTTCCAGGCGAACCCCCAATTGGGAGAACATCCAGGTTTAAACACTTGCGCAGTCCTTCTTGCCGTTGTTAGATCTGAAACACAATCAAAACCCTTGTGCAATACACCATTCTTTTAGCCATTCTTCACTTGATTTTACAGGGATGAGTTAATTTGAGCTCATTTCAAACTAGACCCAGGCTTATTTTTTCAGCCAAGGTTTAATTGCGGCAAAAATAGATCGCACAGTTAAGATTATATAGACACATGATATGAAATCAATAGTTAATTACTAGAATGCATGATTCTACCCTTAGCACGGAATGTCATTATAAGCCCAATATCAATTTGTTCTTTGTTCTAATTGAATTATCTGGAGTTGAATTAAGAGTAACAATTGGACTTCTAATCTAATTTAACTTGAAATACTCTATATTTAATTCAATTCCAACATTTGAGGTTTGGATTTAATCCTTTTATTTTGTTTAGTTCATAAGTGATTAATCAAGATTTAATCTGATTATTTACTTATAATTTAAGCATTTATTCAAATGTGATGAAAGTGAGATAAAATCTTTTACTCTTAACATTATTGGTATTTACAAAGGTACAACTTAGATCTCTGAACCTCAAAACTTTAATAAGTACTACCGAAACCTAATTTCATTTTTTTGCTATTTTTTATTCAAAAAATTGACGTTTTAGTGGTACAACATATAATAAATCATCTCAGTTTCTAGAATTCGGTAGATTAGTGTGTCCGTTTCGGAGATTTTAAGTAGCAGCACAAAAATAAGTGGGGTCCAGTAAGTTTGGGTAAAAAAAATTACAATTAGCTAATAAGTCCCTCCATTTTACTTCAATTGCAAAAAAAACTCTATTCTTTATGAAATTGCATAAAGAAAAACCTACCGTTTAATGAGATATAATTATAACACCTATAAGTTTGTCATCTTAATGACTTTAATTAATATTTTTCTTAATAAAATTAATTTAAATATCTTTCAGGGGCTATTGGCTTGGATTTCGTGATGAATAAATATTTATATATTAATTAATTTTTTTTATTTTTAGGGTCTATTAGGTTGCAAATGTGTATCATAATGAGCATGAAGATGCACGAATTAAGGTTAAAGGCAGTTTATGTTTGGCCTTTCAGAAAATTGCGTTTGGTTCGACACAAAGTCCACTCTTTTTTATATATTTAATTTAAATTAATTAAAACTGTAAGGAATTTATTGTAAAATATCAGTGTGTCTATACCAATTCTAATATTGTTAATCCTGAAGGTGAGTACTTCAAATCAAGCTCTTACAATTTGCTAATTTATTTTCAAAATCATATAGTTTGATTTTTTTATTATTTGGATTAATATTTTAAAATAAACTTTTGCTTAGTGATATTTCTATTCTGACACTTGCGAATTTTTTGTCTCAATTGTTTGAAGATTATGTAAAGGGATATGACAAATCAAAAAATGGTAATATATATACTTCTACTAAAATCAATTAAATATATATATATATATATATATATATATATATATATATATATATATATATATATATATATTACTAGCTTTAACACAAGAGATGGAAAAACATTGTACCGTAAATAAACATATATTAATTTGTCCTGCAATTTAACAAAATTATAATTACTATCACATAAAAATAAACATTAAATTATTAATTTATTAACATATTAATAGTAATGAAAGATTTAAATACCTTATGAGATAAAACTGGTATAGGTGTGATCATGAGAATTTAACTCATTTTTCTATCTCCATTTTGTTGTGCATCGGTCCCTATACCAGTTATTGAATAGTATGATGAGACTGAGCTCTTGTTGTATGTGAAATTTTGTTGCATAATATGATGATAAATTTGATACTTGAAATATATTTTTATTATATTTTGCTATTATTATTTATTCATTTATTAGATGATAAAATATTGAAAATGTAGGCAACTGCTACATTTGATGAAGTCATGGAACATGTTGTTTTAGGCATCCTAAGTTCTTTAATTGAATTAATCAATAATTATGTTATTTTATTTTTAATAAATTAATTAATCAATAATTATACCCAAAAAAAATTTACTTAATTGAAAATCTAGATAATGTTGAAAGTAAAATTATATAACTTTTCTCTGGATTGCTTAATGTATTTTTTTTTTGGGTAATTTAGAATTTTCCGAAGTTGTAATTCAACTTTTTGACTAACAATTTTTTGATGAACTAATTTCTTAACTTCTTCCAAATTCAAGGAGTTGTCATAAGGTAGAGCTGTGCATGGATAAACGACGTAATATTGAATAATATCAATATTACATCAATGCATGTACTTTGGGTTCGAATAGGATGTAATTAGGTTGTTAACTAAATGGGTCTAATTAGGATGTTAGTTCTATGAAATTTGATTATTAAAGCTTTGATTTGAATTTTTTTTAATTAACATGTTAATTTAACTGAACAATATGGATGATTAAAGATGTCAATATATGAACTTATTTTTTGTTGTTTGATGCATGTCCAATTAGAATATTTAAAAAACAATAGTATGTTTATTCATGATGTTCTTGAAATCACAATTCAGCCAAATGCTTCTAAAAACATTTGTTTTTGAGACAAAGCATGCATCCATCTTAAGCATTTCAAATCTTTGCGAACTGCCACAACTCCTTGTCAAAACAATATACAAATTTCTAATTGCAACAATGCAAGCATTTTCTTTTAAAAGTAACTAGAACAACCAAGCATATATTATACTCTTCCCATTGTATAAACACTTCATTTTGTTATTCAATTCTTATTTACAAATAAAATGTAGTTTCAGCAAATCATAAAGAGCAACTTAACAAATTTTTTGTATTGTTTTAAATCAAATATTAATCAACTAAAATTGTAATAAACTTTATAAGTATAATGCAATAGAATTGTTCCAATCTGTTGGCTCGAGCTGGCGTACGACATACGAAGATAAATCAACCTTATTAGTATAATGCAATAGAATTGTCCGAATCAGTTGGCTCGAGCCGTAGTACGTTGTAAGAAGATAAATAAGGCTACTGGCAAGAACCAATCAAAAGGCGGGATCGTACGTTAATTTTGTTTTATATCTCATCACATATAAGTTAATTTTGTTTTTTCTAACAACATATTGCAAATTATTATCTTACATTATTGTGAACTAAATCTTACATTATTGAAAATTATTATCTCATCACATATAGCTTTGATTAAGTGCATACCTATTTGTGAACTAAACCTAACTATAAAGATTGGACAAAAAAGACATCTGAGCTGCAATCAAAGGATCATAAATGTATAACCTTCTTATTGGTAAAACATATGAAGAATCTTATTTAATCAACATAAATACGTCAGATTTATTTTTTTATTGTGTCAAATAATCAATGCTTAGTAATAGACATCTTTTCTTGCGCGGAGAAAAAGCCAATCAGATATTGAGAATAGGAAAACTATAACTTGCCCTCTTATTTTTCTATAAAAATGGCATATACATTATCATTGGATTCTATGATATCATGATTTTTATAATTATATCCCCTATGATATCATGAAATTTGAATCATAACAATATGTCTTTATGTGATATTGTGATAATAATATAAATGAAAAACTAAGATTTAAAAAAAATTGATTCAATTACTAAGATACAATTGAAAATAAGTTTCTTGAGAATGCTCAAAGAGATGAAAAATAAGGTTAAGGTATAAGTTAATGAACATATCATTTCTGTACATCTTCTTTTATATAGTCTATATTTACATATTTTAGCAAGAAAAAAAATTAGAACCATGACAATATGGAACTCAAAATAAAGAGAAAATTCCAACAAAATTATATTTGATGAATCTAACATTAGAAATAAAAATATTTCATTAAGAATTATATTTTTTTTAAAGAAAAAAGTAAAAATTATTTATATTTTAACGAGTGAACTCTTTATTAACTATTGACATTAATAATTGAACATAATTTTGCACCATGATTTATTAAAACTATCTGATGGTCACAAACAAACTCACAACGGTTCTCACTAAATCGGGTATAAAACACAAAACACAAATTTAACAAATTATTTGCTTATGTTTTAATAAGCACATAAATATTGCCATAAATATCAATAAATTTGAAAAATAAATGGCTAAGATTCGACAAAAAAATTGATCGAACGGTAAAGATTAAAGTGATGATGTACCCTTTAAGAAAGCTCAAAAATAAAATGAAAAATAAGGAGCCGAGGTTAATTACAGAGCTTTTGAGATTTTGTTTTGTTTTTTTGGTTTGAAGGCCAATGGGCCATTAATAAATGGTCCGGTCCGGGTTGAATATGTATAGTGACTACCAAAACTAAATTTTGACTCTTTTGAGTGACTGGGCGACACGTGTGTAAAGAGTCTAAAGACCAAGACGGGCCCACATGTCGGCCTCACTGATTGGATACATGCATCGTCACAGTAGCCCACAGGTTAAGAAGTGTTACTGAGAAGTGCATTGATGATATTTACTCGCTGTAACGGCTCCATTTCCAACCCCCTGTTTACCCTTTCATTTTCCCTCCCTAAACACAGACCAAAACATCAATGTATTAAAAAAAAGAGGATGCTAAAGGAACTAATGTTTGGGTTATATGATTGAGTGGAACACCGAGTGCGGATGAGAGTATTAATCCATGCTCTGTCTCCAAAATAAACTCACCTAGATAAGTATACTTTCCCCTCTATTTCCTTCCCTAGACAGGGTTTACAGATAAAATGTACACTAGAGGCTTAAAATTAAAACATAAAAATAGGGTTCACTGAGAGGAAACGTTGTTTGGTGTTACAGAATTAATTTAAACACCGTAACCAGCGAAAAATGAAAATACATGCTCTGAACCCAAAATAAAGTAGTAAAATACGCCGCTTTCAGCTTCAGCTGTGGCCTCTCCTCTCCTCTCCCACTCTCACTCTGTATCTCTCTTTCTCTCTGCTTCTCTTTAGCTTTATTTTACTTCGCATAGAAAGAGAGGAGAAGAAGCAGATTGGGCGAAGAGGGGAGAACAAACCAAAACCTCCAAATGCGGATCCATGTATAAACAACAAAGGAGGAGATTTCCAAGCCCAATTGGAGCGTAAATCTGGTATCTCTTCTTCCTTCTTCTTCTTCTCTGTTTTTCAACTCAATGGGGGAGCTGAACTGAGCTCTCAATCCCTCGAACCACTCACCAATGGCGGCCGAACAGCACTTAGAACCGCCGGCGTGGCTCAAAACCCTGCCGGTGGCGCCGGAGTACCGCCCGACGCTGGCCGAGTTCCTCGACCCGATAGCCTTCATCCTCAGAATCGAAAAGGAGGCCTCCCAATATGGCATATGCAAAATCATCCCGCCTCTGCCCCCACCTCCCAAAAGCTCGGCCTTGGCAAACCTCACTCGGTCCCTCGCCGGACCGGATCCAGTCCCGACTTTCTCCACGCGCAAGCAGCAAGTCGGGCTCTGCCCCCGCCGGCCCCGGCCCGTCCAACGCTCGGTCTGGCAGAGCGGGGAAAGATACACCTTGCCTCAATTCGAGGAGAAAGTCCGTCAGTTCGAACGGACCCAGCTCAAACGAGTCTCCAGCACCAAGAAATCTCTTTCCCCACTCGAAACCGAGACTCTCTTCTGGCGATCTTCCGCTGACAAACCCTTCACGATAGAATACGCCAACGACATGCCCGGCTCCTGCTTCAATCCCCACCATGAACACCACCTCCAGGAAGAATTTGAACCAATCAATGTGGGGGAAACAGGGTGGAACATGAGAGGAGTCTCAAGAGAGAGAGGCTCATTATTACGATTCATGAAGGAGGAGATACCGGGCGTGACATCACCCATGGTGTACGTGGCGATGATGTACAGCTGGTTCGCGTGGCATGTTGAGGACCACGACTTGCACAGTATGAATTATTTGCATTTCGGGTCGGGGAAGACTTGGTATGGCGTGCCTAGAGACGCGAGGCTCGCTTTTGAGGAGGCAGTTAGGGTGCATGGATACGGCGAAGAAGTAAATCCTCTCGGTAAGTTAATTTGGTTTGTTTACTGGGAAATTGGCAAAAAGAATAGAACCTTGTTTTATGTGTGAATTGCGAAGAAGTTATTGTATTAGTGAAAATTGCAAAGAAGCCCCTCCATAATTGTTCATAAAATTAATGAAAACCTCCTACCGAGGGGCTTTTTTGCAATTTTTAGAAAAAAGGCGTTTGGAGTCCATGGATACGGTGAAGAAGTGAAAATTCTCAGTGAGTTGGTTTTTTGGGAAATTTGCAAAAATAAAAATTATGCGTAAATTCCAAAAGAGTCGTGTATTATTGAAAATTTCAAAAAGGCACCTCCTTCTAAAAATCAAAGAAAAGCCCCTGCTTTATGCCTAAATTGCAAAAAAGGTCCTACATTATTGAAAATTGCAAAAAGGCACCACCTCTCTTCCAAAAATCAAAGAAAAGCCCTTGCTTTATGCCTAAATTTCAGAAAAGGTCCTACATTATTGAAAACTGCAAAAAGGCACCTCTTTTCTTCCAAAAATCAAAGAAATGCCCCTGTTGTTAGATAAGCATCTAACAATGTTAAATTAACATATCTAATCATGCACATAATCCCAGATATTAATACATAAATTATCGAATTCATGATTTTGAATGTTAATCCTGATTTAATCGGCTAGTTCCCATTTCAAAACAATACTTTTTAATCTCTTTTTTTACCATAATTATAATATGTATTTATATGGTTAATGCAATAAAATAAGGACTGATAAAAAAATGTACATAATTCTTTGAATTTTCGGAAGAATGGAAGGGCTTTGTTGCAATTTTCAATAATGCAGGGGCTTTTTTGCAAATTTCTCTTGTTTATTCATTATGTTTGTGAATTAATAATTGCAGTGACTTTTACTATGTTGGGCGAAAAGACGACTGTCATGTCCCCTGAAGTACTTGTTGGTGCTGGAATTCCTTGCTGCAGGTTTTCATTTTAGTTCTCTCAATTTTAACTTTTTATTCTCTCAATTTTGTTTTTTTTTATTTAAATCTGAAAATGCGTAAATTAATTATTATATGTTGTTTAATATTTGAATCAGGTTGGTGCAAAATGCGGGGGAGTTTGTCGTGACTTTCCCTGGAGCTTACCATTCAGGTTTCAGCCATGGTAATTAATTATTAAATCTCCTTTTTAAAGTTCATTTATTTTACTCATTTTTACATTATATTTATTACAATTAATTCATATATTTAGTATATTTCATTGTATTATTATTTGGCACTAATTCTATTATTCCACTCATTTTGTTTCGTAACTTCACATAATTAGCGATTAATATGATAAGTGATAACAATATACTTTTAAATGTGATTATATTAGGGTTTAACTGTGCTGAGGCGGCTAATATCGCGACACCTGGCTGGTTGAGTATCGCAAAAGACGCTGCGATTAGAAGAGCTTCGACAAATACTCCACCTATGGTGTCTCATTATCAGCTTCTTTATTCTCTCGCTCTCTCAGTCTGGCCAAGGTAATTTAATTTATTTTTTTGTTTTAATTCCATGCCATTTTTAATCATTGGGGCAATCTCAATATGTCAAATTTAGCCTTAAAAAATGATAATTATCATGAATTCCCCTACGAATTGTAGGAAAGATCATGCGTTTCAAAAGTATTATGAAAGTGAAACTACCGTTGCTTCATTTTCTTTTATTTATACATGAACAACTCAGGAAAGAGGGGTAATTTGGACATTTTATGAAAAATCAGGAGGGTAGGGGTATTCATGACATTTCATCTTTTACTTGTACATGAATTAGTGAGAAAGGGGTAATTTGGACATTTTATGGAAAGTTAGGAGAGAAAGGGGTATTCATGATATTTCGTCTATTACTTATACATAAATAAGTGAGAATAGGGTAATTTTGACATTTTATGAAAATTTCGGAGAGTAGGGCTATTCATGATATTTCATCTTTTACTTATACATGAACAAGTGAGAAAAGGGCAATTTGGACATTTTATGAAAAATTTGGGAGTAGGGAGGGCTATTCATGATATTTCATCTATTACTTGTACGTGAACAAGTGAGAAAGGGGTAATTTGGACATTTTATAAAAAATTATGACAGTTGGACTATTCATGATTTTTCGTCTATTACTCATTACTCAAATAAGCGAGAAAAAGGTAACTTGGGCATTTTCTTGGAGCTTTATGCTTATACATGATATTTTGAGATTTTATAGGGGTCTTTGTGCATAATAACTAACACAATTTTTATTACAGGGCCCCCAAAACTACTCCGACGAATTTGGAGCCGAAAAGCTCGAGACTGAAAGACAAAACGAAGACTAAAAACGAGGAGGCGGAGACGATGGTGAAGGAGACTTTTGTCGAGAGCATGATGGAAAATAATAACTTCATAAGCATGCTCGTTGACCGAGGCGGGTCCTGCGTCATCCTGCCACGTCAGCGAGGCGATGACGATGGTGATGACATCAGCAATGATGATGTCGGCAGGAGGATTGGGATGGGGATGGGGATGGGGAGATTAGGGTTTGGGCGGTGTCAGAAGGTAAATATGAGAAGTATTGTGGAATTTAGAATATGTTTTCCTTGGGGAAATTTTTCAAAAACCTTTAAAAAACTCACTTTTTAGATTCCAGGAAGACCCAGTATAAAGTGGATTGAATTTTTTTTACAGATGTAGTATTATTTCATGTAGTATGTTGTAATGTAAAGTAATGTTTTTATGTAATATAAAGTAAGACTTTAAAATCGTAAAATAAAATAATTTGCTGTAAATTAGGATCATAAAACTTATGAAATATAATATCACAAAATACTGTCATATAATTTTTTATTTATATTTATTATTTATGTATTTACTTATTATTTTATATTGAATAAAATAGTTTATACAAAAAATAATAAGGGGGGCACTTTTGTCCAACAAAGAAAAATATTAACGAAATAAACACAGTAGGGGTAAAAAAGTCCAATCCACTTTGTAAGATTTTTCCCGGGAATCTGAAAATCAAGGGTGTTTATCAAACATTCAGAAAAGTCAAGGTGAGCTTTGAAAATTTTTCCCTTTTTTTATGAACAATCGTAAAACTTAAAATTTGAATTTTCCCTTGTTTGAATAACAGGGACAGTTGGATGGAAAAGAATGTAAAATCCAGACCGGACTTTTAGACGAGGGTTTGTTGTCCTGCGTGATGTGCGGGATTCTGAGCTTCGCTTGCGTGGCAGTGGTTCAGCCGAGGGAGAAAGCCGCAAAGTATCTCATGAGCAACGCGAATTGTAGCTTTTTCAGGGGCAGGAGTGGAAATTCAGACGATTGTTCTTCTAGTGATGTTGATTGTGATAATATGCCGTCTTGGGAGGATCACGATAATGCTCTTTTTGTCACTCCTATTGCAGGTCGGTCTGTTTGTTTGTTACTTTGTTTGTTTATGTATTTATTATTTGCTGGCTTGTTTATTTATTTGTTTGTTTGTGGTAGGTTGTTTGGATGTTTGTGGTTGTTTGTTTGTTTGCTTGTTATTTATATATTTTTGTTTGTTTGTTTATTGTTTTTGTTTTCTTGTGTATTTATTTATATATTATGTACTTACTTATTTGTCATTGTTATTTATTTACTGTTTATGTATTTATTAATTAATTAATTTATTGATTTAATTTATTTGTATGTTTATGTATTTATTTTTTTGTTTACTTATTTGTTCATACATTCACTTTTTTACTTGTTTAACTATTTATTCATTTATTTATTTATTTATTTTTTTTTTACAGTACAAGACTCGAACCATATCAACCCAACCCAACCACCCCAACCACCCCAACCAAACAACAACAGCAACAACACAGCTCTCGCTCTTCTCGCGTCCGCCTACTCCGCCTCGGACTCCGACAACGACGAAGTCCTAAACGAGAACTCTCACTTTCTCACAAACGGAGAGGTCGAACTGGAGAGTCGAACTGCAGCGGATGGGGATGTTGTGAAGTGCGACAAGGATTCTTCTAGAAAGCACGTGTTTTGTCTCGAGCACGCTCTGAAGGTATGGAGGGAGATGCAGAGGATCGGAGGGGCTGATGTTATTCTGCTGTGCCATCCTGGTGAGAAAAGTTTGAAAAATTGCGAATGGGTCGGTCCTTTAAAGCTTGCGAATAGGTCATTGAACATGCATTTGATGAGAGTTTATTGGTCCGTATAGGGTTAAAGAGGTCTCTTTTGGGTTCTATATCGTTAGTCGTTACATTTCTCTAATTAAATATTTTTCACTTTTTATATTATTTGTCGGTACCAAGTTTTCTTGCAAATAGGTCCTTGTAAACTTTTAAAGCTCGCAAATTGGTCCCTGAACCTGCATTTAATGGGACTTTTTGTTCTACTTGGGTTTAAACAGCCTATTTTAGCTTCTGTAGTTATCATTCCATTTATTTATTTTCCAGTTAGATATCTTTATTAGGCTCATAATGGGTGCTATTATAACTATTTATTTACATTCCAATTAAATAAACACAGAATATCCGAAGATAGAAGCGGAAGCGAAACGAATGGCCCGCGAGCTGGGCATGATCTACCACTGGAAAGAGTTCAACTTCCGCGACTCCTCCGAAGCCCACAAACAACAAATCAAATCCGCACTAGAGGACGAAGAGGCGGTCCCCACGAAATCCGACTGGGCGGTCAAGATGGGGATTAATTTATATTATTCCGCGAGCCAGAGCAAATCGCCCTTGTACTCGAAGCAGATGCCTTATAACAAGATTATATATAAGGTGTTTGGGCAGGAAACGGGATTGAATGAGGATTTGGGTGGATCGGGTGCAGGGAGGAGGAAGAGGATTGTGGTGGCAGGGCGGTGGTGCGGGAAGGTTTGGATGACGAACCAGGTCCACCCGTATTTGGCCTCTTTGAAAGAAGAGAGTAATAATAAGGAGGATTTGGATGGAGAGAAGTTGTATTTTAGGGTTCCGGTTGATGAGGGTTTTGAAAGAGGGGATAGTGGTGGGAGTAACAGTAAGAATAATAATAATAGTAGGGTTTTGAAGAGAGTTTGTGGAGGGAAAAGAAAGGAGGTGGGGCCCGTTGGGCAGGGGAGAAGGAGTGGGAGACTGACAGGTGTCAAGATAGAGGAAAATAAGGCGGTTGTGGTGGTGGAAAGGGAAACTTGCTCGACAAGTAAGAGGAGTCAGAGAGTGAGGAGAAAGCCGGCGAAATTCGCGTCTTGTTATGTTAGTAGTGAAGATGAAAAAGGAGAAGGGGAAGGAGAAGGAGAAAAGGAGGGAAGTGGTGATGAGACGAGCTCGTCTCATAAATGCGGTACTGGTGCTGGTACGGCTCGTCAGAGAAAAACCCGGTCGGTACGGAAAACTAGGGTTTCTGACGAGTCGATTCTCGATGAAATTGAACGAGATAGTGATAGTGAGTTGGAAAAAGAACCGGTACGGACGAGAGGAAAGACTCGGTCGGTACGAAAAACTAGGGTTTCTGACGAGTCAATAAAAAATGATAGTGAGTATGAATCGGAAAAAGAACTGGTACGGACGAGAGGAAAAACTCGGTCGATACGAAAAACTAGGGTTTCTGATGAGTCGATTCTTGACGAAATTGACCAAGACAGTGATAATGAATCAGAAAAAGAACCGGTACGGACCAAAGGAAGGAAAAACAGCTCGGTACGGAAAACTAGGGTTTCTGACGAGTCGATTCTCGACGAAACTGACCGAGATAGTGAAAACAAATCGGAAGAAGAACCGGTACAGACCAAAGGAAGGAAAAACAGTTCGGTACGAACAACTAGGCTTCCTGACAAAATCGAACAAGATACCGATTACGAGTTCGAACCAGAACCAGTAGCAAAACCAAAAGGCCGTAAAAGACAAAAACAAAAGCACGAAATCCAATCAAACCTAGAGTTCAAATGCGATATAGAGCTTTGCCCCATGAGCTTCTCTTCAAAACAAGACTTGACCACCCACAAGAAAAACATCTGCCACATCAAAGGATGTAATAAAAAGTTCTTTTCGCACAAATACATGTTCTCTCACCAAAAGGTGCATATAGATGAACGGCCGTTGAAATGCCCTTGGAAAGGCTGTAAAATGGCGTTCAAATGGCCGTGGGCAAGAACAGAGCATATTAGGGTTCACACTGGGGCCAGGCCGTATGTTTGTAAGGAGCCTGGTTGTGGGCAGACTTTTAGGTTTGTTTCGGATTTTAGCAGGCATAAGAGAAAAACGGGGCATAATTCGAAAGGGAAGAAGAGAGAGAAGTGAGATGTGATTTGTTGGTGGATTGATTGATATTGAATATTGATTGATTTCATCTGATTAGATGGAGATTTGTTGTGCTAATTGTGATTTGGGTTGAGGGAAGTGTGATTAGATTTAAGTTATTGTTTTCTTGTAGGATGCAATTGAGTTGATTAATTAGGGTTAGGTTTAGACGGGGGATTGATTAGAGAGACTAATTTGTTTTGTGTTCTGTTTTTAGTGACGATTTAAAGTAGGATTACATTGTTTTTTATTTTTTATCAGAGTTATGTTGCATATCTTTGCTATTCCCTTTTTATTTGCTAAACTGTACATGCATTATTTATTACAATGAAAAATTGTCAAAAAAGAACATTAGGCCCCTATTAGAGGATTTTTTTTAAATGAAGTTGTACAAGGACAGAAATGGCCAATATTAGATTTTGGGCCGAAGTTACAAATTCAGCCCTTAAATGGAGATCGTCAGTTTTACAAGCGTCCTAATCCACATCTTATTTTCTAATTCAATATTTGTCTCGGAAAAAAAATATTAGCTTATCATTTGTTCTTTTTTTAGGGGATGGTTTCATAAATATATTTTTACGTTTATTTTTTTATTCGGTCCATATTTAATGGGTTGCGAGATTTGCTAAATATATGTTACATAATATTACGTTTGGTCCGAGACTTTGACCCATGTCCGCTTGCTATTGATTCAATATGATCTCTTTTTCTTTATTTAAGAATGCTTTCCTATATATATTTTTACTTGGCCACTTCTTAAAAATAAGTTTCAGAAACTTATTCAAAAAAGTTGAAAAGTCTTTACATTAACTCTAGTACAATCTAATTAAAAAAACAAATTATAACTTACAAAATAGGAGCAGTGCACTCAGGGTCTACTTCACTACTTGTTGATTGCAACGCATAAAACAAGCTATATCTCATGAGTTCAAATAATTATTTGAGAGAAAGGTTCTTCTTCTCCATTCTACAAAAAAAAAAAAAAAAACTTAAAAAATAGGAAATATAATACTATTGAATCTGTCCCTCTTAGGCTGATAGCTTGAAGATTAGAAGCATGGGATTTTGCCACAATGGGAGTTACTTGCAAAGAGAACGATCAGAGACCTCCCCTTAAGGTAATCCAAACAAAATTCTTAAATAAATTATGTGGGATTCTGCACATGTTTTGAGTTAATTGGTTTTTTGCCACAATAATCAAGAAGTTGCTCGAAAACTTGAAGTACAGTTTTGCAGTGAATTTGCTTGACATCACATTCGACGATTGCATTGACAAGTTTGTTGAGTATCTCAATACATATTGTTTCAATTTTACCGGCACAATCATCAGGATGGCTTGCATTAGGGGTTGGATATCCGTAAAATTGCTGATTCGATGGTGGCGCACATGATTCGTCATGGAATGTGAAATTGGGGAAATTAGCATCGTTGAGGAAGAGCAATATAATTTGTATAATGACTAGAATTGTATGGTTTAGCCATGTCGTAATGAGCTTTATTTTGATGCTAAGGGGAGAGCAATCATATTCTGCCAAGGAGCCAGAGAGAATTTATAGTACTTAGTTTGGGGATGGGTTGTTTCTTCTAGGAAAGCACGGAGAGATGCATTATCTTTTTTTTGTGAAATGTGGAGAGACTTTTTTGTGAAATGTGGAAAGAGACACTCTCAATGTTTAAGATGTTTAAGTTTGATTATTTGAGCAATAACCATATTATTTTTTTATAGTGATGCCCAAATTATTTTATGGTAGAAGACTTCTTTTTTCTTTGAGATCAGAAGACTTCTTTGTATTAAAGGAAATTTCAAAAAAAAAAAAAAAAGAACATTTGAATTTTCAGATTTTTCAAATAATCCCTATAATAAGTATTTCATTTTCAAAAATCCTCTACCATCTACTTTTTCAAGACTTGTTAAATTTTAAAAATAACCATTTTATCCTCAGCAAGTCAGCATATGCATTTTCTTTTCAATATTTTTTACCTTAATTCAGTGGGAAAAAAAAATGAGAAAATTAATATTTCGCTCCGTCACTGGGCGAAACTAATTTTCTATAGAGAGCTGTTACCAGTTAACTGCTTTCTGATAGTATTTATGCAATTATCATTGATTCTGTTTTGAAATAAGTCAATTAATTTTTTAAGATAAAAAAACATATTTTTATAGTTTAGGTCTATAAACACTTGCATTTAATTATGGAATATGACTCTAATTGCTTCTTTGGTAATATAAAAGAAATATTTGAAATTATTTTTATTAGCATTTGATTCATTTTCTTATTTTTTTATTAGTATTTGATTTGAATCTTACTAGGTAATGTCCACACTTCCTTTTATTTTTATTTTTTTGAAAGATAAGTGTTTGCTTATTTTGTATTAATACGAATAAATAATCGTTATATGGACTATTTACAATGATAGAACTATAAAAACTAAAATATTACAAATCCTTAGAATAACAATTACTATCTAAGAAATATAAAACTAACATGAACATAATCTTGCCTTCTTTATTTTTCAATAAGTGGCGGGACGAAATATCAATTTTCTGCCAGTGAACAGTAAGTTTCGCCCAGTGGTGGGGCGAAAGTGGCCCAAAAAATACAGTTTCACCCAACCATTGGGCGAAACTGTGTTTTGCCCCGCCATTGGGCGAAACAGCCAGTTTCGCAAATAATTTAAAAACCAGGCTATTCTCCAAATTAATGTTTTTTTTTTTTTTTTGGCCAGTTCAAAAAAAAAAAAAAAAGTCTTTTATTCCCTTTGTTTTTGCTAAATTATACATGTATTTATTACAACGAAAATTATCAAAAAGAGCATTAGGCTCCCGTTATAGAAGGATAGAATTGGCCCATAATAGAGTTTGGGCCCGATTTACAAATTCAGCCCTTAAATGGAGATCTTCAGTTTTATATAGAACGGACGAAATATTGATGCCTCTCAGACAGGACAGACTATTCCGTTCAGAAGTCCCATCCTCTATTATCCCTACACATTTCAATCCATTCACTTCCCCAACTGTAAACAAACCAGAAAATTGCACTCTCTACAATTACAAGCAAGAACAGAGATAGACCGTACTCCATTCCCGCGGTACGGTTCTTCGTTTATTTATACTATTTAATTCGACGGAGAATCATATTTCAAGAGCATATTCCTTATTCCCAGAGCTTCGAGAATAAGAAATGAACACCATCTAATTTCTCACACGCCCTCAGACTAAGAAATATGCTCTGAGAATATCACCTCCCTATTTCAATTCTATTCATTATTTCCCTTCCCCAATTAATTAGCTAAAACCCAAACAAACAAACACCTTCTTCTATACACACTGTCAGAACTCAACTCAGTATCCCTCTCCATTGTTAGGGTTTTGAATCTCTCCTCCCATGATCGCACCTCTACGACAACTCTAATCGGGTGGAAAATCTCTTCTCCTACCCGATCCGTCAATGGCTGAGATTTCGAACGAGGAGGATTCGATGGAGGGTTTGAGTGAGGGAATGAGCGATCTGAAGGTGTCGGAAGAGAAATCGGTTGGTTTGGATCCGGAATTGAAGGAGGGGAAAGAGGGGAAAGGGGTGGGAGTGAGATTGGCTAGGTTTCCTGTAAGGGCGGGGCAGCCGGACTGTGCGTATTATTTGAAGTATGGGAGCTGTAGGTTTGGGATGAAGTGCAAGTTCAATCATCCTTCTAAGAGGAAATTTAGCAGTCATCATAAGGTAGTTTTGAAGTGTGGTTTTTATTTTTGGGTTTTTTTGATTGATGGGTTTGGTGTGTGTGTGGTTTGATAATTTTGGTTTTTTTTTTTTTTTGTAGGTTAAGATGACCAAAGTGGCTGAATCTGATCAGGTAATCTTTTTCTTTTTGGATGGGTTTTCTGATTCAATGATTGTCTTTTTTATACTGTCTGTATTATGTTTATGGAAGTAAAATCTGTACTTGTTATTAAGGGAAAAATAACTAGGTTTTAGGGTTTTAATAAGCTTTTAAATCTCTAATTCAGCTCGCTTTTGTATATAACGTGCTTAATTATTTTCATAATAGGACGATTTGAAGACCAAAGAAGTTTCATCAGAATATATCGAGCAGAAAGAACACGAGGTTAGCTTTAGTATTATATTACATAACAATATCTGTAATTTTTCATTGTTTTAACCTATTTATTTATCTCCTTCATTTAAAATACAATTTGTTATACATACATTATCATTGCAGGAAAATCTTGATGAGAGTTGCAAGGACTGGACTGACCACAATGAGCCTGAGGTGAATAATTTTATTCATTTTTCCTATTCTTATTCTTACTCAAGTTCCAACCTATTTTTGTTATAATTTATATATATATATTTTTTTAATTTGAAGGGTGTGTTGGAGAGTGAAATGAGAGGCTCTGCAAAAAAGAAGAATGAATCAAATGTAAGTGCTTTATTTATTGGGTGGTGGGATTCAAGGAATGCTAGTTCAGATGAAAGTACTGGTACGGTACCAGTTACTGATACTGTAAGTTTTTTTCATTTTCCGTTTTTTTCTTTTTCGGTTGATTTGTATTTGCATTGTTTTTCTTGTCCTTTTGGGTTGATGTTCATGTAGCGTGAAATTTTCTTTTCCATTTTTGGGTTGATTTGCATGTGGCATGAATTTTTTTTCCTTTTTTGGGTTGATTTGCACGTGGCATGAATTTTTTTTTTTTACCTTTTTTGGGTTGATTTGCACGCGACTAGAAAGAAGTTCAGAAGTCATAATAAACCGTCTTGTGATGAGTTTGGTTACTTAAATTCTCCTTTTTGGTGTTTATTAGTTTAATTCTTTTATTTAGTTTGTAATATTCTATTTTACTCCTTTTTATATATCGTTTCAAGGTTGCGAAAGGAAAGGACAAGGAATCTACTTCTGAAATAACTGCCCAAGAATGCAAGGTATAAACTATAAGAACAAATAAGTTATATATTAATGATTTGAGTAACATTAATAATTTATTAATTATTTGAGTTAATTTTTTTTTTTTTTTTTTTTTTTTTTTGCAGTTTTTTAATAGACCGGGCGGATGTAAGTTTGGAAAATCATGCAAGTATCTCCATGTAGAAGGAAAACCTGAAATGCCTTCAGTCGAGTTGAATTTCCTTGGCCTACCTCTTAGACCCGTACGTCTTTTAATAATAATAATAATAATAATAATAAGTTCTGACTCGCGCATGACTTTAAATTTCACAATCCACACTGATTTACCAACTCATATTTTCCCCCTTTTTTATAATTTTCTTGAAAAAACAGGGCGAAAAAGAGTGCCCGTATTACATGCGCAACACCAGCTGCAAATACGCGACCAACTGCAAGTTCCACCATCCCGATCCAACCGCCGTCCCTCCTCCAACTGACGAATCTCAAAACCATAATAACCATAATTATAACAACAACACTACTACTAATAACGATAATATTAATAATAATATTAGTGGTGAGACTGAGGCTGAGCTTCCAAGAGAGAAACCTCATCAGGCAAATCAAATGCACAAATCATCCGTACCGATGGTACAACCGGTACAGTCTTCCTGGCAGGAGCAAAGAACGGGGAAGGAACCGGTGCCGTATTTAGTCGCTCCTCCTAATTATATGCCTGGATTAATCCCACATCACCCGTATCAGGTACACTTCATTGTTGGTTACATATTATCTCCTTTTTTTCTTGAAGGGATAAATGCAATGTAAGACCCTGTACTTCAATTGGATTTCAAGTTTGTCCTTGTATTACTGATTTAAATTTTTCGGTACTTGATAGAATCATGCATGGTTAGTTCTTGATTCTAGTACTTATCATCGTGCACGTTTTCATTAAGCACGGTGATCAAAAAGTTTAAATCAGTATTACGAGGACTAAATTGCAATGCAATTAAAGTACAGAGGCTTAACAGTGAATTTATCCTTTTACATAATTACCTATTATTATCTTGAAAAATTTTAGATATTTTAACCGCCTACTGGTGCTAACTTATCGATCCATCCATTTTTTCCCTCTTTTGGACCAAAATACACACCCTTATCATTTTTCATAAATTCTTCATTAAATCTAAAATTATAAAAACTGACGAAGCTATTTCGGTCCAAAAAAGAACAAAAAACGGATTCATGTTCACACCAGTAGGCCTTTCCAAAGGACTCTTAACAACTGACGCATTCTCTTAAAAACTCTACAACACTCACAAAAACTCCTTTTTTTTAACTCTTCCCACCCTTCAAATACATTATCTATTTCTTTATCTACAGATGTCAGTGAACCCGTACTTCATGCCAGTACACTCCTTCCCTCATCCTCCCCCTCCTCCTCCGCCATCCTACGAAGAGTACCCGGAGAGGCCGGGCCAGCCGGACTGCCAGCACTTTTTGAAAAACGGATTCTGCAAGTACAGGCTGGCGTGTAAGTACCACCACCCTAGGTTCCCGCCACCGCAGGTTCCCGCGGGGGGGTTCCTCAGCCCCGTCGGCCTGCCTCTCAAACCTGTATGTGTTTTTGTTTGCCATTTTTGTTTTTTTGAACTGAATTAAATCCTACATATGAACTTTAGTACCTTTTTCTTCTTTTTTGTTGAATTAAATCCGAAATATGAACGTTGGTGCTTTTTTCTTCTTTTTAGTGAATGGAATCCAAAATATGAACGTTACTACTTTTTCCTTTTTTTTCATTGAATTAGATCCAAAATCTGAACTCCTTTTTCTTTTTCTTTTTTTCATTGAATTAAATCCAAAATATGAACATTAGTACTTTTCTTCTTTTTGTTGAATTAAATCCAAAATATGAACATTAGTACCTTTTTCCTTTTTTTATTGAATTAAATCCAAAATATGAACATTATTACTTTTTTTTTTCATTGAGTTAATCCAAAATATGAACATTAGTACTTTTTTCTTCTTTTTTTGTTGAATTAAATAAAAAATATGAATGTTAGTAAACTTTTTATTTTTATGAAATTAAATGAAAAAAATATGAATGGTACTTTTTTTTTATTGAATTAAATTTAAAATATGCATGATATTAATTCAGTTTTTGTTTATTTGGTACAGGATCAGCCGGTGTGTGTATATTATGGGCGCTTTGGTGTGTGCAAATTTGGACCTGCTTGCAAGTTTGACCATCCGTTGAATTACGGACCGTCCGCTCAGACACGATGATGAGTTGGATCTTTGGTTGAGTTATGACATGAGAGGAGACGAGACTTTAGTTTACTTGTTTTTAAGTTGGATTTTTTGTTTTTGTTTTGTTTTTTGGTTTTTGTCTAAAGTGTATGGAGAAAGTGAGATGATGGGATCTGATTGGTTGGTTGGTGGGTTCCTGAAGTGGGATGTTGTTACTTACGGGAGAAATCTTGTTTGTGTTTTGTGCAATGGTTTGTTCTTGTGTTAAATCCTTTTTGTTAGTTGTTCCTAGCCCCAAATTGAACACAAGCATGCATGCAAGTGGAGAATACTTAAAGATGGAAAGAATGAAGCATATTCTGTTCCCCAAATTCATCCTAATCTCACATTCTAAATCAGAAAAATCCATTGGACGCTCCGATTTTATTCCCAAATTCATCCTAATTTCACATTCCAAATCAGAAAAATCAATTGAACTCTGCGATTTTATCCTAATTCGACGTAATTCGAGATATCCTTCTGTTAATTAGTCGATTCAATTGTAATCCCATACATCTAACATATCTAATCCCAAAATTCCGAAGTAGATGAATTCCTTATTTTATCCTAATCCATCATTTCAAATCCCAGAATCCAATATTCGAACATACCAAGATTTCAACTCCTGGAAAATCTGATATAAACTGTGACTGAGACCTGTTCAAATCCCAGTCCAGTCCAGTCCAGTCCAGTCCAGTCAGACAAATATTTAGGCCCAAACTTCCCACTTACACACAACAACGAAAAAACGAAACAGAAACAGATTCATTACAACGGAGAGCATTTTACATTTATGGTGGAGCTCAATACATGGATTGGATTGTTGCTGTACTACTGAACACTAAAACAACCCTGAATTGAACGAAACGAGGTTTTGATCGAGTCGAATCGGATCGAGAGGGTGAAGTGAAGTGATTCATGGCGACGAGTGGCGGAGACACGGCGGCTATACTGGAGAAGGGGAAGGAGCTGGATCAGCTCAGGAAGGAGCAGGACGATTTGTTTATGGAGATCAATAAGCTCCACAAGAGGATCCTCTCATGTTCGTGTTTTTTTTTTCTTTTTATATGTTTTGTTTTAGTATAGTACCTGATCAGCTTAGATTAGATTAGATTATATTAGATTAGATTTAGATTAGATTAGATTAGATTAGATTATATTAGATTGGATTGGTTGAGATGAAGAGAGGAGTTTGATTCTGGTACTTCCGATCTGAATCTAATTGCTCGTTTAAGCTCCTCATGTGAGATTTTTATTTTATTTTGTATATAGTTTGATAGTTATTTGAGTTTATTGTGGGTAATTTGCATGAAATGAGCTCTTGAATTAGGGTTACCAGATTGTTTAATTTGTTGATTGATTGAAGAGAAAGAAACTGTGATGCTCAGTGGAAGTAGAATAAGTCAAATTTTTCCTCAAATTTCATGAATTGTTTTGATTTCATACTTTTTATTTTTTTATTTTCTGAATTTCTTTTTCTATTATTTTAGCTCCAGAAATGGTGGAGAAATCCTTTGATCCAATGCTTCATAAGCTAAGACAAATGTACGTACATGCAAAAGAACTTTCTGAAACTGAAATCAGGTATTAAATTACATCAAATCATTTATTTATTCATATGATATTATTATTTCCTCATTTAATTATTTGTTTAATTTTGTTTATTTATTTCCCCTTTTTCAGTGTATCAAATGCTTTATCTACTATGCTGGATGGGCTAATGCAATCTGGAGCTTCAGCCACACAGAGGAAAAAGAGTGGTAAAAATGCAAAAATATATTTTCACATTGTGAAATATTATGTTAAATGTATCAATTATGAAATAAAATAAAGTGTGAATCTTGCAGATTTATATACTTTTTATATCGACTGTTGTAACAAATAAATGATTATGTAATATTACATAAACAAATGTGCCGAAAAAGAAACAAGTAATCTGTAAAATCCAAAATTTTCTTTTCAAATTGTGTAAATTTGTCATAAATGTGTCAATTATTATCAAATGAATTAACAAGTGAGAGTCTTGAAGATTTATGATTGTGTTGATTAAATTACAGAAACAAATGAGCCAAAAAAGAAACGAAAAAATGATGCAGAAATATCGCGATTTACAGCTGCTGCTGCTTCAGTGAGAAGCCAACTTGATCAGGCCGCAAGCCTAAAAGGAGAGCAGGTAATTATTTTATTATTTTTAATTGATTTATTACCTTTTATTATTGTTAAAAAATGTGAAATTGTTGTCTATTTATGTAGTATATAATACGCTAGTTTAATTGATTATTATTTGTATTATTTACTATTTAGTCTAATTGGGGCTAATTTTATGAACGAATTACCATTTTGATGTGGCATATTTGAATTAAGAATTAGAGATTTCTTTCAAAATAAACGATTTTTTTTTTATTTATTTTATTTTTTGAGGCTAATAAATTTAGGGGTTTTAGGTAGCTGCAAGAGTGACGGCTGATGATGCAGAAAAGGACGAGTGGGTTATTGCCAAAGTTATGCTTTTTGACAAGGATTCAAAAGAGTACGTATGAATAAAAATAAAAATAATAATAATCAAATATTTTTTTAACTTGCCATAAAAAGTGAGAAAATAAAAGATTTTTGACTTCATTTTATGATCATGTAGATTTGAAGTGCTCGATGAAGAACCTGGTGATGATGAAGACTCCACTATGCAAAAGTAATTAACGCTCAATCAATCTGCATTATTTTTCATGAGGAAGATTTTAAACCAGGCCGAATTATTTTATTTTTGTCTGAGTTGTTTTCAAAAATCTTTTTAATTAATAAGTTGAGAAATAATTCCGGGAAATAAGAGAAATTATGATGCGAATAATAACAAATTAGATCACCAAGATTGGATGTGATGATTTCCAATTCGCATAAGCAACCATTCGCTGATGGTCAAATTCTTCGGATAATGCCGTGTATTTCTGATGGTTTGGTATAATTTCCAGAATCTGATAGTAATAATGAAATACCGTACTGTGTCTGAATCGCATATGTCAAATTCTCGTGTGCTTCTTGCTTTTTTTGCTAGAATCATTTCTTATTCAAAGAGCAACCATTAATTTTTGTTAATTTTAGACATAATTAGGCAATTGCTTGTTGAGCGTGTTATTCCATGACATAATTAGGCAATTGCATGTTTAGCGTGTTATTTCATGACACAATTAGGCAATTTTTCATATTTCAGCTGGTTATTCTATGACATAATTAGCAATTGCATGTTTAGCGTGCTATTTCACGACATAAGTAGGCAATTGCATGTTTAGCATTTTATTTCGTGACACAATCAGGCAATTGCATGTTTAGCGTGCTATTTTACTACATAACAATCAAATTGCATGTTTAGCGTGTGTTATTTTATGACTTGTGCATTTTTAGTCAAATTGCATGCTTAGTTAATTCTTTCCTCTAAATTACCTTATATAAATTACATACATGTACATTACGTTACAATTTGGGACTGCTATAAATTACCTTATATAAACTGCAGGAAGTACAGGCTGCCAATGTCAAGAATAATAGCCTTTCCGAAGAAAAGCGAGCCATCAATCGCGCCAGATTTCCCGCACGGAAGGCAGGTCCTGGCAGTCTATCCTGGCACCACTGCTTTGTACAAAGCCACCGTTGTTAATACCCACCGAAAGGTAATTGATTGTGTTTAATTAGTGTGTCTTTTCTGTTAATTATGCGTTAATTTCTTGCTTTTATTTTAGAAGATGTTACGGTGAAAATCGTTATTGTGCACTGTATTTATGTAGCAAGTCTTTTTTTTAATTTATTTAATGAAATTTATCCTGGCACCACTTCTCCGCGAAAGGTAAATAATTTGGTTTATTGTATCTTTTGTATTAAGTAGGCATTAATTTCTTGCGTGTTAAAGATAATGATGTGAAAATTAACACGGTCTGTGCGTTGTATTGTGTTTTTTTGTTATTATTGTATTGGTTCGAGTTGATTTTGTCCTGGCACTGCTGCTTTGTATAAAGTAACCTTTGTTAATCCCCAACAAAAGGTAAATAATTGCGGTTAGTGTATCTTTTGTGTTAATTACGCATTGATTCCTTACTTTTTATAAAGATTCCGACGTGAAAGTTAACATAGTCTGTGTACACTGTATTGTAAATTGTAATCTCATTATTGGTGAGTATTGTAAATTGGGTTATCGCACTATTGGTGAGTATTTGGTTGTTTTGTTTGATTATTTTTATCTTGGCACCACGGCTCTCTATAAAGCCACCGTTGTTAATCCCCACTAAAAGGTAAATGATTGTGTTTAGTGTATCTTTTTTGTATTAATTGTGCTTTGATTTCTTGCTTGTTTTAAAGATGCCAGCGTTAAAATTAAATTACAACAGTATGTGTTCATTGTATTGTATTTTTTTTGTTATTTTTTTTTATCTTGTTATTGGTTTTAGTATTTAGTTGGTTTTTTTTATTCACAGTATTTAGTTGTTTTGTTGGATTATTTTTATCTTGTCACCACCGCTTTGTATAAAGCCACCACTGTTAATCCCCACCGAAAGGTAATTAATTATTTTTAGTGTATCTTTTGTGTTAATTAAGCATTGATTTCTTGCTTTTTTTAAAGATGCCGACGTGAAAGTGAAAATGGTCTGTGTGCATTGTACGATTGTATTGTATTTATATAAGGCTGGTCTTTTTTTTTTTATTTATTCTATGAAATATATAGTTACGTATTTTGCACAGTAGCGTCTAGCTATAGTTAGAGGCAAACTTAATGGTCTTGTTTTTGTTGTTTTTTTTCGTGCTGTTTCAATATTTAGATGTTTGTTTGATTATTTTTTCTTTTTCTTTTATTTGATTTGTGCTTATTAGGGTTTATAGAATTGAAGTAAATTATTTTGTTGTACTACATTCATTTATTTTATCACACTTCTTATTTGACATGCTTTTTTTTTCTCATGGGTATTCTCCTATCCTTGATGAATGAATTTCTATATATTCAGCGGAAATCGGATGAGTAAGTCTTCACTCTCTCAACTAAATTACCTAATAAAAAAATGTTAAATAATGCTTAAGGTTCAATTATTCGATTTAAACCATGCTAGCTTAAAAAAAAAAAGTAAAAACGTAACTTTTTGTTTTATTTCTACTTTTAGCTACATGTTAGAATTTGATGATGATGAAGAAGACGGATCGTTGCCACAGAGAAGCGTTCCTTTTTACAGAGTAGTTGCGCTTCCGGAAGGTCACCGCCAGTAATAATAATAAAAAAGGTATAAAAAAATAGAAATCTTGCAAGAAGGCCCCTGCATTATGCTAAAAATGCGAAAATAAAACTGATATTGTGCAATTTCGGCAATAATGCAAGGGCTTTTTTGCACGTTTCCATAGTGCATGATAACTTAGGGACTTCACGCGGCAGATAATGCATAGAGTTGCTATATATGAGATGTAATATTTGTGAGGGTAAGTTTATAGAGTCCACTTTACGTGTAATTTTATCGTAGGTTTGTATTAGAAAAATAAGAGGTTAGAAAGGATTATTACGTGTAGATAATAATCCTTTTTGTTGTGTCAGTTTAATATGTTGATTTTACGTTAGTCTGTTATTATTCTGGTATCTGACTTGATAGAAATAAGTTACATAAAGAGTGCCGGTTCCGTTTTGTATATTGTTTTGTTTGTAATGCTTAGAACAACTTTGTCATTTGAATATGAAAACTTTCAGCAAGGGATGTTTGATGTTTTATCCTAATATTGTGATATTTAGTTATATGAATAATCTATTATCCTTAATTATTTAAGATTGAAAAAGTCAATTTTTGTAGTAAGACATAGCTATTTGGTCTGACCAAATTCATAATCTGAAATTTCCTCTACAAATATTTCTATCTATTATACTGGATGAAATTCTAAGTTTCATGTAGAGTCACCAAATTAAGGTATATACAAAAATTATCTCCATTAATTGATAAAGGGAGAAGTCCATTATAATAAATAACATGTGCAATAAAAAATAGAGATGATGTTTGTTATATAAATGGAGAGCATTGTTGAATTAAATGGAGTTGGTAAAAAATTTTGATTTATTTGATGAGCATGCTTTTGCAATTTTGCAAAAAAATCCCTACATGATGTTAAAATAATCCTTTCTTAAATATTTTCGGGAAATTTAGCAAAACAACCTCATACTATCCCGATATTACAAAGAGGTCCATGCAATGTTGAAAATTGCAAAAAAACCTATATAAAGCATAAATTACAAAAAAAAAAAACCTCCATTAAGTTTTCTGATATGGCATTTGATTGAGTATTAATTAGGGAATTATTACCGCCTTTAAGATGTTTCAGTTTTTAGGGATATTAGAGAGAGTACCCTCGCTCCGCATCAGGATAATGTTATATGATTTTATTATCATATTAGAATATATAACAAAACGCCTTTTTATTAGATATATGTATAATATTTTCTGTCATCTTAATTCATCATCTTTACTCTAAATATGTAATTTTTAAATATTATCATTGCCTATGGGTTCTTGTTAAAAAAAATATATTATCATTAAGAATTTTTTTTTTTTCGTTACATTTTATTTGGATGAAGTTTTCATGCGTAAAAGATTTTGTGCCAAGTATATTAATCATCGAAGCATCTGGGCATGGACTATGATATCATTTAAAGAAGTTATGAATAATACCAAAATGAGAAATTCTTTGGTTGATTTAAAATTTGTACCTAGCTTTACTGCTTTTATTTAAGTTTGTTTTAGGGCAAAATGTTGAAAATATAACACTGCAATATAACACTGAAGCTCATTCTATTAACTTGCAGAAAATTTTAGCATATTATTCTTTGAACAAAAATAACCATATTTATGTTAAATTTTTTTTTATATTTAGTTTTGTTCTATTTACAATAATAAATAAAAAGTAAAAAGAGAAATATAATATTTCATGATAAAATAATGTTTTGATTTTTTTATAATTAAAAGTTATTTTTTTTCTTAAACCAAAATTTATTCAACTAAAAAATAATACATAAAATACCCATCATCAAATATTTATCATATTTTATTTTCATCAACCAAAAATAATAAATAAGAAAATAGCATAATATGTAAATAAAGGAGAATCAAAATAAACACAAAATCATAAAAGGAAATAAAAATGAAATTATTTTTGAAGATAATAAAATATTGTACATAAAAATCAAATATAGAATAATATTATATTTAATATAAAACTTGTGAAGTAAACTAATGCATCACAAAATAAGATAAAACTAGGCTAACACCCGCGCGTTTGCGAGTATAAAATTATTAAAAAAGATAATAAAAATGAACTCTCTTGATGTTATTAACATATTATTTAATAAAAAAGATCAATTTACAAATAAAAATTATGCATAATCTTTTATAACTACATATGCTTACATACATACACAAATCTTTGTTTTAATTTTTGTAAATTAATAAATAAGGGTAACTTTTTGGTACACACTTATTAAGACCTTAAAAACATATTTTAAATATTAATTAATATTTTTCTCTCTCTCATTAGTTTTTCAATAATGCAGATCCCAGAGTAAGAAATGATTTTAAATAGTTGGAAAAATAATCTTGAAAGATATGCCGTGAAAGCTAGTGAGAAATTTGGATCTATGAGAAATCCTCAACACAAAAATAAGGAAACACATACTATTCAAAAAAAGCACACACATAAAAATAAGAAAGTGAGTAAAGTCTGAAATCTTTGTATAATTGAAAATGCAATGACCATACCTTATTTGATAAATATGCAATAAATGCACTAGACTTCCAAAATTTCATTGCACTATAAATAATAAAATAAGGAAAAAGAAATCAATATTCTCATTCTCACTCTCACTCTCACTCTTCTTTATCAACCAACGAAAAAAAAAAAGAGGCATGGAGATGAAGAGATTTACTGTTCTTGTCATCTTTTTGGCCGTTGCTGTTGCCCAGAGCCAATGTAAGTTTTATATATATTTTTCTTCTTCTATTCTTGCTTAATATCAAAAGTTCAATTTTTTATAATTAAATCTCCTAGAAATAATAATTGTAAGACATAATAATTTAAAGTATGAGCTGAATCCTTTTTTACTACAGTTATCAAAAAGTACGAAAAAAAGAAAAATTATAAAACCATTTAAACAAAAGAAATGATGTTTTGTGTAGAAGTAAAATAATGACACTTTTCTTTTTTCAAAAATTCTAGAAGTAAAAAGAAAAAAAATAACTCTAAAATAACGTAAAACCATATAATTCTTTTTTTGAAGGATCCATATATTTATTTATTTTTAAACCATATAATTCTAAAATCATGTAAACCGAAAATGAGTTTTGTGTAAAATGTTACTTTTGTATGACATAACTTTTTGTTTATAAATAGGTCGTGATATAAGTGTAAAAGATAAAGAAGATACATCAAAGATCACTATGATATTTTGCACACGTAATACCTACAAATGAGGAGTCGACTGTTATTGTTGCCATGTCAAACCAGTAACATGTTTTTTTACTATTGCATAGTGCCAGTCTAATTGTCCAAAATGTGATCCTAAATGTCCCAATCCTCCTCCACTGCAACCGCAACACTAAATCATCGAGTCTCAATTTCCGTTATATTTAATCAAGGCACTTTATTTATTTTATTCTTATGAGATTATCTAGTATTCTGTAAGTTCTAAACAATGCAACATGTTCTCTGAGCAAAATTTATAGATTATGAAATGTAGGATTTACAATCATTACACACACTATTCTCTCTTATTTCATTGTGTCTACATGTGTGTATGAACTTCCGTTATTTGCCGATTTTTTTAATTTTAATTTTATTTTTTTATGTTCAACCCATTAAATTAAGAGACTTTGTTAAATATGTAATAAATTGCGTTTGACGGAAATTAAACTTATGATCTTTGGTCACACATACAAATACTTTAGCAAACTAGGCTACAAGTTATTTGTATTTGTCGAAATTTTTGAAGTTCAAAAAGACAGGTTTTGCTAATACTTTAATACCAACTCTATTGACTAGTCTCTCTTGAAATCAAACAAAAATAATGCGGAATCATAGTTCAAATGCCAACGTGTTGCAATATCAACATTCAATTGTCTTCAATGTATTTTTTCAGTCAATATAGTTTGTAACTCTGTGTCTCATAGCCCATTAACTTAATAACAACCACTGGACCTTAATTTTATTTTCTCCATCCAAATTACAAGCTCGGCCGATTCATGACATGCCCTGTATAAAAGCAAAATGGATTACTCTACTTTGAAACCCGAGATTCTAATCCCCTGTTTCCTGATAACTCAGTTAATTTTTTTTATTAGAAGACCCCAGATAACTCAGTTAACTGAATTATTTGAAATTGTAGAACTCTCTCACCGTTACTCTGGCCTCGTTGCAAGCATCCACTCTAAAGGCAACACAAATCAAATAAGAAGGCTCACAACAGAGTATAAATCCCCAATTAGAACTACAGCCAACTTTCATTGCAAACCAGAAGCTGTTTGAGAAAATGTCTATGATCAAGAGGAGCAACATCTTCGACCCCTTCTCTCTTGACTCAAGTCAAGAAACAAATTTAGTTATAGAGTACTAGAGTCTAGCTCAAATTCTCAAAATGTGAAAATATCTCTCTTTTATTCTAATGAAAGATGAAAGGAACCTGCAATACACACTGGACTGGATGAAACATCCACTTCAAAGAAAAAGTACAAAGGCGCAAGGCGCAACATGCCCAAACATTTCTCCCTCTGGTCATTTAATTATACACCGATTTCACCAAAAGTATTCGATTTTTTTTTCAAAATGACACTGTTCACGGAAATAATTAAACAGTTAGCACTCGTTTAAAATTTTTTTGGAAACTAGCACTTCCGCCATCACTGTTGGCGGAACCAAAGTTGGTTCCGCCATCACTGATGGCGGATCCCATTATACCCCTGTGTGACACCCTAAAACCCCATTAATTAGCTAATTAACTGGTTCCGCCATCACCGATGGCGGAACCGTGCCAGAGATTTTTCGAACAATTTTTCTGTGCGAGAAGTTACTGACATTGGTTCCGTCATCACCGATGGCGGAACCAATGTGGCATTTTCGCAATTAACGCTAGGGTTCAGCAGTTTTTAGCAAAAAAAAAAAAAAAAAAAAAAAAACACTGGTTCCGCCATCACTGATGGCGGAACCCGTGTCCTGATCCAATCGGGTATCAAACCTATTTAAAAAAAAATAATAACTAAATTAGTAAAGGTTTTTATGAATAAACCGTTACAGAACTGAATCTTTGTAACGGTTCTTTCTTAACAACCGTTACTAAAATTTAGTAACGGTTTGTTTGAAAGAACCGTTAGAGAATTGACATCTTTGTAACGGTTCTTCCATAAAAACCGTTACTATTTATAAACCGTTACAGAAACCGTTACAAATCTTCTACAATTTCAAAGTCGGGTGTATCTTGATTATTATACACCGTTACAGAAAATAGTAACTCTGTAACGGTTCTTTCATAACAACCGTTACTAACAATTAGTAACGGTTTGTGTGAAAGAACCGTTACAGAATTGATATTTTTGTAACGGTTCTTTCATAAAAACCGTTACTAAACATTAATTTTTTTTTTTTTTTTTGCTAAAAACTGCTGAACCCTAGCGTTAATTGCGAAAATGCGACATTGTCTCTGGCACTGGTTCCACCATCGGTGATGGCGGAACCAGTTAATTAGCTAATTAATGGGGTTTTAGGGCGCCAAACAGGGATATAATGGGTTCCGGAACCAACTTTGGTTCCGCCAACAGTGATGGCGGAAGTGCTAGTTTCCAAAATTTTTTCAAACGAGTGCTAACTGTTTAATTATTTCCGTGAAAAGTGCCATTTTGAAAAAAAAATCAAAGTATTCTCATCAGTGAAATACGATAACATAACATTATACTCAACAACAACATTTCCAGTCATTTGATCAAACGTGTACATTTTTGCATGCCCGTATCCTTGCGCCATTCTGAATTTCCCTGTCAAAATTACAAAATTAATCAATTATTATACACAAGTCAGTCTCATTTGAAAAACATTATCAAAAGATATATATTGCACGTATTTACATAATGGATTTTTATATGTTGCCCGACTCAATAATGGACGATTGATATTAAATTGTCTTCTCCTAATCGAATGGCTCTAGAGCACCAAAATCAGATCAGCCCTTAATGCACTTTTCATTTCAAATCTGTGTCAAAAAAATGTAAAAGATTTTAGAACGGTAATTATAATAATCTCAGAAGTTGGTCATTCTTTCTTTTTCTAATCTATTGGATCTCCTCTCCAATAAGACTTCCTCTCTCTGTCTCCCTTCACACTCAATCCTCAGCGCTGAACTTTAGTGCAAGGTGATGATACTTGTCACGTTATATATAAAGCAAATTCATTTTTTTTAGAGAAATTTTGGAGGGGACTTAAATCTCATTCTAAATGATTTATATATATGATCTTGAAAGTTACATAATTTCTTTTCTTTTTACAAATTGAAATGTATTTATATAAGACAAATTCATAATATTGTAACACATGAATATATTTATATATCAAGTATTGTACAAACATTATAAAGCCATGTTTTTCATACAAAAAAAAATTGAAAAGTTTGTTTTGTGCTGCTGGGTTTGTATATTACTTCTTTACACTTGGTTACACATGCAATAAAACAACATAATTCAACTGAAAAAGACTCTAGTCTTTCAGCTGACAAATTGTTTCTGAAGGAGATTTGCACAAAATCCCAAATCGAATCGAATCTCAGGCGGATCACCAATGCAATCAAATAACGCGTCCGCATTTTCAAAATCCTCGTCAGCCGTATATCTGGAAAAAAATTGAATTAATTATGTGAAAAATAGAATAAAATAAAATAAATGTATTATATGAAATTCTCACCCGCTCTTTGTTACAATACATTTCATGCCAGCAGCTTTTGCTGCTGCGAGTCCTATTCCACTATCCTCTATTACCACACAACTGTAAACCAGCAAAATTGAAAACAAAAGAAATATTTAAGCACATTAATAATGGAGTATTTTCATATATCATAATAATTTAATGATAATCTCTTTTTTTATTAAATAGTCAATTATAATATAATATCATAAGCAAACATTCTTTTCAAGTATTACCTAGACGGGTCGACACTGAGTGTAGAAGCAGCTAGCAAGTAAATAGCCTGGCGGAAAAAATTAAAACAGATAATCCTAATAAATCATAACCTTACATTAACAAATTTTATTACTTAACACATGGATATTTACTTAATTTTTATATATTTTTCTAAAAATCAGAAAAAGATATTTTACTCAACTTAAGATAAATAAAAAGGCTCAATAGTGAAAATTAACGTACTGGATCAGGTTTTTTACGTGGGACCACATCGCCAGCAAAAATGGTAATTTTTTCCGCTCGATCAGGGCCTAATAAATTAGACACTATAGCCGAAACCTACAACCAAGTGATAAATATATCAAAATACTTAATGATTTATGAACATTGCAAACAAACCATTTCATAATTCTTTTCTAAAATAAACTATTTCAAAGTTCAAAACATACCGCCTTCTCATTGGAAGTACTACACACTGCAACCTGCACGCCAGTTCCCAGTGCTTCATCTATAATCCTGAAAATTAGAATATATTTTCACTTATTGGAACGGCAACTATACAATAAACTTTTTCTTACAAGTAAATGATAATTGATAAGATTCTCAAATACCAAAAAGTCTTCAGAATCTCAAACTAACCCACTTTTTAGATTTTATTCTCACACTAACTCGAACAGAATTTGAAACTCTTGTACTTTTTATCAGGCAAAAAGCACCAGGCATTGAAAGTCCGGTTAAAAAAAACATATTTTGTTCTCAACTTCCAAAATCCATTTCCTTTTTGCTACCGGACTTTGAAAGTTCGGTACTTTTTTCTGATAAAAATAAAATGGACTTCCAAAGTCCGTTTTAGGTTAGTCTGATAATATTGTGTGGATCAGTTTACGAATTTCAAAATTTATTTGGGTTAATATGAGAATCTTACCGAAACAAATGCTACAAGTCTCTCTTTCTCTCTCTCTTACTGAATGTTGAAGAAATGTACAACCTTTGAACGCCAGGCCGAAGCGGGAGCAATCTCTTTTCAATAAGAGCCATGAACAATTCCGTCTTTCTCTTGTGAAGAGAAGCAATAAAGTTTTTCCTTTCCTCTTCACCTTTCGGTGCTTTAACTGGCCATCCAGTCTTGTTGAAATACGCCGTCATTCTAAATCCAATACAAAAATCTCCATTAATAAACAGGATTTTAACCTTGTGATGATTTCTGACTTTTTTTAATTGAACTAACTGACCTTTCTTTACCGCCTCCGATCTTGAGCAGCTCGCCGTAAAGCTCCACATCCCAATGCACCCCCAATTCCTTCTATAAACATCAAACAAATTCATTCATCAACGGTGAAAAACAAACAACTAATTTTCCAACAAAACCAAATCAATACCTCAGAAAAGGTTTCGTTAAACGAAATCCTGTGCCCGTCCTTCTCAGTATCCACAAGCACGCCGTCACAATCGAAGAGCAAAGCAGCAGGCAGAGCCGCAGAAGAAGCAGAAGAATCATCGCCAGCAGAACAAACCAAGCTTCTCAATTTACTACTTCCGTTGATCGAAGAGAAGCAACCGAGCGACAGAACAACCGTCCCGCCTCGTCTCTTCGTTCTGAGCTGAGATGGAGATGGAGAACGGAAATGGCGGTCGGAGAGTGTTGATGATCGGACGGTGGAGGAGATGTTCGCCGTTGGAAGAATTCCCGCCATGGTTGGAGATGTTTACGTACACACTATAACTCCACTGTTTGATCCTTTTGTTTTGGATATACGCGCCAATAATCCTATCCGCTAAACAGCCACACAAATCGGACATACCAGTTCGGGTCTTAACGGGTCGGGTTGAATCTTTTCATTTCCAATATAACCCGGATCCGTAATGAAACAAACCTATCTACAGAAATCCGGGAACTCAATTCCCGATTTTTCAAGGAATAGCAATACCGGATTTTGTAATTAAACGTACGGGTTGGTGACGTCATGTCTGGGATTCAGTTTACTTCAGTTTAAGGACCGAAGTTAAAGAGGCAAGAACGTTGAGGGTTGTTTGTGAAAAAGCCGGCTGAACCAGACTGCTGCTCTGTTTCTGTGCTCGGCAATGGCGGAAGAAGAAGAAGGGCGGCGCACGGTGCACATACTCTGTTCCCAGAAGGCGGCGGGCTTGATATCATACCCAACCGGCGTGGAATGGCTTATCGGATCGCCGGCCTTCCTTCCTTCCTTTACAGTTGTAGCTTCCTTTCGCTGCGTCCACACCCTCAACGAAGACCCCTTCTCCCCTGATTTTTCTCTTGAAGCAGGTGAGAATTAAAATCATATCAGATCAGATTCGGTTTGGTCATTGATTTTTCATTAGATTTAATGGGTTTTTTTTGTTCTGTTGATGGATTGATTGATCAGATGAGATTAGGATGCTGCTCTTGAGAGGATTTGACATAGTTGGTGCTGTATTTGTTGACAATCAAGGCTCTAAAGAGGAAGTTTCTGTGAAGGCGATTGAAGCTGCTCAGAAGCTGAGAGTTTCTCTTTTCGGCGAGAGAGCGAATCACGACATGATTGCTGGTTTTAGAAATTCTGATGAAATTCAATTCTTCATATCTTCCGATTCGAAAATTGTGAGAAGTTCAGTTGTGTATGAAGAAAACCCAGAGAGAATTTTGTGGGATAATGGTTGCCTTCTCAATTGCCAGCTGACGCTCAAATTTCCTCTTTATCTTCCGTTAAATGATAACTCAGGCAATGTTTATATTTATATTCATATTTCAGTAAGAAAGTGAAAAAGTTCGATTCTGTATAAATTTATTCTGAATTTTGTTTTTGATTGTAGATATGAAATCGGTACTGTCTTTAATTACTGAACGTGCCACTGATAAACTTAATGATCCAAATACGACTTTCTTAGTGGAGGGTTCTGAAAAACCGGGAAATGGTCTCCTGTTTCATGAGAAGGATTTGGATAATTCAGATCCTGAATCTTTAACTTGTTCGCATTTTTGCTCTGAAAAAAAGCTTAGTTTTCCATCTACAAAAGAGGTATATGTCTGAAAATATTAGGGAATTATTGCTAATTTAATCTTAATTAGGGAATTATTGGTAATTTATGAATTTGTTTTTTAGGCTGTTGGTGCAATTCAAGTGATAATTTTGTCAAATCAATCGAGGAGTCAAAATAAACTAGGGTTTCCAACTGTAGAATACTTTCCAGGTGAAACTTTTATATTTTAATTATTTTAACTATTTTATGTCATTTTTTAGTAATTACTGAATTTGATTTTTTTTTCAGCTACAGAACCTACAAAACTGTTAGTAATCAGCTTGAGACTTTATATACTTTGCTATGCTTCAAAAGACTTTCATGTGACAAAAGCAATAAAAGAGTTTATTTTACCTGGATTAATTGATCAGATTAAGACTATTATTACAAGTATTTCTTCACTCGAAGATTTATCAAGCCTAAGTGAGGTAATTAGACTAAAGTTTCAATCTTTCCTCAAAAAATTCACCTTTAAAATTTTTAATTTTATTTATTTTTAATTTGAATTCTTTTGTAGCTTTGTGCCTACCACTTTCTTCCTAGTGGGCTTTTAATTCCAATCACTGCAATTTATGATTTGAAATATGGAGAGCTTGAAGAAAAACAAAGTAATATATCATAAATATTCAAATAATCATAAAACAAATAATTTGTCAATAAACTGTAATTTAATTAAAATTCCTTGATAGAATATTAATAAATGTTTTATTTCCCATTTTATATTAGAACTCATATTACATAATTAAAATACAGGTGAATTAAGAAAATCTCTACATTTAAGACTAGGTTTACCTTTGGACCGGCCTTTATTACGCATGGCTAATGCATTAAATTTTGGCACAAAAGATAAAAAAGGAGGCAAAATATCAAGAGATGGTACAATTTATTTCAGCTAATATTTTAATTATAATAAAATATAAATTTCTTATTTAAAATGCAATTCTCAGAAATATATATTTTTTTTATGTGGTTAATAAATGCAGGATCTTCATTACTTAGAGATGTACACTTGGAAATTCCTAAATCCGGTGGTCAGTTATTTTATTATTTTTATTTTTTCTTGTGCTGAATATTTAATTAAAATAATTATTTAATTTAAAAATGTTAATTATTATATGATTTTTTGCAGTTTCTGGCGGTGTTATGTCTAAAATTGATGGATCTTATGAGTATTATCATTATCTTCATGATGGCATAGATGACAATGTATTTAATATTTTTTTCTTTTTTTAAAAAAAGAGAAATTTGCAAAACAGACCATGCATTATGATAAAAATTACTAAAAAGCCCCTTCATTATTCAAAAATTGCAAAAACATCCCTTTTATTCTTTACGAAATTGCGGAAAGTCCCTACCATTTGTTAATATCTAACTTATACAGTTAGTTAACTCATCTTAATCATTCTAATTAATATTTTTTACTAAAATTAATTAATTTTATTTTATTAAAATAATTAGGGCTGGGGCTGTGCTTATCGCTCTTTACAAACTATCATATCTTGGTACAGACTCCAACAATACACATCAATACACGTTCCTTCACACAGGTAAATTAAATTATACCTACTTTTAGGGTTTCATCATTTTTCATTTATTTTCTTAATTTATATATAATTTTCTAATTAGGGAAATTCAAGAAGCGCTTGTTCAGATCGGCGATAAAGACCGATCTTTTATCGGATCGCGCGACTGGATTGGAGCCATTGAGTTGAGCTTCGTTCTTGACAAGCTTCTTGGTGTAAGTTTTTTATATTTACCGAAATCCGGGAATCCAATTCCTAGTTTTTATATTGCTTCAAATCCGGGATTTGATTTCCTTTTTTTTATAACAGGCGAGTTGTAAGATAATTAATGTAAGATCAGGAGATGAGCTTCCGGAAAAATGTAGAGAGCTGGCAAACCACTTCCAGACACAAGGAACCCCTATAATGATCGGTATAAAATCATAAAATATTCAAGCAAGTATTAAAAAAAAAAAATCATAAAATATACTTTCTTTTTTTCCAAATAATTCTCTCAGTATTTATGACGTTCGTAGTTCTATAGAATGTGGGAAATTTGCAGAAAAGCCGCTGCATTATACTGATATTGCGAAGTCCTTATTTTATTGAAAATTACAAAAAAAGCCCATGCATTCGTATGAAATTCAAGAATTAATCCCTGGTTAATCAAAAAACTCTATGCTATTCAAAAATTGTAAAAAAAAAAACTGTATTCTCTTAAAGTACTAGTAGGGACTAACTGTTGAAATTCTCAGGAATGTAGGGGCCTTTTTGCGATCTTCAATAATACAGGGTTCTTTTCATAAGTTTCCCATGAAGTATTTAATATAAAATTTGTAATCAAATTATACAGGTGGCGGAGTTTTAGCGTACACTCTGTTAGGAGTGGAGTATAATGAGGCTAGCGGCGAGTCAGCATTTCTGATACTCGATCCACACTATACAGGTAATGTCAATTTTTATTTTATTTTATTATTTTATTATTTTTTAATTTTTCTTTAATTTTTTTTCTAATACATTCATTTTACAGGAAATGATGATTTAAAGAAAATTGTAAATGGGGGTTGGTGCGGCTGGAAAAAATCAGTTGATAGTAAAGGAAAGAGTTTTTTCTTGAAGGATAGATTTTATAACCTTTTGCTTCCCCAGAGACCTAACATGGTGTGAGAGAATTATGGTGTAGATTTGTTGGGAAGTTATTTGGTTTTTTTATGGGATAGAGAAATTAGTATTATGTTTAGTGATTTATTGGGAAGTTTTTTGTGCTCTTTTTGGTTTATTTGTTTTATTTATAATATAACATTTAGTGTATTTTGGTTACCCAAAATAAAATGAATAAGATATATGTAATTTTTCTAGGATGGCTTGTTTGGCAAAGCACATAATAGTAGAATTGCGGAATAAGGAATAGCCGATTATTCTATTTTATTCCAAGCGTGTTCGTCGAGATGGATTTGTAAAATAAAGGAATAGTGAATAAATTATTATTATTTATTAAAAAAGAAAGAAAGATAGAAAAAGAAACTGCTCTATTCTACTCTAACCGCTCTATTCTATTTCTAACATGGAATAGTTTTTCCACCCTTTAATCCACTTTATTCCACTCGTGTTCGGTGGAATAAAATTTTTTATTCCGTTTTATTCTAAAAAACCGCTCTATCCCACCTCTACCGAATGGGCACATATTGATTTTTCAATAATATAAAGGGCAATTTCAGCCTTCAGGTGTCTTAGATATAATCGCAAGAACTTACTAGTTACCTACACTCCTAAAAGATAAGGTAATTAAAATTACAGACTAGTACGCTAAAATTTGAAATGGGAAATTTTTAGCATATTAAAAATTAGCTCCCGGTAAAAAATTAAGTTGTTCAAGTTAATAAATAAATAAATTAGAAAAAATAATTTAATAAATTGGACTATATCATTAAAGTTGAATAAAATATAATGTGCATCACTTATTTCCCCTTATTTTAAGTCCTTCGAAACACAGCAAAAGTACTCTCCGATTTTGATGTAGTGATTATAATGTGGCTTGTTTAACCTAAACAATTGAACATGACAGAAAATTGTACGCATAATTTACATTGAGAATTTGTGTGAAGTTGTTGAATCATGCTAGTCATGCTGGAATGGTTTTAAGTCATGAAGATTTGTGTTGTATTGAGTTGTTTAGCATGTATTTATGTCGTCTTATGGATACAGTTTAGCTATGTTACGCGAATACTTCAAAAAATTAGTCGTACGCGTATCGGATACGTATCAGACACGGATACAGCACCGATACGGCACTGATACGTTTCGGACACGCCACGTGGCGTATCTGAATATTTTAATATATGTTGACTTTCGGACACGGCTTCGATACGGCAGGACACGGCTGAGGGCACGGCCCAATGTTTTAAATCCCAATTTAATTTTTATGTTTTTCTATAATTCCATTTTCGGTTCTTTATTTATTTATTTTGTTAAAAATGATCTTTTTTAAAGCCTATTTTTTTTAATATTATTTTTTTCTTTTTTTATTAATGAAACGAACTCATGAGAAGCATAACTAAAGACGATATCATATCTCTTCTTTATTTAAAAAAATAATTTTTTTCTAATTTCTCACTCTCGTTCTTTTCTTGTCATTTTCCTTATCATAGTTAGTTATTTTTTATATTTTTAAAATTTTTAGATATATAATTAATAATATAATAATATATATATTAGACATATCGTGTCCAGAGATTTTTTTGAAATTGCCGTATCGCCGTGTCTGTATCGTATCGGATACGACGCGCGTATCCGTATCGGTGCAACATAGCAGTTTAGAAACAAAAACTATCATATATTTCACCAGATGATTAGAATAATTTTATTGTTCTATAAGATATAATTGGGATTTTGGAAGAAACTGAATGAGTATTAAATTAGCTATATTTTTCGTTATTTTCTTTCATGATATTAAAAATTTGATCTATTTAGTTGCCCTTAAAACAATCAACTTTTTTTAGTTAATTCTGAAAAATATACATTTTCATTATTACTCCTAATTGCTTCTGGGTTGACATACATTTAATTGCTTCATATTAATCCCTCCAAAACTTGGAAATATCAAAGTGACAAAAACTTTTTTTAAAGAAAAATAAAGTTTTCTTAAGAGTAAATTTGACAGTTTCAGAGAGAAATTCCTTTTGAAAGGACAAATATTAAATTCCTATCGTTTATATATATAATTATATTTTAATTTGATAATCTTTTCTTAAATTAAATATAGCATGACACTTCTCCTTAAATAGAACCATTGTACATGTATTTTGACAAGCATAGTTATACTCTAGTCGGATAAGAAAAGGTGCTCCACCTCAATGGATTAATTTCTTTTTCAAATACGAACCTGGTCTCCATGTTTGAATCTAGTAGTTTCTAATTGTAGCGGCAGCTGTTACTGATAGATTAAATCTTGTAATATCTAAAGATCAAATATAAATAACAGCAACACCCAATAATTTGTATTTTTTTTTTTTGACTTTAAACAAGCATAAGCATTTTATTTCTTATTTCTTTTGTCAATTCTGGTGTACCTTGTATTCGTCACTCCTTATTTAGTAAAAACCGAGTTGCATAGCTAACTTGATTATTTGTTCGTCTGATCTTCTACGTGCATGATATGAATAATATATTAGTATGAAAAAGTGTACTTTAAAAAATTATCTTGAAATTACAAAAGATTATCTTGAAATTACAAATTAATATAAGGGACTTGATACTGCATGAGAGGTTTTTCTGTTGTGCATATATAGAGACAATCAATATTATGTAAAATTAAACAAATAATATATAAATTTATATTTTTAGAGGCAGTAAAACAATATATACGTAAAATAATAAAATAGTATATAGGAAATAAAAGCATGTTGGAAAGCGGAAGAAATAGTATACGATCACGTTTTGAGTGTGCTCAATCCGTCATGCTTTTGGATTTTCCTTAATATAAATGATTTTAACAAGAAACTTATATGAATGAAAAGAACGTGAAGAAAAAGAGATTGATTAGTGCCATAAGACGACATTATGACTAGTAATGAGTATTGTCATGAATAGAGGACCATGTAATATTCTTTTCTTTTATTGTTTTCAGAAAGACAAATAATACTTAGCCTCCAAATTCACCATCTTACTTGGGTTATTCCTTTTTTAGTGAGAAGTGATTATTGAAATAAGTGATGATACTAAACTAAATGGTGATTGAAATTTTAATTATATCTGATTATTCTAGAATATTAGATGGTAAATAAAAACCAAAAAAAAAAAATCATTTGGTTTCTTATAACATTTATACATGGACTTGTTAGTTATTTTACATATACATTTGTGTACTTTTAGAATGTCACACCATCTGTGATGGTCTTATATTGTCATTCCTTGTGTTCATATTGAACTCATTCCACCCAACTATTTATCAGTTGAGATTAAGTATGAATATTAATATTTAATATAAATAGAAAATATAAAAGTTTATGTATTAAAATATATATGTTTTCTTAAAAAATTAGTAATTCATAATCAAATAGTGTACTTCTCTTGTTAAAACTCTTATATATCAATTCATTTGAATTTTCAGTTAGTATCATTTCAATGTTCATATTATGCGTTATGCAACGTGTAAATTTATTTTTTGGGCCTTTTGACTTGCATGCAGTGTTTTAAATGTCGTAATATGTCGCCGATAAGTCATCGATTAGTAGCATGTCGGTCTCTCACCGTCCCAATAAGCTAATGTCGATTGCAAAAGTCGGTCAACCCGACGTTGACCGATTTTAGCTGACATTTGACCGACGTTTGGCCCAACTTTGGGCGACATGATAAAAAAAAATTTTGCTTGGCCCATTTTTATTTTATGTTGTTAATTTGAGACAATTATGTATTTTATTAAGTTTTAATTTGGATTTCGGTGTGTAATTTTTTAATTTGGATTTTGTTCTATGTTATTTGAACTTTAAAGTATGATATTTCTATTTTGATTGAATTTAAATTATGATTATTTATATTTTTTATGTTTATATTTTTATTGTTGTTAGATTTTAAAAGTATTATTGATAATTTGTAATATAGTATTTCGGAGAAAAATGTCTGAAAGTCAAATCTAACGTTTACCGATGTGCATTCGATAAGTCTCCGATTAGTCACCTTATAACTAGTCGATTAGCTTTCCGACATCCGGCATTTAAAACACAGCTTGAATGCACGAGTCATAGTAGTTGCATTCTCTGGGGTTCTGAGCCAACAATCTATCTTTTTTTTTTGGAGGAAATTCTGAGCCAATAATCAGATACCAGATTGTAATTAAATTCGAAATTGCAAGTTCCGGGTAATATATAATCCAATCTCTATCCCAAAGTGGATATTATAATCTGGGTTCTAATCAAACCTGAAACTTCAAATTGGGTTTTACTCTCGACCTGTTAAAGTTAAAACACGGTAACTCTCCCCCCAGTGCCAAAAAGCTATCACTGCCGCAGAAACAAGAGGACACGGAGAGATGAAGGATATCTTCTGGTCCGGGAGAGAGAGTAGTGAGATGAAGGCGGCTTCAGTTGCAAGCAGGGGAGCCTTTGCTGTGGCAGTGCCTTCATTTACCAGTCAATCTCTGTTGTAATGTTCAGTTCTCCTCCCTCGCTACTTCTTCCGCTGCCCCTGCCGTCGTTTTGTTTGTTTTATTTATAAATATATAGTGTATGTTTTGTTCGCCAAAATAAAATGAACAATACATGTAACATGTTGACTAATGCTCAAATTAATACATTAACCCCTAAAAACTGGAATATCCTTGAAATTGAGAAAAGATAATATGCATCACTTATTTGTTATTTCTCATTATTTTAAGTTTTTTGAAGTAGAATGAGAGTAACCTCTAGTTTTGATATGTTGTGATGATAGTCTGGCTGGTTATGGTATACTGTGAACTCTTCAAGGCCAGACTATAATTGAACATGCCATGGAATTATACATATTATTTACGCGGAGGATTTGTGTGAAGTTGTTAAATCATCATGAGGAAATGATTTCAACTCATGAAGGTTGTGTTGTGTAGAGTTGTTTAGCATGTATATAAACCATCTTATGGATATATTAGAAACATAAATTATCTTATATTTTACTAGATGATTGGAATAATTTTATTTTTCGATATGATTTAATTGAGATATTAGAAGAAACTTACGGAATACTAAGTTAAGTATGTTGTCTATTCTTTTTCACGATTTTTAAAATTTAATCTAATTAGTTGCCCTTAAAATAATCAAAATTTCAGTTACTTTTGAAAACACAGGCATCTTTTCCTTTTTTATTATTCCTAATTGCTTCATACTTCATATTGATCTTTCCAAACCTCAAAATATAGTAGAGATAAATATAATAACTTTGATACTTGTAGTTAGAGATAAGTATAATATTTTCGATATTAAATTCCTAATTTTTTCATATATAATTATATTTTGTTTTGATAAATCATTTCTTGAAACTAATATAGGATGTTCCTTCTCCAAAAAGAGAAAACTTACCCTATACGTGGTCATACAATAGGTGGCATGATTGTATGCTACTGCAAGAGTTATTATAGCAACTGACAAAACGAATTTTCTTTTCTAAAAAGAGTTATTATAGCAACTGACAAAACGAATTTTGCAACGATCACACTTTAAGGTGAATTATAAATCCTCCTAAATTGAAGATTTTCCTTTGGAAAATTGGAAAAGGTATTTTACCTATACAACTTTTCCTACGAAACAGAGGATGGTGCATACCGAGTATGTGTGTTCTCTGTCGACATGAAGAGGAGGATCTCACCCACCTAATTCATGAATGTGGATTTATAAATAATTGTTGGATCAAATGGCAACAATTACGGTTGAATGATGATGGGGACAAATTTATTCCGGTTCCAACTACATTCTCAGAGGGAGGATCTCGACGTTTTTGATGTTTGAAATTTGGAAAGAAAGGTGTAACCGTCTTTTTAGTGATAAGTTTCAGACGGTAGAAGGAGTGGTACTAAAAGCTTATGAGGAGTGGAGATGGTGAGAAAATAAGAACAACTAGGAGATTCTGGTTCCGGGGGGAGGGGAGTAGGATGCAAGATTTGTTTTAATTAGCTCTGGCATCCTTGCTTTTTCTTATTGCTTTTATTTTCTTCTTTTAGTTTTTTTAAGGCCAAGTATTATTAGCAGCATTTCGCTGTGATGATAAGTCCTAGACCTCTCTTTTTGTAACTTAAAAAAAAACTATTTTGACTTTATTTAAATCTAATGAAATTGGTTGAGTGTGACTCGATCCACCTTAAGTTTGCCTCTAAAAAAAGGTGAATTATAAATAATGTAATAATAATTGGGGACGAATTGGCAATTGAGGAAATTATAAGGGGCAAAATGTAAAAGAAACATGTCGCGGGAAGAAATCCTTTCATTTCATCTCATTTTTCTTCCAAATTACACTCAAAATCATCACCAATAGATCCGAAATCATCACAAATAAACAGAAATGAAAACAGAGAATTGGTAACTTAATTTTCGTATGTTCTTTTAATCAATTTATTTTTAATTTCTTGTGCTAATTATGGTATGGCTTATATTCCTTGTTTACTAGAAAGTGAGTTACATATCTTTTTCTTTGTTCTAGTGTTTTTTTGTGTGTACATGATATAAATGATATATTAACATATAAAAATACTTTAAAAAATTATCCCGAAATAATAAAATAGACACAAAAATGCTCTTACATAAAACTTACTAAACGAAACAAATTTAAAGAGAGAGATTGATGATATCCATAATACAAGCAAACCCAAAAATCCAATCTAAGTAACAAGAGTAAAATATTAGCAAGTAAAACCGAATTTCTAATTCCAGTTTTTAATACATCCGGAATTCGAATTCCGGTTTTTACTCTCACCAGTTATCGGATCCTGCTTAGAAAAATAACCCGGACCCAATAACACTCCCCTCCTACACAGTCCACTGGTAAAAAAAACTATCAGCGCCACAAAAACAAGGATATCTTTCTTCTGATCGGAGAGCGAGAAGAGATGAAGGCAGCTTCAGCTGCGAGCAGAGCGGCGTTTGCGGCGGCGGTGCCTTCATTGCCTGTCAATCTCCGCCGTACCGTGCGGTTCTCCTCGCTGTCTCCCTCCGCTGCCGTCGTTTCTTCCCCCCCCACTTCCTCCGGTCATTTCTTTCTCTCTATTAAGACTTTACTTAACTTTTAATAACGATATTTAAGCTAATTTGAATCTAATTATTGTGCGTTTTCTCATCAATTTAGTTGGTTCGTTAAACATGTCATCGAATTTTCAGATCATATTTCATTTATAAAGGACATTGCTGTAACGAGGCCTCCTGAGCATCTACAGAGCTTATTAGGCATGCTCCAAGCAAAAGGTATATTTGTTATTGATTTATTTTCTTAACTAGAACAGTTCGAATCCTTTGAAATTTAACATTTTGAAAATTATTAAATTTGATTTTAGGGGAAACAATTATTTCGCCGGGAGCGAAACAAGGCTTAATCCCTCTTGTGATTCCTCTTTCGGAAAGCCCGTCAGGTTGTAGTCACATATTTTACTCATGTTTTATTCCTTAATTTAATTTTTAGTACTTCAAATTTATATTTGGTAATTGGGTAAATTTCATCCCAAGTCACTCAACTTTTAAAAATGACCAAATAGGTCACTCAACTTTCAATTGTCCCATATAGGTCACTCAACTTTCAAAAATGACCAAATAAGTCACTCAACTTTCAATTATCCCATATAGGTCACTCAACTTCAAAAAAATGTTCAAATAGGTCATTCAACTTTCAAAAATTATCAAATAGGTCACTCATATCGGATGACTTATTTGTATTTTTCAACTAATTGGGTGACCTATTTTGGTTATTTTTGAAAGTTGAGTGACCTATAGTGGACAATTAAAAGTTCAGTGACTTATTTGATATTTTTTTTTAAGTTGAGTGACTTGTAGGGGACAATTGAAAGTTGAGTGACTTATTTGATTATTTTTTGAAAGTTGAGTGACCTACGGTGAAATTTACCCTTGGTAATTTATATAGGTACTTTAACATCTTTACTGAGATGGCCGACAGCTCCGCCTGAGTAATATATTTCTCTTTCTTTCCCTCTTTTTTTCATGATTTGTTTTTTTTAATTAAAAGTATCAAACATTAATTAAGATAATTTAATTATACTTCTAATCAGGATGGAAATGCCGGTAGTCGAAGTACGAAAATACGGTGTTTGGCTCTTGGCAAAAACTGTAAGTTATAATTATCACTTTAGGTCAATAATTTGGTATTTTTAATTTAATTTATGTATTTTGATTAAATTATTTAAGGTCGATCAATACATACATAGAATGCTTGTAGAAGAAGATTTGAGAGAATCAGAAAGCAGTGAGAAAATATTTAATGCTTCAGGCGAATTTGGGACAAATATATACAAAAGGGGTGACGCTAAAGAGACAGATATTTCTAATTTAGATTCATATATCTTAAAAAAGGTTCACAAAAAAATATCATTACCCTTTTATTATTGTAATTTTAATTTTTTGGTATCTTATAATCATAATGTTTTATTTCAGGTTGGTTTATTTCCTGATATTATAGAGAGGAAAGTTGCCCGCCATTTTGAAAAAGGAGATTCGGTAAGTATCATCTTTTATTTTAATAAGTTCTATTAGTGAATTTTAATCTAATATTCTATTTATTATTTATTTATTTTATAAAGGTATCTGCACAAATAACGGGGGAGTTCTACACCAGGAATCAGTTTCCCGGATTTGGTCGGCCTTTTGTGTGCTTTTCTGAGATTTTATTGAAGTTCGTAAGCACAGAAAAAATATTTATTTTATCTATAATTTATATTTATAATTTATTATTTATCAATTTAATATTGTCTTTTAATAGGGTTGGGCGTAAAAATGAAGCAAAAGATTCGGCCAGAGTGGCGCTAAAATCTCCATGGTGGACTCTCGGTTGTGAATACCAAGTACATAATAGTTATTATTTCCCATTTAATTAATTTTTCATTTTTATTATTTTTCCTAGTTATTGAATTCTTTTATAATATTTTTAGGAGGTAGCTGAAATTGCACAATGGGAAGATGAGCAAATTGATTTTATTGAAGAAAAAGTTTCAGAAGAGGGAAAGCGTGCAGATATCATAAAAGGAAAAGATCCACTACAGGTATTTTTGCAAATGAACCCAATATTTTATTTTATTCGCAAATAATTTTGAGTGGTCTTGATGGACTTAATTTCACTTTCTTAAATGTTTGAAATAATAGTTAAGTTATGATTTACAGAAATTGTGAGTTTCTTAAAATATTCAGAAAAGTGAGGGGGTTTCTTCAAATATTAGGAAAATATATATTTTTTTTTGTTAAAAATTGAAAGGGCAAAATAGTCATTTGTTAAAAAATTAATGGTGTTATCTATTTCCGTTAAGTGAGGGACTAAGCGTGCCCAATTTATGAAATGCAAGAACCGAAATGTTTAAATCAAAAGTACAGGGACTAAATGTACAATTAATTAAAGTATAGGGACTAACGGTGTATTTATCCTTTTATTTCATTTGCAAATAATTTGAAAATGAGTGGATTTAATCGCCAGGTGTCGCTTGATGAGGCAGCGTTTTTGTTGGATTTAGCGTCGATTGAAGGAAAATGGGACGAGTCAATAGAAAGAATAGCTGAGTGCTATAAAGAGGCTGGGCTTAATGATATCGCGAGGTTTATTACGTACCGTGAATAAATTAATAAATTGATAATTTTGTTTTGAGTTTTGGTTGCGGAATAATTGGAAAATACGGAGTTTTATTTGTAGAAAGTGTTTTGTGGGATTTTATTATTGGATAATTGGTTTTTGTAAGTTAATTCAAGCACCGTATTGAGATGTTTTCTGTATGATTGGAGTTGGTTGGTTGTGATGTATTTAGATTTGTAGGGAAGTATATTATATTTTGGGTTTTGAGGGGTACATGTAAAATTCTGCCATGCGAAAAAAGATGGAAAAATTGGAGGGGTAACATTAAAATTTAGAAAATATGAAAAGAAATTAAGAAATATGGAATGAACCCCTTCATATTCATACTTCATATTCTTATTTTCTCATTATTTCAAAGACGTCAAATTATTCTTATTTTCTCAAATTGTTTGGAAGATGTCATTTTTTCCTAAAGAAATTGGAAGAGGAGGAGGAGATAACGAATTAATGATCGACATTCTCACAACTTACAAGCGTCCGACATTCCAAGTTTTTCAGGGATTCATATGAAACTCTCCCTATATAAAAAAAACAGTGCGCTTGCATGTCGAGGGCTGTTTCGTAAATTTCACGGCGGGAAGGAGGACTAAATCGGTAAATCGGTTAGCCCCAATATGAGATCCCCCGATCTGACGTGGCACCTTTACATGCGTATATTATACGAATTTCTTTTCTTTTCCATTTTTCTCTTTTCTTTTCTTGTTTTCATTCAATTATTTGTTTTTTAGTTTTCTCTTTCTTTCTCTCTCTGACAGCCTTCATTGGAGTCCTCTGTGTGTGTCTATTCTTTTTCTTAACAGACACCTCATCACATCCTTCAGACCCAGAACGAGAGAGAAACCGAGAAGCAAAGCAATCCCATCTCTTTAGATTTCTTGATTGGACTTTCTGATTGTTGGGTTAATCCATCTTTATGATTGGAATCTATGACTTGAATTAACTAATGAGGAATCTTGGTATGGAAGGAGAAGCTTAGAGAGTTGGATAACCATTTAGGTGAGGAATCCATTGGTTGTTTGATTAAGAGTGTTTTGACCTTTGATTTGCCTGATCTGTTGGGCATGCGCTTGATTTTTCAGTGTTTGATTTGTTGGTGGGGTTTGGGTGGAGTGAAATTTTCTTGTGGATTGTAGGGGGATCTCTCTGCTGTTTTGTTTCCCCTTTCTCTTTTTCAATTGAATTTGTGCTGTGATTTTTTAGTACTGGGTAGAATCTAGTGCTGTTGATTTGTTTTCGGATCGCTAAAGCAACTTGTTGGTAAATTGTGGATTGAAAAGAAAAGTGGACTCTTTTGCCCAAGTGGGATGCTTTTCTTCTTTCTTACCTTGATTGTTCAAAGGATATCTGATGATGCTTTCTTACTCAACAAACACTGTTTGTTATCCCCATTTCTTTCTTTCTTTCTTTCTTTTTTTCACCCTTTTTGATATGTGAGCAATTGATTCATTTGGCCATCTTCTCTGAATCTACTACAACTCCAATTATGTGCTTTCGGATTAATTTCGATTTCATGTTGACTCTCAATCTTCAACTTCTTAAATTGATTTGAGTTTTCTTAACAAGACCTTGCTTAATCAATCATCCGCAAACATTTCATCTAACAAATTTCCTTCTTTTGTAGAACACCATTCAATCCAAAGTCCAAACCCCCAATTTCTCCTCATTCATTTACATGATGGACGCAACAGCAACAACAAGCGGGCCGAGCTCCGCCGCCACATCAGCGCCTCTCCCTCTCCACTTAATAATCGACGAGCCTCTCTCTCTCGTCTCACCCTTACAACAAACCTTCCAAAGAATCCAGCGCCACTGCTTCGGCGACTCGACACCTGGCGAGTTCCCATTGGCCACCAGCCCCTCAATCGTCCTTCACGTCCTCACCTCGTGCAATCTCAACCCTGAAGATCTCGCTCATCTTGAGGCATTTCTTTCTTTCCATCTTTTTTACTTAATCTCTCCTCTCAAGAACTAATAATGCTGCTCTGATAAATCAATTTTTCCCTTTTTGGAAACTTTCCTTTTTTATCAGGCGACGTGTATGTTCTTCAGAAAGCCGGCGAACTTCCCGCCAGACTTCCAGCTGTCGATCGCTGAGCTGGCGGCTTTAGACATGTTGGAAAGGCGATCAATCTTCAAACCGATGAACAATGAAGAGAGAGAAACCCTCAGGCGGAAATGCGGTGGGAGCTGGAAGCTCGTGCTGAGGTATATCTTAGCCGGCGAGCTGTGCAGCAGGAGAGAGAAACGCCAGGCTGTCGCGGGGCCCGGCCACAGCGTCGTCGTGACGACATGTGGCGCTGTTTATACGTTCGGCTCGAATAACTCAGGCCAGCTTGGGCATGGGACAACGGATGAGGAGTGGAGGCCTCGCCTCGTTAGGTAAAAGAGAAATTTTGCGGAATTTTTTGTAATTTCCTAAATAATAGAGTTTTTTTTTAATTTCCAATATTGGAAGAGTTTTTTTGCAAGTTAAGCATAATGTACAGGTTTTTTTTTTTTTGCAAATTTCACTTGCATAAATTAGATATGTAGATGACTATGGAACCCTTAATTTTATATTCCATTATATCGAATTAAAATTTAAATCAATCGAAATTACGAGTCTAGGGCCTGATTCTATATCATCCCCTTGCATTATTATCTTCAACACTACAAAATCGCCATTCTCGAAATTCATCACAAAACGATTCATTTCAACATTATAATATATTTTTGGGAAAACATTCGCCGCACCCGCTTAAACATCTCCTAAACATGGCCCCCCCCTATACATTTTCAATTGTCTGTTATACCTTAGTATAGGACTATTATGTCTTTCCAAATGCCCATTATACATTTTTAATATATTTCCATATGAATGACAATATATATATTCTTTTTTTTATGTTTGAAGACCTATAATTATTTTTACAAAAACTACAGGTCGTTGGGAGGGATAAGGATAATCCAAGCAGCAGCCGGCGCGGGCCGTACAATGCTCATCACTGACGCGGGCCAAGTCTACTCCTTCGGGAAAGACTCCTTCGGCGAGGCCGAATACGGTGGGCCCGGCTCCCGCTCCATCACAACCCCGCAACTCATCACCTCTTTGAGCAACATATTCGTGGTGCAGGCGGCGATCGGGAACTTCTTCACGGCGGTGCTGAGCAGGGAGGGAAGGGTGTACACGTTCTCGTGGGGCAAGGACGGGAAGCTGGGGCATCAGACGGATGGGGAGGATCGCGAGCCGTGTTTGATGATGGGCGGACTGGAGGATGTCCCGGTTGTGCAGATTGCCGCTGGGTATTGTTATTTGCTTGCGTTGGCTTGCCAACCGACCGGCATGTGAGTTGTTTTTGTTTGTTTGGTTTTTTGGTGTTCTGTGGTTTTGTTGTGGTGGTGGTAGAGATGTTGAATTCGAGAGTGTAGAATTCGTCCTAGAGGGCTTTGGATGATAGTAAGCGTAAGGAACAAGAATGTTATCTTTAATTGCTAACGGAGATTTGGATTTGAAATACAGGCCGTATAAAGTTGTTTAGGACTGGTCTATAGTTTGGATTGTATGTCTGTATCATTATTGATTGTTTTATTCTTTAATTAATAATAATAATTTTTATTATTATTAATTTTTTATTATATTATTATTAAAAATTCAATTCGTTGCTAACAATATTCTAATCCCCAATCTCTTGTATCTTAGTATTCGAACACAGTTAGCAATGAATTATATTTTTGAATTTAAATAATGATAATAATAAATAAATAAATAATTATCATTACAAACTATAAATTTACCACAGGTCGGTATACTCCGTAGGCTGCGGCCTCGGAGGCAAGCTCGGGCACGGGACCCGCACCGACGAGAAATTCCCCAAATTAATCACCCAACTCCAAACCCTCAACCTCCAACCGACCGTCGTCGCCGCGGGTGCGTGGCACGCGGCGGTGGTCGGCAAGGACGGTAGAGTCTGCACGTGGGGGTGGGGCCGGTACGGGTGTCTTGGCCACGGCAACGAGGATTGCGAGCTCGTCCCCAAGGTTTGTTATTGTATTAAGGAACCTGATGTTGCAGGACGACTTTCTTTCTTCTTTTTTTTTTCGAGGAAAACCAGAATATAGAGGCAATAAACAGTATATAGGATTAATTTCTTGTAGACAATATAAACACTGAAAAACTATATAGAAAATGTAATATATTGAATGTATATTGAAACGTAATATATAGAAAAAGTAATATATTGAAAAGCGAAAAAACATTATATACAAATTTCAAACTGTAAAAAATGCACAAAAACAATATATACGTAAAAAAACAGTGAAACAATATATAGACAAAAAATAGTATATTGAAAAACGAAAAAAAAACAGTATATACAGAATCCCAAAGGTGTGTTATTGTATTAAACTAAGAGTGTATACATCCATATTATCCGTAAAATAACAGATTTATTTAATATTGTAATGTTTTGTTCTATCAAGGTGGTGGAGGGGTTGAGGGGGGTGAAGGCGGTGAGCGTGGCGACAGGGGATTACACGACATTTGTTGTGAGCGATGAGGGGGAGGTGTTTTCATTCGGGTGCGGGGAGAGTTCGAGTCTTGGGCATTCTGTAGTGCAAGATGGAGAGGTTTGTTTAAAAGAAATTAGTTTTTTTGAATAAGGCTACACGACGTGGCGGAAATAATTCCGATGGTAGTCCGACAGAGTTTATCAGGCAAATATTACGGTTAATTGAAGGAATAATAGTTGTGGTATTATAGACCCTGTCGTGCTGCCGTCGGGATTTTACGTCGTGTTGTGTAGCATTTTTGTTAATTTTTTGGGGGGTAGTTTTGATGTTTGTGAGAAAATCAAATCCCTATTTTTTGGATTGTTTAAACATATAGGGTTTTTGAAATTTTTCCGGAATCAATTTAGAATCATTCTTCACGTTTAACCAATTCATATTTTGGACATTGTTTTTCTTATGTAGGAAAATCGTCATTCGAATGTCCTGACGCCGCAACTGGTATCCTCACTGAAGAAGATTAACGAAAAAGTCGTGCAAATAAGCTTGACAAACTCCATTTATTGGAACGCACACACTTTCGCCCTGACCGAGTCGGGAAAGCTATATGCGTTTGGGGCCGGCGACAAAGGCCAGCTCGGCACCGAACTCGTCGGTCAACAGAGCGAGAGAGGCCACCCTGAGTTGGTTGACCTTGACCTGACCAGTTAATTTGTCAATCTGTTTGTTGGTTATCTTTTTTAGAAAGAAAGGTATGATATGATGTGATGTTTATATGTTTATATTATTTAATTTTAATGTCGAAGGTAAGAAATGTGTAAATAATTAGGAAGTGATGTTGTTTAGGTCGGTTGTTTACTTTAGTAGATTTGAAGTGAAGGAAAGGACCTGTGTAGGTTCAAGTGGAACATAGGGAAGCTGACATGTCACAGACTGCTTTTATGTTCATCGTGTGTGTATATTATAATAATAATTTATCAATACAAGTTCACTCATTTCATTTGTGGGGCTTCATTCTTTCCCTTCATTTTTTGATAGGTTTTCCGTTAAAAAATCAATTTTATCTGGTCTATGAATGAAATGAATATCATATGATGATACTTTAATAACCTATGTTTAGATTGTCATATGATATTAGCAAATTTGAAAAATTAAAAATATAAAATATGAAGATTATTTCGAATTGACGATGAAATATTAATTTAATTAATCAAATTATATTATATTAATTACGTCGTAAATAGCCAAATAACACTAAGGATTCACAAATCAAAGGATGTAATATCTCACAAAATCGAAAACAACATCACACCTAAATTGCTGTGAAGTATCGGAGAGCTAAAATTCAACAAAATTTCTTGATTGAACGGTGCGATAAAATGGATGATTTGACTCATTTCTCAAAGGAGGTTAAAAATAAGGCAACGAACTTAATCAGAGATTTTGTTGCACGTAACACAACATTGGAATTCATTTCAGGCTTGTTTACTGAATTCCGGATTTGATGTCTCGGATATGCATACAATAACCTCTTTCCTAACTTCTCAAAAATCCAGGATTTCAATTCTGAACCTTTCAAAGCCACCAAAAGACTGTTTCACTCCCCTGACAGGGCCAGGCCACCATATTAAACCAACCCGGTCCAAAAACCATCACAAAGACCAAACCAAACGGACTCTTCGAACCGACGGCATAATACAATTATACAACAAGAAAAAAGTCCAATTTACTACCTGAATTAACTCATTTTTTATTCCTTAATTTTTTATTGATGTAATTTTAGTCTCTCAACTATTTAATATATAGATTTTTTATGCTTTCATTCGTTAAGTCCTTACGTGTCTGTTAAATATGACACGTAAACAATGACGTGATATATATTCTTGACATATACGCAATAATGTGCTAACTTTTATTTAACAAATAAACATGTATAAAAAAAATAGACACTTTTTTAATAAAAATAATGTTTTAAAAAAAGAGAAAAATTAATATTTTTTTTCAAATATTTATCATATTACTAATGTCATATTATTGCTTATATGTCAAATGTAACAGACACATGAATATTTAACGGATGAAACGATAAAAAATATACTTATTTAGGATTTTTTTTTTATTATTATTATTATTAAGTTAAAGAGGGGAAAAAATGGATTTTTGTGTATAGAATAAAGATCGATAAACAAAGAAGATAGAATCCCTTTTCTCTTCTCTTGCTCCAAGCAAGCAAGCAAGAAGAAAGCAAAGTCTCTCATGGCGACCCTATCTCTCCAACACTCTCGCTTCCCACTCTATTATCCCCGTTCAAACCCCAATCGCCGTTCATCTTCCTTCCGCCTATCCTTCGCTATTATCCCTCGTCGGAAGCTCTTGCGGCTGACCGCCTCCTCGAAGACGGAGCCGGTTGAGGCGCTCGAGCGATGTTTTGAGGTTTCGAGTGACTCTTCCGGCGTGCCTTCCTGCTCGTTGTGCGCTCCGTCTGGTTCGTCGATGAGCAAAAAGGGGCGCGGAGGCGCCTTGAGTCCGACGCTGCAGAGATCGAAGGTGGATTCTTCGCAGATGAAGAAACGGAAGCCTCCTGAGGTATGGTTAATTGACCGACTGATTATTCCCCCTTTTTCTGTGATTCTGTTTCCGAAAAATGAAATATTAAAGGTATTTCTCCTTGTTTTTATGCTGGTGTTATTCTGTATTATTACAGAGAGAGAAGATTAGACAGTACAGTTAATAAATTAGGGTTTAGTGAGGAGAATTAGTAAATTAGGGTTTAGATACAAGAATTACAGAATTAGGGTTTAGACTCTAGAGAGGAGAGTTAGATAGAAGTTGATATATAAATAACATCTGATTACTTGAATCCAGACTTCCGGTACTTCTTTCAACAAAATTGGAGAATATAAACTGATCTAATTCTACTCACCACCATAAATTTACCTTTTTCTTACTTTTTGTTAATTGAATTTAATAGGTTGCCACAGGAGGAGGAGGCGGGGACATAGGAAAGAAGAACCGGCACGGGGGCGGAGACGGAGGCGACGACGACGGTGATGACGATGATTATTTCGGCGATTTCGACGAGGAAGAGGGGGACGACCGCGGCCTGTTCAGACGGCGAGTCGTCTTTCAAGAGGTTCATTGAAAAATTCAAAATAATTTTAAATACTGAGGCTATCGATGCATTTGTCATGCGATGTCAACGTATTCAGCATTTGTTATATCTACAGAATGGGAAGTGTTGACTGTTGAAGCAGTTTGAGTTTCGGAATGTTTCGAATTTTGTATGTTTACTGTCAACTAACGTAGTTTCAGCTGTTAATTTTTTGTTTGAGGGTTTAGGGTTTAAAATGTTGTGAAATTTAATTTTAATCTACAACATAGGAAAGGCGCTAATTGTATTGAATAGTAGTATCGTGTCGATTTTTTTTTCCAGCAGTGTTAATGAAAGTACAATTTTTTATTCTCTTTTAGCAGCTTTTTGACAGGAAGTTTGTTGATGCTGTTCTTCAAGAGTGGTGCAAAACCATGGTCAACTTGCCTGCTGGACTTTGTCAGGCTTATGAAATGGTACTATTATTTATTTATTATTTTTAAATCTATATTCATCACTGATTACCATGTTATGTTATTTTAATCTTTAAATTATATTTCTGATTGATTGTGAATTTAATGTGTTATTTTAGGGTTTGGTGAGTTCTGCTCAAATGGTGAAGTACTTCACCGTCAATGCGAGGCCGACTACTTCAAGATTCATCTCCCGAGCTCTTCCTGAATCATTATCACGTGTCTTTATTGGACGGTATATAATATTTAACATATATATTCATTTTGTAATTTGCATCAATTTAGATTATGTTAATTGTTAATTCTTTAATTGAATTTTATCTTTTTTTATGATTTGCAGGATTCTTGCGGATCCGGCATTCTTATACAAACTACTACTTGAGTCAGTTGCCACTCTAGCCACTACCTCTTACTTCGAGTACAATAATCGAAAGGACAGGTATGTTTACCCCCTATGGTGTTATCTTTAACATTTAGTTTTGGACCAAAATGTCTCAACTGAATCAAAATTTTCATCTTATCTAACTCAGGATTAAGGAAGAGTGGGACTTGGCCCTCACGAACATCCTAACAGTCACAGCCTGTAACGCGTTGGTGGTCTGGTCGCTGGCCCCGTGCCGATCCTACGGAAGCACGTTCACAACCGACCTTCAAAACTCAATCCAGAAGCTCCCCAATAATATCTTCGAGAAGAATTATCCGATGCGGGAGTTCGATTTGAGTAAGAGGGTGCAGAGCTTCGTTTACCGCACGGCCCAGCTTGGATTAGCGGGTGCGCTGGCTGGGACGGTTCAAGGAGGGGTGTCTCATTTCCTGGCGAATAAGAAAGAATCAGGGTATTTTATTTTTCTTTCTACTATTTTTGGGATTTTTCAAAAGCGCCCTATTTATCATAGAACGCCTAAGTTTTCATTTTCCAAAAAACACCTAAATTTTAAAGGTCTGGAAGACTGCTTAACTATGAGTTTTATTTTAAAGGTATTCTTTACATATTACATTATTTCAAAATGAGTTTTTTTTTTAAATTAAACATTAAGTTAGGTCTTTGAAAATAAAAAGTTAACATTTTGAAAATAAAAAGTTAACATTAAAGTTTTATTAGTATTTTAAAATTTAGGGGTTTTCTTGCGGTAAATTTTAATATGCCGAAAGATAGTGGATTTTGAATTTTTCCTCTTCTACTTTTTCGTAAAATGGATTTAATATTTTTCTAATACACATAATTAGGGTTTCGGTGGCGATTCCCTCGGTAAGCAGTCACGCGATAAGATACGGTGCTTTCATGGGACTTTACACGAATTTAAGGTATCAGGCTTTATGTGGACTTGACCGAGCCATGTTTGACCAGTTTGACGTGCTTGGCGTCTATCTCTTCTTGAGCTCAGCTCTCAGGTTAATTTTACTTAATATTTCTCACTTATTATGAGTTGATTTATTAGAGGGAAATTTGCAAAAAAATCGCCTCCATTATGCTGAAATTGCAAAAACGGCCCTGCATTTTCAAAGTCCCTGCATAATTGCCAAAATTGCAAATAGTCTGATGGCATTAGTGTAAGCGCTTTGTTGCAATTTTCCTAGAACGTAGCTTTTTTTTTTTTATTTTTAGTTTCAGCATAATACAGGGGCCTTTTTTGCAAATTTCTTTTATTATAGAACACATATAGAATTTGTGTAATAAAATTTTCATATATATTGATGATTAATAGGACAATGAACACTTATGTTGGGGAGAAATCGAGACAAGCTTGGATCGGACTCGAATCCGATCCATTAATGCAATCCGCTACACTTTTGAGAGCTTATAATAATAAAGCGTCAGAAATGATGGACGGTTCGGATTCAAGATGGTTTATTTCCAAAAATGCCATTGTGAATGGTCTCGGTTTGCTTGGGCTCAAAGGAAGTGATGATGCTGAGTCAGCAGCAGAGCCACCTAAGCCTCGCCGAAAGAGAACTGTTAGGAAGAAAGTCAGTGCTAGTTCGGTCTGAGTGTGATTGTGTTTGGATTGATTAATCAATTTTGTTTTGAGAGAGATTTATTCGAGGGATTTGTTTTTTGTTGCGAGGTGATTGATGGTGGGGGTTTAGTTTTGGGAGTTTGCATGTTTTATTCTTGAAATTTAGGTATGAGATTATTATGTTTGAATTTTTTTGGATGTGTGGGAGTATAATGTACTTTAGCTTGGTGGATTCTATATATGGTGGTATTGATAGTAAGGGCTAATAATAAGGATTACTATGGCAAAACTTCGTTTGAAGTAACATAGTGATTTTATTTGAAAGGAAAATGATGATTACACTAAATAATTTGTTGTCACATAAATTGGGCTTCAATAATCTAGTGATTTTATTTGAAGAAAAAATGATGATTACACTAAATACTTAGTGATCATATAAATTGGGCTTCAAAATTTGACGGCTTGTTTGGATTTGTGGTGTGTTGTTCTTGATGAAGAGTAGTTAATTGCGCATACATGAGCACAGCTATAATAATGGGTAGTGTATATGAATCTTTATGTTTAAATAGGTATGGTTCTTACTTGGATTTATAAATTTTTATTGATTTGCATTTGGATTTTGGAATGATAGACCGAAAATGATTGGTCAAACCGTGCTGCACTAATGCAATTCGCATGATTTATTTGTTTAAATTTATGTGAATTAAGCAGTAGAACATGCAGATTTCATCTGCAGGTCTCATTGGAGTGATTGAGATGAATTCATTTCTGAAGTAGTAGGCAACACATACAAATTTTAGGACATTCTTCTAACGTCTATTTAAATAGCACCATCTATTATTTTTCACTTTTAGTATGATCATGTGCAGTTATCATTTTTTTATGAGGTTCGGGAGAAACCTTAATCAGATAACGGAGGATACCAAAAGCATGTAAGTATCAAAAAGTACAAATATTTTGTTTGTTTACTAATTAATTAATTCATTTATTTTTGAGTTGTGGGAGAAACCTTAATCAGATAACGGAGGATACCAAAAGCATGTTAAGTATCAAAAAGTACAAATATTTTGTTTTTTACTAATTAATTAATTAATTTATTTTTGAGTTGTGCCAGCCGTATATTCACACTCACTATTTTTCTCTCAACCGGAAGGAAATTAATTTGGAACTTGTAAGCTTTCTAAAAATTTCACAAAATAGTGAGAGATGGAGGAAAAAGTAGCAACGTTAGCGTTAGTTACTCTTAAGAGGAAGAGAATAAAAATATTCAAACAGAAAAATCTTATCATTCTACCCGAATTCTGATCGGTTATTGCATCGAAATGCAGATCCGGCGATTGGCGTAACTAAGACACTAAACAAATGTTGAACTTATTTTTCTTCTCATGCGTGTGCGCCTGCGGCAGAGGAAAAGAAAACCTCTTGATTTCTTAGTGATTAGGTTAACTGGGGTTTAAATTTTGATTACATAACATTAGGTTTAACATGTAATACATCAAGGAAAAATGTATATTGTTTTAAACTCAATAGTAGAAAATCATAAGAGACTCTCTTTAATGCAAAAGATATATACATAAATTTATTTTATTTTTTCTTGCGTCATAAAAACATGTCCAGATTTTGGCTAATGTTTGATTTTATTTAATATTTTGAAATTTTCACATATTTTCAATTGATATTTAGTATAAAAACACGTCTAAAATTTGTCTAATATTTAGTTTAATATTTCTCACTTCTTTTCAATTGATTTTTAGTACAAAAACACATCCATTATTTATCTGAGGTTATTTTATTTAACGTTTGTCAGGTCTTTTCAATTGATATTCAGCATAAAAAAAATCTAGCATTTGTCTAATGTTTAATTTTATATATATTCACTATCAATTTTATATAAAAACAAGTCTAGCATGGTCAATTAGTTAATATTTTTCACGTATTTCCAATCAATTTAGTATGATAAGCACATCTAGAATTTATCTAATATTTTTTTTAAATTGATGATTAATAGGAGTATGAAAATTGAACACTTATATTGGGGAGAAATCGAGACAAGCTTGGATCGGACTTGAATCTTACCCATTAATGCATTAAGAGCATATAAAAAACCGTCAGAACTAATGGAGGGCTCTGATTCAAGATGGCTTATTTCCAGAAATGCCATTTGTGTCTGGACTCGGTTTCCTTGGGCTCAAAGGAAGTGATGATGCTGACTCAGCAACAGAGCCGCCTAAGCCTTGCCGAAAGAGAACCATCAAAAGTTAGTGCTAGCTCGGTCTGAGTGTGGTTGTGTTTTCATTAATTAAGCAATTTTGTTTTGAGAGGTTTATTTGAGGGATTTGTTTTTATTGTGAGGTCGTTGATGGTGGAGTGAAGGGGTTTGAGTTGCAAGTTTTGAGTTTTTTGAATGTTTTGTTTTTGAATTTTAGGTATGAGATTATTTACTGTTTGCATTTTTTTTGAATGTGTGCAAATAGTGGATATAAGCTAGTTTGGTGGATTCTATATCTCGTAGTGTTTGATAACAAGGGTTGTTAATAATGATAACTATGGCAAAACTTAGTTTGAAGAAATATGGTGATTTTATTTAAACAAAAAAAATGATCATTGCAATAAATACATTGTTCTCACATAGGCTTCAAAATTTAGACAGCTTGTGTGGATTGGAGATGTTTTCATGTTGATGAAGAGTATGCTAATTGATCTTGCATGCCCATAAATTTGAACTTTTTCCTTTTTCTAACCAAGAAATCAAGGATTTGGAAGTATTGATCAAGAGAAATTTGAAGGCTGAGCCGAAACTCAGCTAGATTAATGGGTTGTATATTTGAATCTTTATGATTTAATGGGTTCATATGGACTTTGATTTAGAATATTTTTTTTTTAGGGAAAGTGAAAATCACGATGGAAGGATATTGTAGCGATCCTGTAGCACCGTTCCATTTATATACTGTTTTTTCTGCATTTCTATATATTTTTTGTTTTTTATATACCTTTTTACGGCCTCTAAAAAAATGAATTTTTATATACTATTTGTATTTTCTATATAATATTTTCATTTTTTCCCGTATATACTGTTTTTAGAAAAATGAATTTTTATATACTGTTTGTTTTCAATTTATATAGTTTTTATCAATTTTCAGTTTAAACATTTATATATGTTTTTATCAATTTTAAAGTCAATCTTTTGTCTAACCATACGGGCCGGTTCCTATATATGTTGCAGTACTTATCGACCCGTGTAAAATATCTTATTACCTTTCCGATTCTCATTTGATCTCCCAAATTAGATTTGTTCGATTTCTGATTTCTCGCCTTTTCCACTATGTCGCAGGTAAATCACGCATTATTTTTCTTAGATTTGCTATAATTTTTCCATTTTTGCTTGTTTGGTTCTTGAATTGGATGGGGGGAGAAATGGATTGCGGGAGGTATGAGGGATCAGAGATTGTGAGAGATGCGAGAAATTGATCCGAGGTGATTGATGGTGGGGTTTATTTTTGAGCGGGTTGGATTTTTGAATGTTTTTGTTTTTGGACTTTAGGTATGAGATTATTATGTTTCAAGTTTTTTGAATGTGTGGGAATAGTGGATGGACGCTAGTTTGGTGGGATTCTACATCTGGTATATTGTAAACAAGGGTAAATAATGATGATAACTATGTAAAAACTTAGTTTGAAGGAATATAGTGATTTATTCTGGTAGTATTGATAACAAGGGTTAATAATAATAATGATAACTATGGAACAACTTAGTTTGAAGGAATATAGTGATTTTATTTGAAGAAAAAATGCATTAAAGACACTGATGTCATATAAATTGGGCTTCAAAATTTGACGGCTTTGTTTGGATTTGTGATGTGTTGTTCATGTTGATGAAGAGTAGCTAATTGCTCATGCATGCACATAACAAATTGTAAGTACTTTCTTTTCTAACCAAGAATGCTAAGATTTGGAAGTATTGATCAAGAGAGATTTGAAACCTTAGCCAAAACTCAGCTAGATTAATGAGTTGTATATTTCAATCTTTATGTTTTAATTGGTTCGGGTCATTTAGAATTGATTTTACAAAGATAAAATAAAAATGATTCGTTGGACTGTGTTGTACACTTTTTGTGTGAATAAACCAGTAACACATGCAAACTTCATGTCCATGTCTCATTTGATTGTATTTGTTTCTGAAATAGTTGGTAATACTAACATACAGACTTCATGAAACTCTTCTAATACCTATTTAAATTGCATCATTTATCTTTCTTGTGTGATCAGTCTGTTTTATTTTTCTTTTGAGGTTGATCATGCGCAGTTATCATTTTTTCATCATCTACCTGAGAAACCTTAATCAGATAATGGAGGATACCAAAAACATGTAAGTATCAAAAAATACGAATATTTCATATGTTTACTAATTAACTAATTAACTTTTTTTTTTTAATTGTGCCAGTTGTATGTTAAGCATCATCTTCTGTCTGCTGACTACTGGAGGAAATTAATCTGAAACTTGTCGGCTTCTAAAAACTGCACAAAAGAGTGAGAGATAGAGGAAAAAGAAATAACATTAGTTAGTCCTAGAGAAAAAGAATAAAAATATTTAAATAGAAAAAATCTTACCGGCCATTCTGAATTCCGATCATTCAGCAGTAGTGAAACGAAGATTCGGCGATTGCCATAAAGAATATACCGGCAAAAGATGAATTGTTTTTTTTCATCATTTTAATCGCTAGCTGCTCGCATCAGCATTCTTAAATTCTTAGCGAGTTAGGTTGTACAGCTAATGGAAGTTAAGTTTCAATCAAATAACAGTATGCTTTACATGTATGTAATGCATCAAAATAAAAATGCACATTGTTTTAAATTCACTTGTAGATGATCATGTGAAACTTTCTTTTCTGCATAAATTAATTTTTTTGAGTAATTTTGGAGAGGGTTTAAAAATCCCTCGTCAAAATCAAAATATTAACTATGGTGGCGTTCGGCAAGGTGAGATAAGAGTGAAAGAAGTGGGTTATTATAGCCGAACAAGAGTGGAAGAAAATAGAATAAATAGATGGAAGAGTGGAATTTCCTTCTTCCAGGGTGGAAGATCTTTCTTTCATGGAATAAAGCAAAATTTAAGGCAAAAATACTCTTTTTTCTTCCACCTTGAGATAACATGACACTAGTAATTAATGTTATGTCTCTCTCTCTTATTTATTTCCAAATATTATTTTTTAGAAAAATAATGATGAAAAAATCATTAATTCTTAATAATAATTTCATGAAATCATACATTTAAAATGTGAAGATAATTATACTCATTTTTCTCTATCTAAAGAAATCCATGTATCATATCTTTATTTTGTTATTCATTTTTTACATATCTCTTGTCATGCATAAATGATTTAGTAAATCAAACAAATTATTTTTATCTTATTTATTTAAAAAACTTTTATTTATTTTCTTTTAGGTTGAATAATAATAATTAAATAAATTAAAAAATATATGTTTAGAATAAGGGTATTGTAGTAATTATATATTATTTATATATTTTAAACCAACTTGTTACTTCATGAATGTTGCCGAACGATGGTGGAATAAAATGGAATAACCGCTCTACCACTCTTCCGTTCTTCCACTATTCCACCTTTCACCGAATAAGCCCTATGAGTTAATCGTTTTTACATCAGCTTTTTCTATCTAATTACATGTAAATTTGTACACCTATCTAATTGGAACGCACCTTTTTTTCAGAGGGATGTTTTCCGCCGGATCAGGATTAACTATAGCAGTTGTCAAAGATGTAAAACCCAATCACACTCTTCAATAATGTGAGCTACCGTTTCGAGCCCCTGGCAACATAAACAACAGCAATTATTGCACTGATCCCCCTCTTCTGCAAATTATCAATGGTTAAGATCCTGTTTCGGCAGTTCAGCAAATGGAAAATCCTCATTCTTAATGGCAACCAATCCTCATTCTCAATGGCAACCATATTTCCCACACATATTTGAGAGGAGATTGTGTGTACAAACCCATAATCATGATTCTGTATGCACTTTTAACGAGAAATTACCCTTTTCCGACCACCTCCATTTCACTATATCCTTCTCTTCTGTCAGCACTGTGTCTGACAGCAATCTCTCTAATTGCATTAGCTCTGATTGGGGCAATTCCGCATAAATCTCCTTGAAGATTGATTTAAGGTCTGGAATGGCCTTAAAATCAGTCACTGTCCCCACTCTCTTTTCTGCATATGTAAACAGAGCTGGAAATTGGAGCCTTAGAGGCACCTTTTTACATTTATTGTCCCAAAAATTCACGGATTACACATTCCCAACCTCAAAACTGGTCCAATAAAAGAAATTCTCAAGCTGGAGCATTACATCAGTCCAGAAAGATGAAGCCCTTTTGGATTTTACCCCCTCTAAACCTCTTTTGCTAACATTGATGACTAGTTTAGCCCATGCCAACCTCTCTTCATCTCTTGCCAAAAACTTCCACAACCACTTCATGAACATTGCCTGGTCGAAAATTTGACAGCTTAATTACCCCTAAACCCTCTAACCCATTGTGCCTGTTCGGCATCACCTAATTTGCAATGAATAAAAGAATAAACTGGCTATTCCAAGTTACTCTATCTAAATAGTATTGGAATATGTCGGATTAGAATTATAGAATAGTGATTTTTTTAATTTCATGGTTGAGATGAAATTTACTATTTCATGGATTAAGAATAAATTTAAGATAAAAATGTCTTTCTTTATTTCAAAGTATGTTATACGTGACATAACTACTTTCTCTTTCTTCTAAACACCATAACCGTCTCCGTGCTAGTTTCGCCGTCATTTTTCATATGATTCACTAATGAAATAATCAATCAAATAACTATACACAACTATACTATTTTTTCTCTCTTTAACAAAATTCATATCAATTATATTTCTTAGTTCACTTTTCTGTCCATATGTTATTGCTCATTTCTTTGCTTTGAACCACTATTAAAAATGCGTTGAATTTGTGCTTATTTGAATAATTGAAGAGCGTTTAGGGATTAGTTAAATGGAGACTTATTTGAATTTGTGTTTCAATTTATCTTCTATTATCGTGTTTTATTGAATATTTATTTTATTTTGATGCTATTTTTTCTAAATTAATTTATTTCATTTTTATCTTCTTATAATTTAAGTAGATTTTTCATTAATATGATTTGTTTAAATTCAAATTATGGAACAAGAACATTTTAATCATAAGTTTTTTTCTATATGTTTAAATGAAATTCTTCATGGAATTTGTCTGAATGTGCATGAAATAAAGTGAATTAGTCGTATATTCTTAATTCTATTATTCTTGTATTTCATATGTCGCCGAACGGGCCCTTTAAGTCTATATAGTTTGTCACAAACCACCAAGTTAAATCCTGATTCTTTTTCTCTCTTCCAGATAAATCCCTTCTTATTCTATCTATTTCCAAAATTATCCATTTGGGCTAACTGGGAGATAGTAAATGCGGAGAGCTGATAACATATTATTCACCATTGTTAAAAATTATGCATATCAATTATCAAATTTGCACTTTTAAAGGCCGAAAACAAATTACTTTTTTTTTAAACTCAAAAAACATTTAAAATTCATTCATTAACAACATCTTTTTATCCGAAGAGAACAAATTTAACATGAAGAGAAGTTTGCGCTGCTCTGCAATTTTTTAGTTCGTTATTCATAAAAGTGAAATAATGTAGGTGTTATGTATGACTCTAAATCTCTCAATAATCTATTTCCTATTTGGTAATATTATTTAGGAAATGATTATGCTATGGAAATAAGTATTTAGGAAATATTTAGACAATGGAAGGAGGTGGATTGTTTCCATCATTGCATTATGTTTTAGGTAATTGTATCTTTAATTTAGACAATGTATTTTTATAATTAGTATGGCTCTCTCTTATATAAAGAGGCATATAGTTATTGTATTTGTATCCCAATTCTTACAATGTAGTCTCCAATTGAATAAACGATTTCTCTCTTCTTCTCTAGTTATTTCTCTCATGAGTTCTCTTTCTCTACATCAATATTCTTCCCATTACCCTAACAAATTGGTACCAGAGCTATGTTACAATAATTTCTGTGCTTCCGCAAGTCAAGTATACCGCATGGTATTATCATGAATTCAAGTGCGGTTATGTCGAACAAATCTGATACTGAGAAATACGATAGCATGACGAATTTTACATTATGGCAAGTGTAGATGAAGATTATATTATCGAGTCAAAATGTGAAGGCCATCATTTTTGGGCGACCAAAGGAGATGAAGGGCGATGTTGGGGAGATGATGGATGATAGAGTCCTTTCGACAATTTAATTTTATTTAAGCAACTCGACTCTTGAAGAAATTTTGATGAAAGTTACATCAGTTGGCGCGTGGAAGAAGTTAGAAGGCATCTACATAGAGAAATTATTTACCAACTTATTATATTTGAAGCGGCGATTCCACTCTTTGAAGATGGCAGAAGGAATCACTTATCGTCGAGGATGTCAAGAGTAACTTACTAGTCAAGTCTGGGATCGACTATGACGTGTCCATGGCTGAGAGTAGTCATCAAGAGGTTGAGTTGTTTGTGGAGAAGGGGAGACGTAAGGAGAGAAATTCAAGTTCAAAGAAGACTCATTCGCAAATTAAGTACAAAAATCTGTCGTGCAACTATTGCAAGGAGACGAGAGACAATAAGACCGACTGTTACAATCTCCAAAAGAAACAGAAGGCGAATAAGGGTGTTCTCTCAGAAGAAGATAACGTAGTTGAATATGGTAAGATTGAGGTATTTTTTGTGGCGAATGAGAAGGAGAGATTTGAGAAGAATTGGGTGGGTTCGGGTAATTCAAATCAGATGATCCCGAATCAAGAGTGGTTCACCACATATGAGGCGTCTAGTGGAGATGTTCTTTTGGGAGACAATCATTTATGTTGCATTGCCGGTGTTGGCACGCTTGAGATCAAGATGCAGGACGGGGTTGTCCATTTGATCAAGATGCAGGACGAGATTGTCCATTTGATCAAGATGCAAGGCCAGGTTGTCCATTTGATCTCATTAGGCGTTCTCGGAGATATCGGTTGCAAGTTTCGATGTGAAGGCAAAGTCCTCAAGGTATCTAGATGGGCTCTTACATCGATGAAGGCTAGAATGACTGGTGTTATATATTCTGGAAGTCCAGAGTACCGGAAAGTTATTTCGGGAAGTTGGCGCAGTTTTAGGCTCGTTCGTCGTCACCTTCTCTGCCTCAGTTAGAAGGGCAGAGTTTATGATAAGATGCGGGGTGACAATTTTGAGTACGAGGGATCTACTGTGTGGCCAGAATATCGGTGTATTATATTCTGGAAGTCCAGAGTACCGGAAAGTTATTTCGGGAAGTTGGCACAGTTTTAGGCTCGTTCGTCGTCGCCTTCTCTCCCTCAGTTAGAAGGTCAGGATTTACGATTGGATGCAGGGTGACAGTTTTGAGCAGGAGGGATCTACTGTGTGGCCAGAATACCAGAAAGTATGAGTTGTGGAGATTCCGTTTGTGGCAAACGGAGGAGACTCAGCTCTAGTACAGTCATTCATCGCATGAAAGGAATTTTGGACGATATCTATTTAGATTTGTGCGGGCAAATTTGTGATCTTTTTATAAGCATTGTCCAGCATTGCATGATTGTTCGTTCTCGACAACATAATGGGTGGCTGATCGAAAACTACTCGAGAAGGCTTGCCGCGTGTGTTTGGGGTAGGCTCAAGCGAGGAGTTTTGGGCAGAAGCCACTAATAGTGCTTGTTGGTTGGTCAACTGTTCTTTAAATACAGCCATTTGGTGCAAGACACCAACAAATGTTGGTCGGGTAAATAGGTGAATTACCCGACATTGCAGGTGTTTGGATATCCCGTTTATGTACAAGTCGTTAAATGAAAACTCGAGTATGGGGAGAAGAAATATTTTCTTCTTGGATACGCTTCAGGTGTGAAGGCGTGTTATTTGCGATGTCCAGTACTGGGACACCTTATTTTGAGAGACACAATTTTGGAGTAAGTTATGTTCTAGGCAATGGAGCAAGTGTCTGATCCGGATATAAAGGAGATTGAGACGGTCAGAAAGGAGGTGGAGTTTGCAGTTCCCAAACAACTAGGTAAAATTACTCGACATAACTTGGAGCATTATGATTATGATGATGATGCATCGGTTAAGGAAAATCGAGAAGGTACTTTTGTAAGGGATCGGGTTGGATATTCAATGAGACATGGATATTTTGATTTTGTGTGTTGTTTGGCAATGGCCAATGAATCCATGTTTGGCGAGTTCTCGATTTGCAAGGTGGCGGTAGCCTCATGTGGAGCGGCAATGTGGATTGCTGCATTAAGGCGGAGCTTATTTTTGGATATATTGTTATTCCAGCTGTGCATCAAGAGTAAGATTTTGAGTCAAGGTGGAGATTGTTATGTATGACTCTAAATCTCTCAATAATCTATTTCCTATTTGGTAATATTATTTAGAGCATGATTATGCTATGGAAATAAATATTTAGGGAATATTTAGACAATGGAAGGAGGTGGATTGTTTCCATCATTGCATTGTGTTTTAGGTAATTGTATCTTTAATTTTGACAATGTATTTTTATAATTAGTATGACGCTCTCTTATATAAAGAGGCATATAGTTATTGTATTTGTATCCCAATTCTTACAATATAGTCTCCAATTGAATAAACGATTTCTCTCTTCTTCTCTAATTATTTTTCTCATGAGTTCTCTTTCTCTACATTAATATTCTCTCCATTACTCTAACAGTAGATAAATTCTTTCATACCCATCACTAACCTGGTTGGTTCATTTGAGCACATCTAAGGGTCACTATTGAACCAAAATTTTGGCTTCTAGCCCCCTGTCTGTTACCGTTATCCTGTAACCAAGTACAATTATTCAAAAATGAAAGGTATTTATGGTCATTTTATTCATAATTCTCCTGGCTTTTACCTCAGAATAAGTTGGCGACCCTTCAATTCACTGCCTAATTTTCTTTCCGCTGACTCGTCTCTCTCTCAAATCCCAACAAAAAGGTCAGAAATTTGGTTCTAAATCTGAAACAAAGCTACATATTTTGATACAATCCCAATACTCATGCAATGCACTGTTCTTTATTTAACTAATTCAAAATTATTCAAACAGCACATACTGTATATTTATGATATTAGGAGCCCCGTTGCCTCCCGTTCTGTACATTACTGCTTGCCATCTCAAATTTTTTATTAGTTTAGTTTGTTTCACATCTTAGGTATATAACTACATGAGTAATTAAAAGAAGGAAAGAAAAGGGTGATCGGCTATTTTTTTTTTGACTAAATTGCCCCTATATAATTGAAGGATTAAGATTGAATCCATTTAAAAAAAAAAAATTGGCTGGCTCGAGTTTTTTGTTGAGCATGGAAGGTACACTCAATAATGTATATTACATTATATTTTAAAATTTTAAGCGCCCAAATATTTGTAAGTAGATGTTGAGCCACTTTTTTTTTTTTTTTTTTGAATTGTTGAGCCACTTTTTATTAAAATACAATTTCTAAACATTTGATCCCTCAAAAAATTTTATAGATATTTGTTTTGACTCTTTCAATAAATACAGTCAACTTCTACGAGTACAAGTAAACACAATGAATCATGCCGCAAACAAAGAATTAATTCAGAACGTATCTAACTCACCTCCATTAATCAGGAATAATCATCAAAGAATTAATTCAGAACTTATCTGACTCACCTCCATTAATCAGGAATAATAATCAAAGAATTAATTCAGAACGTATCTGACTCACCTCCATTAATCAGGAATAATCATCAAAAAGACCTAGTCAGAAGAGACGACTCAAAAACTAACTCGGTAGAAAAATTCATTGGCTCACGATTAGATCACGGCTTACATCAAACATAGACCCAGTCGCATGTTCCCCGTAATCCTTTGTATGGTCCATGTACACCGCGACCAGCCAATATTTTGTCAAACATACGGGTCGTTTACTATATATTTGGTATTACATTTTGACCCGTGAAAAATATCTTATTACTTTTCGATTCTCATTTCATCGCTCGAATTAGATTTGTTCGATTTCTGATTTTTCGCTTTTTAGACTATGTCGCAGGTAAATCTCTCATGGTTGTTCTTAGATTTGCTTCAATTTTTCCTTTTTTGCTGTTTTGTTGTTTCAATTGAATCTGCGGAGAAAAGAGATTGATCCGTTTATATTATCGTATGTTTAGGTCTAGATCGGCTTTGTACTTGATCTTAGTTACTAGTGTACCTATTTGTGATTTTGATCAATTAGATTAGAATTCAACTTCATATATGGATATAATAGTATCCTTTTAGGTCTAATTATCTGTCACAACATTATCCCCTCAATTTTACCGGAATCAATTGTATGAGCCATCAAAGGCCGCAGATTCATGCTAATTTCATTGATATGTTATTCCCTATATTTTAAATTAACCTGAAAAATCAATTTGAATTTGTCATATAGACTGTTGTGCTTAGAGTTGGAATGAGCTGTGAAGGATGTGTTGGCGCTGTAAACAGGGTCCTTGGAAAAATGCAAGGTTAGTTAATATTTCCTTTATTTTTGCAACTTCAAAATTTGAATGTTTAATGATTCAACAAAACTAATGCATTGCTGATAACTTGGAAGTATGTTTGAAGCTACTTATTATGAGTTAGTTTGTTCAAGTACCCTTAAAAAGAATTTGCAAAAATAACACTTCTATATTTAAATTGGTAGAAATAGCATTTTCAAAATTTTGTTCATTACCACAATTTTTCCTCTTCGAAATGAATTTTTTTTCATTTTTTCTCCTTGATTTGACGTGAAAAAAAACTGTAAACAAAAATTTAGAAGACAATTTCGAACTTTCAGAATTAAGAAACACTATTTGTACAAACTCAGATGTAAAAAGCATTATTTTTAAATTTCACAAAACAACTCATTCGTTATTATACTAACAATGATTATACTAACAATTTCTAACTTTCAGAATTAAGAAACACTATTTTACAAACTCAACTCATTCATTATTAACTAATAATGATTATTTTGTGTTGTTTCAAAAACAAAATAATGATTATGTGAAATTTACAGGTGTGGAGTCGTTTGATGTGGACATTAAGGAGCAAAAAGTCACCGTGAAAGGAAATGTAACTCCTGATGCGGTTTTCAAAACCGTCTCTAAAACCGGCAAGAAAACTGAGTTTTGGGAAGAATCCGAAACCAAAGATACTGCTACTGCTACTGCTTCTGCTTGATATAATCATTAAATGCCTGTTTTAAATAAATAAATAATAATGTAAAATGACTTGCACGGTGATTTAACGGTTTAATATGGTTATGTATAAATTAAATCTTTTTGTCTTTTATAAGGTTTATGAATGAATAATATAATCATTAAATGTCTGTTTGTATTTTTTTAAGACAACCCACGATTAATGGGTTGTTAGATTTGTTAAATATTAAGCTAAATGTCAGTTTTTAAGAAATAAATAATCGTGTAAAATGGCTCACACGGTGATTTAACGGTTTAATATGGTTATGTATAAATTTGATCTTTTATATTTGCTCTTTATAAGGTTGATGAATGAATGATATGTGTAAAGATTATGTCTTTGATGAAATTGATTAGTAGATAAATAAGTGCAAAAATGTTAGGTATTTAGAAGGAAAAAAATAAGGTGAGAGATGGTCCAGCCATACTTGGTTGGTATGGAAATCATTTAATGCATCTGTTGCGCGGAAATAATAGAACCGGTACCGCTGTTCATGTACCAGCTACTAAATTTACCAGATTTACTTTGACTGCTCTGATTATTTTTTACTTTGAATGTGGTAAATATTGAAATTCTAAACATGAGATTTGAGTTAAATGAAGAATGTAAGTGAATGATTGGGTTTTCCCTAAAAGAGAGAGCATTTGAGAAAATGTTCATGACAGTATGTTATATTATTTACTTTTGACTTCAAAAAATGAAAAAAGAAAATGGTATTTCTTTTATTAAAAAGAAGAAAAATCTCGCCCTTCAAGAAAAACCTGAACAACCCAGCTCAGAAGCAAAAACCATTTTTTTTTTAATTTATATATATCTTATAATCTAATATGATTTTCTTCTTTCATGGAATCACAAGGGCAATTACAAAATATGACATTCAACATTACAAAAATATTGAATTGTGCGATGTAATGAGTGTCTAATTATATTTTAATTAACGTAAGCTCTAATGTAATCATTCATTTATTATTAATTAAGAAGTCTACGACTCATTTTAGCCAAAAAGAAAACATTACAAAATATTTCCTATTGTTCAGTCTTCTTCTAAATAATTATTTCTTTTTACTAACTTTTGATGAAATATTAAGATAAGTTTTCGTGGGACTTTTTTTTTTGAACCCGCCAAAAAAAAATTAAGCTAGTTTTGAAAATGACCAAATTTTCAAATTATTTGTGAAAATAGTCATTTCGCTCAATTATTGGATAAAACTAAGCTAGTTTCGTCTAGCCACCTGGGCGAATCATTCATTTTCTCATTTTTATCCACTGAATTAAGCTAAAAAATGTTGTTTCGCCTCATGACCGGACGAAATAGACATTTTTTTTTATTTTTTACCACTAAATTAGACTAAAAATATTGTTTCGCCGCATCTAAACATGAAGCGAAACAGTGCGAAACAGCGTTTTTTTTAGCTTAATTCAGTGGGAAAAATGAAAAATTGGTTGTTTCGCTAAGTGGATAAGCGAAATGACCATTTTCACAAATAATTTAAAAATTTGGTCATTTTCTTAATTAATTTTTTTTGTTTGGCCGGTTCAAAAAAAAAAACAAAAAACTTTTTATGGAGGGTGTGAATGATATACTGACAATTAACAAGGACATAAACTAGACAAATCAATTGAATAATAATGCAACAGCCAGCGGGTTTCGAAAGATACAACGGGCCCTGCCCTTCTTTTCTCTTCTCTGTTCTTCTTCACTCCACTCAATACATACACACCAATAAATAATAATACTCCTCTTCATCTCTTCTTTCCTTCTTTCCTTCCTTCCTTCTCCATCAATTCCTCTCGCCTTGAAAATTATAACTGAATTCGAATCGCCATGCACGAGCAACCAGTTGCGGTTCCGCTTCAGACGGACCAACTGAGCCCCGGCGAGGCCGCGGCGGCGCCCAAACCCGGCCAGAGCATTGTCATGTCCGTCTACCGTACCAAAATCGCGGGCCATTGCCGGCTGATCAAGATCAGCTGGCACCGCGACCTCCTTTCTCATGGGTTTTCTGTCTCGATTGAAAATGAGAATAATGATTCTCATTCTTCTTGTTCTTCTTCGATTGAGTGTAAAGTTGAATTAAGGCCGTGGCATTTTTGGAAGAAGCACGGGTGTAAGAGGGTGAATTTGGACGGGAAAGAGGTGCACGTTCTTTGGGATCTTAGACACGCGAAATTCTCCGGCGATCCTGAGCCGAGATCCGGTTATTACATTGCGGTGGTGTCGGAAGAGGCTGAGGAGTTGGTTCTTCTCATAGGCGATCTCAAGAAGGAAGCTTTGAAGAGAACCAATTCCAACCCGGCCTCCATTGACGCATCATTAGTGTCGCGAAAAGAACACGTCTTTGGGAAGAAGAAGTTCGTAATTCGATCGAAACTCCATGAAAAAGGCCGATTTCACGAGGTTTCGATCGAGTGTAGCAATCGGAACTCAGGAAGCAGTGTGGGAGGCAATATTGACCCTGAAATGGAGATAAAGATTGATGGGCATTTGATGGTCTCAGTGAAGCACCTCCAATGGAAGTTTAGAGGGAATCATTCCATTACTGTCGGCAAGGCGAGAGTGGAGGTTTATTGGGATGTTTATAACTGGCTTTTCTGCCCTGGATTGAGCAATGCGTTGTTTATATTCAAGCCGGTTATGCTTATGAGTTCTTCTTCTTCTTCTTCTTCAAATGGAGCTTTGCCGTCTTTGGCTTCGTTGTTTAGCTCGGTTGAAGGTATGGATCAAGAGAGTGGGATTGGTAATGGCTTGCCTGGATTTTGTTTGTATCTTCATGCTTGGAAATTAGAATGATAATTGATAAGAGAATTTCATCAAATTGAGAAAATTCAAATTCAAATTCATATTTGATTTTTTGTTTTTAGTTTTTATTATTAGTTGATATTTTTTCTTTTGCGATCTCTTGATGCGGTTGAAAATTAGATCTCGTTATGAAATGCATATAGTTGCTGATTAATTTTTTTGCTGATATAATAAAAATGATGATTTGACACTGTCAAATGAGAATTGACAAAAATTATCTTTTTTGGGGCTATTTTACAATTTTCAGTCATTAATGCAAGCATTGTTTTGCAAATAACATTGCTAATTGCTAGTAGTATGTTATGCTGAAATGTGCTAGAATCTAATCATATTATTTTGGGATTGACCAGATTTTTGGTAATTAATGGTGGTAGTTATTTGCAGTTAATAATCTACATTATAATAACTACATTATAATAATAACATAAACATAAACATAAACAGAGTAATAATGTAAGTTCAGATGCCAGACTAATAATTTAAACTAAAACAGACTGATTATTTGGAGCTGTCAGGTTCCAGAATAGGAATCCAATGCCAAATTATTGACTCTTTTTAATGCTTAACAAAGATTAGTTACTTCTACAAAGAATATAGATAATATGCTCTATCTACTATTTGTACAATAAGAAATTGATTTTCATTTAACAGAAAACTAAAATTCAGTTAATACTTAATATCACGTCATTATATAAGGAACTTGTATGTACTCTTTTGTTAGTTTAATTAGTCTTAATTTGATATGAGAAATTCAAACTATTGCATACTATTTATCAACAAATTCAAAATGGGATGGATGAATATAATCAAATATTTTCTTACTTTAGGTATATATTAAAAATACATATATTTTCTTACTTTTGTATAAAGCTGCATGTATGCATGTGTTTTTTGGTCAAGAGAGCATGGCTTCCTGACTCCAATCAAAGATTACACCTCAGCAACCATTTGATCGAACTACTTTTCTCAAAAAAGTTAACAAATGATTGGATCTAAGTGCACACTAAATTTGTCAAAAAAAAAGTTGGCTAAGTTACTGAAAATTACGAGACATGCAAAAGTATACTGACAAAATGTTAACTAAATTTCAGTGCTGAGTCTGCTGACATATCATAAATAAGAATGTTCATTCAAAAAAATCATGTATAATTTTATTAACAAAAAATTCAAATATACTAATTAAAATAAATAATATTTAAGTTTTATGTTAATATGCTAAGAATGAACATTCAAAAGCATATCTAACTTTAATAAAAAGAACATTCAAATGTATATAAAACACAAAAAAATATATTGGGATGAATTTGTTTATAAATAAGTTGTTACATAAGAATCTAAATGACCTACACAATTGGGTAATAATTCACCGCCAGAAATAATCATACTATAACAAGATCAACTAACTCTTACAGAATTAATAAATTTAGTACTTGCATTACTCAGATGTGATTGAATATGCCAAACTACCACCTGCCAGATATATTAAACAAAGAGCATCAGCTCCGTATGTTACCATTACATAATTTCGACCTATTTTTCATTTTATATACTTTTAATCATTGTATAAACTTATAAATAAGATAGAATATAATAAAATGTGAAAGGGCATAGAAGGGGCTGGAGCGGTGCCACTTGAAATTAGAGATAGTGCTAACGACAGTTGGACCCCTTACCTTAATCAGTTACAATGCTGCTGTTCTCTTATTGAACATCAATTGCAAAACTGCACGATTCAAGCCCACTGGAATTGAATATTTTTTTAAGAACCGTCAGAGGTTCGAAAGAAGTAATTTATTCTGCCAATTATATAATTTGTTGATTTGTCTTAATAATATGTTTACTATAAAAATGTATTAGTTTGAAATTTACTTTATATACTTTGCTATAAATTAAAGTTAATTTTAGAATCTTTTCAGATATTGTAGCTAGCCAATTAAAATTAAAATTATATATAAAATCTTATAAGAAGTATGGTATCTCCATTGTTTACTTTAAAAATGTTCTTTCGACATCACTATTTTATTATTTCTAATTTACTTACATATTTGTATTACCATAAAACTCAAATATTATTTTAATTAGTATATTTGATTGAGTAGGATAATTCAGTCTATCTCATCTTAATTCAAAGGACAAAGTCATCATAGCGTAATTCACACACATCTTTAATTATGTAAAACCAACAATCTTCTAACTTCCATTTCTTTCCATTCCATACCTTTTTCGAAGGACCAATTCTTAAATAAATTGCACATCACACAACTAGGGGAAATAACATATGAATTGTAGTAGAATAACAATAACAGGTCATTGGTGTCCGGAATCAACGGACAGAGGTCCGGGCCGAAGTGGTGGAATCCAACCACCACTTCGTCCTCTTTGATCTCATCATTTCATTTGATTCATTTCATCAGCTCAGCTCAGCACCCCATGTGCAACGCCAGCCTGGGTTTCATTTCCTTGTTCCATAATTATCCTAATTCCAGCCTATATAAACATAACATATTATTTTAACATAACCACCATTGTATTGAGCATCGGATCCCATGCACAGCATTTCGTATTGTGTTGATATTATTTATAATATTGATGTCCTGTTTGGTGGTTACTTGGACTTATCTCTATTTTGGAGTATTTTCTAACTTTACAACCCCTTTGAAAAAATAACTTTCTTTATAAAACTACTACAAAGAGCACCCCGAAATAATTGATATTTTTTTCTAGCCAGTTGGTCAAAGTAAAAAAGACTTGCCATCAAAAAATGATGCTTCAGTAAAAGTCACAGTGAGAACAAAAGAGAGAACATTTACAGAAACTATAACAATAATTCTTGTAAAAACAACTATATCACCTTAATTTATGCCATACAAAAAGAATGAAATCAATAACTTCTGCACTACCTCTATCAACATCAGACGATCCTTAATTTTCAAGGAAAACTGAAACTTCAAAACTGATTATACCAAAGTTAAGAAAAACACACTCTCTTTCAGCACTCAATGAGGTTTGAGAGCAGCTACTAACACGACCGCCATTGCTCCACTAAACATTCCAACAACAAAGCTCTTCCACTCCATGTTATTTAACGGCGTTTTCCCTTTCGGTTGCTCTGTCCCCTCTATCAATGGCAATGGCGGTGCGCTTGGCTCCAATCTATAAAACGGACACAGAAGACCAAACGATAAGAAGAGGCGCATTGGTTATAATACAACGAATTCATAATATTCATTGCAGCATGTCACGAATCGATTACGATGAATTCATAATACAAAATTTATTTCCCAAATCATATTCAGAAATTACAAGGTGCAAATTACCTGAATATGTTGAAGTTGAACTCATCTCTGTCTTGCTCAGAATTTAAGGACCAAAGCAGGCGAACGGAGAACTGGATGGACCCGGTGACGCGGCCGGAGGGCCGGCGGAGTTGAAGCGCGAGCCTGCCGCCGGCGAGGGGGAGAGAGGAAAGCGGCACGGCAGCGGAAGCGTAGGGGCGGGCGGATTGGAACGGCAGACGGTGATGGAGGATCTGGATGGTTAGTGAAGAACTAGGGTTTCGGATCGAGAGCAGCGAGAGAGGAAGATGGATTACAGTAGTACGGTCGAGTGATCTGGTGCAATGCTTGTGCGCCGGGTCTACCCAGGCGGAGATGGACGGACTGGGTTTGTGGAGGAATGAGGCGGAGGAGGAGGAATGGCCGTCGACGGAGAGGATTGTGAGTTCGAGCGTCGCCTCCGCCGCGGATTCCGCCGGGGAGGGGGCGGAGCCGGAGGTTTCCGGCGATGCTGTCATTTTCGTGTTCTTCTATTTCTTCGGTTTTGTTTTGTTTTCGTATTTTACTGAAGCTAGGCCACTAGTAATTAATTTCGTAGGAATTTTCAGGCCCATGTCATTTTACAGGCCTTTTCGGCCCATAATTGGGCCTCTAGTATTGAATTTCGTAGGAATTTTCAGAATTTGTAAAATAGACTAAAAAAAATGTGGTCCATATTATGCAAATTATATAGTTTATTGAGATTTTCACTTATATTATAAATTATTCATTTTATAAAATTCATTAGACTGGAGTAACAAACATTATTATTGATATTTTTTAATGCAAAATATAGTTATATTTTTTTCTTTAAAAATGTGTTAGGTTATCAGTTATGTGTGAAATTTAATGATCAAGTAAGAGCACACTTAAAGCGAGTAGAAATGAATCAAATCCGAAGGAAAATATACCAAAACTCGACAACCAAGAGCTAAATTCAACATTTCCCCTTAAATATTCAAAACCTTTCAACAACATAGTTTGAAACTGACCGGTGACTAATTAATTAGATATTTATCACATCAGCGCGACACAAAATGATTACTACCCAACCAAACAAAAACACGCACTACTTGTACTATTATCGCCTAAATCCGCATCATCATCCTCAAATCATCAATCCGCTCCTCAGCCCCTCTCTCCCCAAACGCGCCGCTCGCCAGCCTCGCCTTCCGTTCCTGCATCTCAACAATCCGCTCCTCAACGCTCCCCCTCACAATCATCCTCACCACCCTCACCTCCTCTTTCTGCCCTATTCTATGAACCCGGTCCATTGCCTGCTCCTCAACACCAGGATTCCACCACGGCTCCATTAAATAAACCCTACACGCCGCCGTTAAATTAATCCCTGTCCCGGCCGCTTTTAGACTTGCTAATAACACAGCTGGCGAACCGGGTTCAGCGGAAGAAAATTCCTTTATTACCTCAGAACGCTTTTTGGCGCTCATCGAGCCGTCTAAGCGCAGTATTTTGAATCCGGAGTTTTTCAAAGGCTCTTCGAGTAGTAAAAGCATCTTTCTGAACTGAGAGAAAACCACCGATTTTTTTAACGGGTCGGATTTTTTGACATCCGTTAGGAGTTTTAATAAAGTTGAGACTTTGGACGAAACAGGTTTATTTGAATTGTGAGAATTAGGGTTGGAGTCTGACGAGTCGTCAGAAGGAGGAGGGGGAGGGGCTAAGAACAGGTCGGATTTTGATAGGGACCGTCGGCAAATAGGGCACCGGGAAGCGGAATTAGGGTTTCTGAGGATTTTTGTGATGCAGTTTTGGCAGAAAATGTGAGCGCAAATTGTGATGACGGTTTTGGCTGGAGGAGAGAGACAGACTGGGCAGTCAAAGTCGTCGCCGTCTTGAACTAACGATGCGAGTTTGTTAAGAAGCTCAGGGTTGTTAGATACATCTGCACGAAAAGAAATAAAAAAATATTAAAGTAATATAAAAAACTACAGTATTAAAAATTTGCAAAAAAGCCTCTCCATTTTCAAGAAATTCAAAATTAAATCCCTACCATTAGAAATTGGGAAAACCGGACAATTAGGGAAGGAGAGTTGAAAAAACATTTTCATTAAATTTCTTAACTAAAGTAATCAAAATAAGCTAACGAACAGCGTTAAACTCTAACTAACTACCAATACAGAGATTAAATATTTAAATTTCTGATCTCTTCAAAACACATGGGCCCTTTTTCGAAATTTCCAACAATTCAGGTTTTTTTCACAAATTTCCTTATTAAATTAACAAAAAACGACAAGTTATCAACAGGAGGGAACCTTCTAGAAGGTTGGAAGGGAGCAAGGACTTAATATCAGGCGGGCAGAGCGCCACATCATCGCAAATCTGCCTCAGCCTCAATATAATATGCAAAACCGTCGAATAATTCCTCAACACTGTGTCAGAATCGATAAACTCTCTGACTGTGTTTTGCGCCTCGAGTTCTAACTTGTCGTAGATTTCTCTCTCCTCATGAGAGAGGTCTATGAGGCAGGTCTCGATCGTTTTGGGCGGCAGCCCGACCAATCCTGCGCCGCCATCTGGCGCTTCTTTTGTTCTTCTTAGAGATATTGCTCCTAGCAAGGCCTGGAAGAAAAGGAGAGAGTGAATTTAATAAATGGTATGAGAACATATTGATATTGATTTTGTATTAATAAATTTAATAGTAAATTTAATGAATATTAATGAAAATTAATGATATTGCGCCTCTTTGAATTAATAAATTTAATAGAAATTTTAGTAAATTTAATAAATGATATTGCGCCTCTTTGTATTCAGGCGAAATCTCAAATGTATACCCCTATAAAATGTAAGAAATATCATGCAAGTCTCTACTTTGCATATTTAGTTAACTTCCCTTTCCATTATGTTTTTATTTATAAAAAGAAGTAAGAATAAGGGTAATTTATTTAGTCAATTTTATGAAAAAAATAGAGGGGCATATGAACACATGAATATTTTACGCTTTTTTTGGAGGGGTATAAGTGATATTTTGAGGTTCTGTAAGGGCATAAATGAGAAAATCACGTAAAATTTAATACAAGAAGATAAAAACCTGTAAGCGAGATAAACCATTAGGGCTGCCTTGAGCCAAAGGTCTCTGAACGAGACTATTCCAATAGCTCTTGATAGAGAAAGGCTCAAACTCAAGAAACACCATTAATGGGAATAAATCGAAAGAGTTATTCTGAATCGGGGTTCCAGTCACGACCCACTTTCTCTCTCCTCTCAAAGCAATTACAGCCTTGGTTTGCTGAGCCGAGTAGTTCTTTATCACGTGCGCCTCGTCTAAAATGATTCGGTACCAGTTTATTTCCTTAATTGGCGAATTAGGGTTTGTGAATTCGGCTGATAAAGTGGAATAAGTTGTGAAGACTATGTCGTGTTTTAAAAGTTCTTTTGTTTGTTTTGTTCTGTCTGAGCCGTGGTATAAATAGACTTTTAGCGAACCGGGTTTTGTGTGCTGTTCTAATTGAGTTATCCAAGAAGAGAAAACAGAAGGCGGGCAGATGACCAGAGTGAGTTTCGAACTGGAGATCTCCATTTGGTCGTTGTTTCTCTTTCGTTTCTTCTTTGCTGAGTTTTGTGAAGAGCATTCGGTTTCGGTTTCTTTTTTGGTGGTTGCGATGAGAGAGAGGAGAGTTAGGGTTTTGCCGAGACCCATTTCGTCGGCAAAGATCCCGCCTTTTAAAGGCTGTGGTCGCTCTTGTGTCGTGTAATTCGTTAAGATGTTAGTGAATGAATTGCTGTCTTTTTCCTCCCAAAAAGGGGGCAAATCAGAGGATTTCTCTCTTTGAAACAGCCAGCCTAACCCTTCTTTCTGATGCTGAAACAGTTCAGAAACAATAACATTCTTTGGCGGTTCCATCGGAACAATCTTCGCTTTGTCCCCTTTCCCAACGAGCGAAAAGATTTCATCCATGTCTCTCCTCTTCCCCTTCTGTTTCTTATCCTGAGTCAAAATACTAGCCTGCGAGAGCCCAAATTCATGATCACTCGGCTCAATAAGTTGCAACCCAGCTTCTTCAATCGCAACCCTCACAATTTCCTCCGCATCCGGACGAGCAAACAAATGAATCTGGCAAGGAAGCCGGTGAGGCTTCCACCCAGAGTTCTTAGGGTTTCTACCAGGCGCTCTGGGCACAATCGCCTCAGCAAGGGCGAGATGAGAATCCATCAGAGGCGCGAGGGCGGCGGCGGCCGGGCGTTCGAGGTGGCCGACCTGGGCGGAGCGCGTGTTGAGCACGGCGATGGCGTTAGAGTCGTACGGGTTGAGCGGCTGCCGCTGCAGCACGACGAGCTCGCGCCCGTTGACGGTGCCGGAGTAGTATTTGAGCCCGACTATGTTGGCTATGATGAATCCGATGAGGTGAGGCTCTTGAAGAGAGGAGTATTCTTCTTCTTCGTCTTCCATTGGAGAGAAAGAGAGGAGATGAAGAGTTTTGAGGGGTTTTGAATTTTTGAATGAAGAGTGGAAATGGATGGGGATTTGAGGGGTTATAAAACCCGGGAATTCAATTCCGGAGTTTTACCCCCCCCCCCCCAAAAAAAAAAAAATAAGATCAAAAAATTATAAATTTAAGTTTGGGCAAATATAATCATATATATGTCCATATATTTAATAAAATCTCTCAATCTATTAAATATGAATTAAATATAAAAATATAAAAAAAAGAAATACTATTTCTATAAACAAAATAAAAAGAACTATTTTAAAAGATATATATATTTATTAATGAAATAATATAAAAGTTTATTTTCGGTCCCTCAACTATTCAACTAGTTTTTTTTTCGGACTCTAAACTTTAACTATTTAATAAACTCACTTATTCTACCCTCCATTGTTTTCGTGTCAGTTAACTTTATATGTAAGTGATGATTCGACATATAATGTGTTTGTGAAATGTAAGATAAATTGTTGAAAAAATATAAAATAAATTTTATTAAAACATTATTTTTATTAGAAAATGTGAATTTTTTTTATATATATTATATATATTTTTTAAACTATCATCTCTTTGTTTATGTATCAAAATTATATGTCAAGTCATTTACGTGACAAGTTAACGGATAAAGCGTATAAAATTATCTTATTAAATAATTTAAGGGTTAAAACATGAATTAAAAAAGTTGAACGGCCAAAATGAGACTAGTCAAATTGTTAAATTGTTGAGAGACAAAAACAAAACCTAAAATCCGAGAATTAAATTCTCGGTTTATAAAAAACCCAATTCATTTTCTTGAGAATCCAAATACAGGTTCTTACAATTCCTGATTTTCAAATTCCAACTCTCCATTCGAAATTACAAATCCCCAAATTATTCTATTCTTCTTCATAAACCATAAAGAATAAAAATAGGGATTTTTCTACTTCTACATAAGTTAACAAAGATAATGTCAAGAATATACAAGTGTTTGGAAGAATTCCAAATATAATATTCTCGGCATTTCAAATGCCGATAATATTTAGTTGTGTGCCCACTAATAAAAGCTCTCCATTTGCTGTTAAAAATAAAATCCAAAAATAGTGATCTATTTTAGCACACCCCTTGTAAATTAAATAATTTGCAAACAATAGTTAAAAATAATAATGTTTATAAAAATTGAAGATTAAGGAAAAAACTACACCCCATTTTCTTTTTATAAATCATATATATTTGGAACAAATAGCTATAAAGTTTTTCTCATATATATTTTTAACAAAAAATAAAACATAATCATTTTGAAAATGTTATTTTTGAAATATAAAACATAATATTTTCATATATTTTTTATATTTCAAAAATAACATATACATGGGAATTTTTTATAGTTGTTTGTTCCAAATATAAAACATCACATTTTTATATATTTTTTATATTTCAAAGATAACATTTTCAAAATTGTTTTTTTTTTTTGCTAAATATATATACATGAGAAAAAAATTATTTACTAAATATACACATTTTTTTTAAATATTGTTTGAAAACTATTTAATTTACAAAGAGTGGAGTGAAAAAATAGACCATTCTTGTTGGATTTTTATTAAAAGTCAAATGGAGAGCTTTTCTTAGTGGGGTCCACAAATCAAAATCTCGGCATTTGAAATGCAGAAAATGTTATATTCGAAATTCGTTCAAGAGTTTCAATCTTCTGCTGCGAAGACCATCTGTCATCGGTGCTGCAATGAATATGAATCATTCAATATGTGAGCCCTACTAAAGTTGGAAACAAGTGAACCAAGACTTTAACGGGACACAAACTCCATCTAAATTGTGGATCCTACCATTAATAAAGAAATAAGAGTGAAAATTGCACACACTTCATTCGTCTACCCCATCTTATGAATAAAAGACAAATTTCCAAAAGCGCCCTGAATTATTTCTAAATTTTGAAAAGTTCCTTGTGTAATATAATATAATATAATATAATATAATATAATATAATATAATATAATATAATTGTGTTATATTATGTATATTATATTATAATAATATGATATAATAAAGAAAAAATTATAAATAACCCCCTATCTTTTATCAATATTACAAATATTGTTTGGAAAAATATATTTCTTAAAAACAATTTTATATAAAAAATTCTAAGATATTTTTTGTTAGATTTTTTCAAAAAGATTTGATAAAATATTTTTCAGAAATTATTTTTTTGGAAAATATTTTTTCTAAATATTTTTTCAAATTTTTTATTCTAAGAAATATTTTTTAAGAAAATTATTTTGGAGGGTAAAATGAGAATTTAAAATTTTTTAACTAATATTTGGATGGAAAAGTGGATGAAGGATTTTTTTATAAATTCTGAAAAGATAAAGGGTTATTTGTAAATTTTTCTTTATTATATCATATTATTATATTATTATATTATTATAATATAATATACATAATATAACACAAGAATATTATATTATATTATATTACACAAGAAACTTTTTGAAATTTAGAAATAATGCAGGGCTCTTTTGGAAATTTGTCTTTTATTCGTACGATGGGGTAGACGGATGAATTGTGTGCAATTTTCTCACTTATTTCTTTATTTACAATAGGACCCATCCATAATTTAGATGGAGTTTGTGTCTCGTTAGAATCTTAGTTCACTTGTTTCCAACTTTCCACATATATTGAAAACGTGAGATTCATTGCAGCACTGACGACGACAGATGGTCTTAGCAGCACAAGATTCTAACTCCCCTCCTTTTCAGGTATTTTTATATTTTGTTGGATCATTAATCCAACGTTGGACTTATATGTATAATATTTGTGTATGATATTACTGTCAAATATACTTATAATAAAGTGATCGAAGTTTAGTTAATTATATTAAGTATTAATGTGTCAAATTAGGGTGTGGCTTTGATGTGTAGAATTGTGGGTGGTGTGTTTTATTTTTATGATGGGTTTGAAATGGAAAAGTCCACATTAGGAGCCAAATGGTGTCTCTTCATGAAAGAGTGCTTATTTGGATATATAAGCAATTTGGTCCCCAATACACATAAACTAAGTCATTCTCTCTTCTGCCCCATTAAGAAGAGAGAGGGAGAGACCAAAAAAGAAAAAAAAAACAAAGGAATCTCGGTGGCGTTCATGAAGTATTTGGAAGACCCTATTTGCATATTTCGATGTCCTTCATTCGAAATAAATTGATAAGGTTTCATCTTCTTATCCAGTACTAAAGCATGGACTAGAGGTACGCTTCCGCTATTATTTTATGGTTTAATTCACATAGTTTTTCGATCCGGGTTTTATAGCGGTACCGGACGGTATTGCCCCAACAAGTGGCATCAGAGCGGGACTATGATGAATCAAGAAATTAGGGTTTAATTTATTTTAGTTTTAGAATTTAAAATGATAAATTGAACAAACAATTCGGGCTAAAGGGTCATCAGATATTTCTGGGGTTTTTTTATGCAATTTTGTTGTTCTCTCACGTCTCTGTGCAAGCTTGATTTAATCTCAAATTGAGATTGGGTGAAACAATGAAATTTCTTGAATGAATAAAGAGGGTACATTTCGGATAAGATGAGGATGATCGTTTGGATTGGATGAGTTTTAAGGACGCCACCACTTAAGGTTTACCGTCAGTACATGAAAACCGTCGCCGGAGATTCTCCGGTCAGATCATCACCGGCGCGAATGATGTCTTCAGGCGAACAGATGCGTAAAGGGTAGGAACAGGTGCGAAGCTGAGCACAACGTCGAAGAGAACCGGCTCTCGAAGAGGCGTCTCGCTGAACAGATGCATCGGGCAAGTGCGAGTCACATGAAGAGGCGCTAATGGGGGAGAGACATGGCTTCTGGATTGAGGCAACTCTTGGAGGAGACGGTAAATGGATTCTTGGATTTTTAAGTTAATTTAATAAACTGAGAAATAAGAACCGAATTAGGAGTTAAGGTATGAAATCAAGAATTCAAATTCCATTTTATCAGAAAATAAGGCATTATTGGGCCATTGGGTTGATTTAAAAAAAAAAAAAAAAAAAAAAAAAATTTAGGCCCCAAATAAAGGAAATAACAGTAAAGTTAAATAAAATAAAATATTTTATTTAACTTTCGATTTAAACCCAATAAATTTTAAGGAAATAAGGTATTATTATTAGGCCCAAAATAATTAAGTTTTAGAAAAATATGAATATGAATTTTGGTGGGTTTTATGTTAAAAATAAAACAAAAGTTTTTAAGTAATATTTTAGATATGTTTTATTTCTAATTAAACTCATTCGACATTTATTAATCGTAAAGTTTATGATATCTTATTCGGGAAAAATTAGGTATATTTTGATACTGGCATATATCAAAATTATGTTCACATTAATTGTGAAATTTTTAGTATAAAATGAGTTATCTAACGAGTTAAAGTTATTAATGCAAATTCAGGAAAATAAAGGGTCGATTTTATAACTCAAGCATAAGAGCTTGTAAATATAATTGGAATAAAATTATATATGTTTACAAATTAAATCCTAAACAAGAATTAATTTGCGATAAAAAAATACAAGGTGGTTTATGCAAAATTGATATAAGGCTTACACGTAAAATTTGAAATAAAATTTTATATTTATAAATAAGCCATTATCAGGGACTATTTTGCGATAATCTTGAAAAGTTAAGAAAAATGCCCATATAAAGTTGTAAATTCAACTTTAAAATATAATTTTAAGTTCAAATAAAGGTATCTAAGGATATATATTTTGGAATTGATTAGTTTTAGCATGACGTCGCCAAAGTGACCTCTCTATTGACGTTAGTTTTATTTCGGAATATAAGAGGTCGTGTTTGTATTATTGTATAAATATTGATCGGCCCAAAGGAAGACAATATTTATTTTAATTATATGTGCATATGAGTAGGTATCAAGTATGTGATAATTATTTGGTTTTACGTGTGACAAATTTAATCGGCCCAAAGGAAGATAAATTTGTTGACATGTTACTTTATTATCAAAGCTTGATAATTACGCTAAGATATCAATCAGAAGTTAATATTACACCCAAAGAAGAAATATTAATGGAAACCGGTATCTTGTGATGGGGTTTACCTTTATTGAATTTATTATTATTCGGTTATTCGGGTGAGCTTATGGTAATTAAATATAGTTCTATATTTAACAATAAATATCGCAACTAATTTTATTGCTAACATTAATTCAGTTCTAGGTGAATGGTATAAAAGGGAATTTTCAATAGTTCTCAAGTTCAACGATCTTGACATTGTGATAAAGACGACTTTCCATTAACACATAAATATAAGATTACATTTAATTAAATGATGGAGATTGAGAAATGTGGGAGAAGTCATATCGCATGTGTATGACAATCAATAAAGAATATTATTCTATAGACATTTAGGGCATAATTTCGGAATATAACTATGGTTAAAAAGTTATTTAAGAATATTGAAAATATGTTTGTCAAAATTGGAAAGGTTAAATTATGTATCATCTAGACAAATTTAATTTCAATGAGGAATAAAGACAAAAGAATGTAGGAATCGAATAAGATAAGCTGCCGAGAATTGTCGCCATTAAAGATATAAGTTTGTTTCTAATTTTGGTTTGTTCATTGGTTAATTTAATTTGGTCAATAGATTCGTGTGATGAATAGATTCCGGTATAATTATTTACATCACATATCTATGCAAGATTATTAAATTACTAGAAATCTAATGATGGTGAAAGATACATCATTATAGGTGACAACAAAACAGTTAAAATTTAAGCAATCGGAAATTTAAGTTTATTATTAAGGACTAGATTTTATTTGGATCTACATGAAACTTTTGTTGTTGCGTCTTTTAGAGGTAATTTGATTTCTACTTCCATTTTTTGATAAAGCGGATATTGCTTGTTCATTCGGAATTAGAAATTTTGGTTTGTTTCATGATTCAAAATTGGTTAGCCCGGCTTTCGCCGATTTATGATAATCTTTATATTTGGATACTATTGCTTCATATAAAGAAAACCTTGCAATTAAGTACACTTTGTGAAAAGTGTAAATTAACCAAGGGGAATTAGGGTATTTTGTGACACAGAATATTTGGTCGTGTCTCCAATCGGAGAATTAAAAAGATTTGTGTCAAACAAAATTCTCTACTTTTTAAGTTTCACAGGCTTAAATGTTTGTGTTATATATAACGGAAACAAACTAATAAAATGAGATTTAAAGTCAAAAAGGTCTCAAGATGTATTAGAACTGATAAATAAGGACATATGTGGATCATTTCCTACGGTTTCTAGGAATGCTCAACAGTAAAATATCATGTTCATAGACATAGTTTAGGTATGACTACGTTTATCTCAATTATGAAATGACAACGGTATTGGATGTTCAAAAGTTTTAAGGTTATAGTTGGGTTAACTCAACTTAAAAACAAAAAGCATTAAATTTGACCGTGATTATAAAATATCATGGTTAATATGGCGGTTAAGGTGAATAACATCCATGACTATTTGTGAAATTTCTAGAGAAAAGCGATATCGTCTCTCAGTATACAATGTCGGATTTTTCCAACATGATTGATTTGACTGACTGACGAAATAGATTGCTTAAAGATTTGACGCATAGTGTGATTACTAATATTAATTTATCGTCATTGCTCTGGGAGGAACACTTGATACTGCAGCTTATATCCTAAATACAGTTCCAACTCAAGCAACTAATAAACCGCAATACGATTTTGAATAGGTTATTAGCCTTGTTTAGATCATTTACATGTTGAGGTTGTCCAGTTAAGGTAAGCCTAAAGGCATAAGGAAAAGAAACTCGACTCAAGTTGCTATTTTATTGGATATGCCATTTAATTTATAAGGATACAAGTTTTACGATCCCACAAATAAAGTCGATTTGTATAATTATTCGGGAAATGCGCGGTTCTTTGAAAATGTCCAGTTTGTGGGGGGAAATACGGCTATAGTCTTGAAATTCAAGACTTACGTTTTGATTTGTTTATGTTAAAATTGTCAAGACATTATAGCCGAAGAGCAAACTTGGATATTTCAAGAAGCACAACAAATATAATTAAGTCAATAAATTATAAAGGGACTTTTCTCTACTGTTTATTCGGAAGACTCTTAAAGATTATCATGACAGTAATGGCTAGCGCATTTCAATCTTGAGTCATATTGGAAGGATATAAAGACATATTTTTCAATGGTGACATTGATGAGACAAAGTATGTGACGCAACTAGAATTTTTTGTATTGGTAGATACAAATAATATGCACTACAAACTCAAGGACTATATCTAAAGACTCAAACATACATCTCGACAATGGTATTGCTTGCATCAATAGATCATCTCGTTTGGTTTTGACATGAAGTTAGTAGATGTATATATAAAGTTATATGGGAGTAATTATATTTTCCTGATTTTATATGTCAATGACATATTACATGCTACTAACGATCTAGCTTAATTGCATAACACCAAGATAATTCAATTTAGTAATCTTGAGATGAAAAATCTTGGTGATGCTTCTTTTGTGTCAAGTATAGAAATACTTTGAGACCATTCTCATGGTATTCTCAGTTTATCACAAAAGAATTAGATCGTAAAGACTTTTAATAAAAATAGCATGAAAGCATTGCAAAGCAGGTTGTACTCTTGTGAATAGAGGAGACATATTTAGTCTCAAACAGTGTCCTAATATGTTAGAAATACCATAAATATAGAAGATTTTTTTTATACTTTCGGTATAAGAAATCTTAAGGTTAAAATCATGTATGTATGCGGTTCGGTTATGTATACATTATGGTGATGCTAGAATGATATTTAAGTAATTTCGAAATAAATCATTTGGAAAGCGACCAAGAAGGTTTTGCGATATTTATAGAGAGCAAAAGACTTAATGCTCACAAATCGAGTTCGGATCGGTCTTTAAGATAATATGGTGTACCGACTCGATGTTAGTAGATGTCAAAATAATATAAAATAAGTAAAAGAGCTGCATTAATATGCGATTTGTAGGTGTTGTTTCATTTCTTCGAAAGGATGCTAACTTGTTAATTATATAACATCTTTCATAATGTTAACAAAATTATATTATACTATGGGACATCTAATTATGGGATATTCTTGTAGAATTTTGTTATGGAGTTGCAAATAGTGGATATAGTATTATAAGACCACTCAAGATATTATGATAATAAATTAGCAGTTATATATATTCCAACAATAGAAACTTAGAGATCAAGTTTCTAGTTGTAAATAAAGATTTCAGAGTAAACGGTTGTCTATATAACGTATTTGTACAAACTCCAAAATTATGGATTCATTTATTAAAGTCATCACTCAAAAGGTTATATGAGCTAGCTACTCATATGGGTGCAATTTTAATTAAGAATATTCAGTTCTAGTGGGAGTTCATATTTGTACGTATATAATCTAGACAAATGATATAGACATATGATACGGTTATTCGGATTTCGGGTTATTTCGCGAAATAAAATTCAATTTATTATATACTCTGATTATAATAAAGTTCGCCTCATTAAGAGAGATTGGTTTATCTCATTAAAGTTATAAGGGAGACGGTTTTGTCTCATTAATGTTTTAAGGGAGACGGTTTTGTCTCATTAGGAAATGAGGTTTGATCTCTCTAAAGTGGACCAGTTGGAAATAGCCATGTTAAGATCACATTACATGAAATTTCCATGCTACACATCCACATCATGATTCATGTCATTCAGTATATCGAGTACGTGATCATTGAAGGTTTAGTTACGCAAAATATAACGAAAGCCGCTTTGATCCTATATTGATATTCTGATGGACGGAATTGTTAAGGGACACATAAAAGTCAATGACAGAAAAGATGCGCATATTTGGATTATATGTTATACACAATTATAAGGTTCTACATATAGTCAAAGTGGGAGATTGTTGGATCATTAATCCAATCTTGGACTTATATGTATAATATTTGTGTATGATATTACTGTCAAATATACTTATAATAAAGTGATCAAGTTTAGTTAATTATATTAAGTATTAATGTGTCAAATTAGGGTGTGGCCTTTGATGTGTAGAATTGTGGGTGGTGTGTTTCTATTTTTATGATGAATTTGAAATGGAAAAGTCCACATTAGGAGCCAAATGGTGTCTCTTCATGAAAGAGTGCTTATTTGGATATATAAGCAATTTGGTCCCCAATACACATAAACTAAGTCATTCTCTCTTCTGCCCCATTAAGAAGAGAGAGGGAGAGACCAAAAGAGAAAAGAAAACAAAGGAATCTCAGTTGGCGTTTATGAAGTATTTGGAAGACCCTATTTGCATATTTCGATGTCCTTCATTCGAAATAAATTGATAAGGTTTCATTTTCTTATCCAGTACTAAAGCATGGACTAGAGGTACGCTTCCGCTATTATTTTATGGTTTAATTCACATAGTTTTTCGATCCGGGTTTTATAGCGGTTCGATCCGGGTTTTATAGCGGTACCGGACGGTATTGCCCCCAACATATTCTTGACATTATCTTTTTTAACTTGCGTAGAAGTGGAAAAATCCCATAAAAATATGTCAGTAGAATCCTCTGTGCACTTAAGCTCGCCAGCGCCAATTCCATGGCGGATACGCCTCCTGACAAGCATCACCACCTCCGTCGCAGACTTATCTCGCCGCCGCGACGGCACCGTCAACCGCGCCCTCTTCTCCTTCCTCGACCGCAAGTCCGCCGCGAATCCAAATCCCGTCGCCGGAGTCTCCTCCTCCGATCACACCATCGACTCTTCCCGTAACCTGTCCGCCCGCCTCTTCTCCCCCTCCAGTTCTCAACAATCCCTCCCCGTCGTTGTGTACTTCCATGGCGGAGGTTTTTGCTTTCATTCTGCCGGAACTATAGCTTATGACGCTCTCTGCCGCCGCCTCGCCGGGCGGATTCCGGCGAGGGTTCTCTCGGTCGAGTACCGCCTCGCGCCGGAGCATAAGTACCCGGCGCAATGTGATGACGGTGTTGACACCGTCAAGTGGCTTGATGACTGTGAGCTTATCCCGGAGTTTTCGGCCGTGTTTCTCGCCGGAGATAGTGCAGGTGGAAACATTGCTCACCATGTGATGCGCCGTCTGACCTCACATTCTCCTCCTGAAACTCCATTGCGGTTGAAGAGGGTGAAGCTTGCTGGTCTGGTGGCAATTCAGCCATTTTTTGGGGGAGAGGTAAGCTACGTACAAAGATAGTTACGGAAACCACTGATTTGAACTTATTTGGAGCATTAAATTACATCTCACTCTCACTACATTGTTTGTTAATATAACCACATTTCAACTTTGCCATGTGTATAATATGTTAATATAATTATATAGCCACATTGTTTGTTTTTAGGGTAGCGCTATTTCTAGAGCCAGCTTTTCTTTGTCTAGAGGGATTCGTAATTATTATGTTAAATTCGCTCAAATACCCCTACATTGTTTGTTAATATAACCACATTTCAACTTTGCCATGTGTATAATATGTTAATATAATTATATAGCCACATTGTTTGTTTTTAGGGTACGCTATTTCTAGAGCTAGCTTTTCTTTGTCTAGAGGGATTCGTAATTATTATGTTAAATTCCCTCAAATACCCCTCCTTTAATTATGGTAAATATTTAATTTACAAAATTGTGTGTCGTAACTTTCTTAATTAGCTTGAATAAATATAATAATAATCATTAATTTTCTATAACAAAGACATCATGTATAAATATATTGAAATTTGAAGGCAATTATTTTCAATTTATTCTATTCTTCACTTAATTAGTCTATAAGCTAACAACAAAAAATATATCTAATATTTAGTTCGACTCACATCATCATTTCCGTCTAATAGAAAAGAAAAAACGACAAGTTTTTCAGTAATCCACATAATTATCGAATTGAGCTTTTTTATTTGTCAAATTTAAAAGTAATCGGAGATTTTCATTATTATTTTGTTTGGACTTACTAGGAAAACTCAAGTGAAGTTTTGAACATATAAAGGTTTCATGGTGTTCCATATTTTCCTAAAATAAAATCAACAGCAAAAAATGATAATTATACAAATCTTCGCCAAATTACTCAATTCATTAAAAAAAAACTTCATGAAAGTCCAAAACTAATGAAATTTTTTTTAAATAAAAAACACGGTCAGCAAAAGGAGGGGAAGAAATACAGAGGATGGTATTATTGCATTAATGGTTGTCACTATTTTTGGTGGAGATAATTAAGAAAATTAGGATGGTTAAATAATTTAATAATTTGCACATTAAATATCTGCCATAATTAAAGGAAGGGTACTGTTGGGATTTTAAAGAAGGGGTAATATCATGTATACCTTCCAAAAATCCAAAATATCAAATGTACCCCTCTAAAACTCAAAATATCAAATTTACCCTCTCAAAATTCCTTTTATATCAAATTTGCCCAATCTTAACATCACCGTTCAAACTAACATAAAAATATATATGAAATTACATATTTACCCATCCATCTTCTTCAACACCTCATTTCTTCTCTCCATTTCATTTCCCCAAACAAAAATTGTCAATCCCCCTCTCTCTCTCTTAATAATAAATTAGATTTATTTCTAATTATTTGATAATTATGAGAATTTAAATAATATTAATGAATAAGAGACATCTCTTTTGGATAATTATTTTTCCCTTCTTTTATTGAAGTAATATGTTTTTTAGAAAAGAAAAAAAATTCTCCAGTTTGGTGCCGTTTAGAGAGGGATGGTGAGTGGTTCCTTCAGCCATGAGGATTTGAAATTGAGTAGATTTTGAAATATGATTAATTGGGTGACGTAAAACTAAGTATGAATTTTGACACATGCTTGGTATTTATTTTTCTTTTTCTTTCTTAGGAGCTTGACTTTTTTTTACAAAATAGAATGAGGTGTTGGAGTTGGAGAAGATGGATGGGTAAAAATATAATTTCATACATATTTTTATGTTAGTTTGAACGGTGATGTTAAGATTGGGCAAATTTGATATAAAAGGATTTTGAGAGGATAAATTTGATATTTTGAGTTTTAGAGGGGTAAATTTGATGTTTTGGATTTTTGGAAGGGTATGCGTGATATAAAAGGATTTTGAGAGGATAAATTTGATATTTTGAGTTTTAGAGGAGTAAATTTGATGTTTTGGATTTTTGGAAGGGTATGCGTGATATTACTTCTTTAAAGAAAGAACTAGGAGTCTCTCTAGACGAAGAAATATAGTTCTAGAAATAGTATTGCCCTTGTTTTTTTTCCTCACATTCCTTTTTTGAATGCAATATTTCTCAAATTCTTATTAATTAATATTTAATGCTAAATATTATTTGTCTACAGTCTATTTATTGAATGCTCAAATCTCATTGATATCAAACAACTGATGGAAGTGACATATTGAGTCTTCCCCATTAACAAAACGTCTAATGATAAATAAATTAGCATTAAATTCATTTATTTATTTCAACAGGTCCAAACCGAGTCAGAAAAGAGGCTAAACAACGCACCGTTCGGCTCATACGAACGTTTCAAATGGATGTGGCATGCGTTTTTGCCAGTTGGATCGAACCGAGACCATGAGGCATCGAACATGTTTGGACTCAGACCGGACCAGAACCGATCCGATTCAGACTGGACTCAGTTCCCACCCACTATGATTGTTATTGGTCGGTGGGACGCTTTGCAAGATAGACAGAGGAGTTACGTTGAAGGGCTGAAACGGGTTGGAGTGTTGACCCGCCTCGTGGAGTACGGCGACGCGATTCATGGTTTCTTTGTCTTTCCTGAGTTGGCGGATTCGAAAAGATTGGTCGATGATGTGGCCGATTTTGTGAAGGAGCGGATTGAGAGTATTAGTAGCTATCGTGCTAATTTGTAAATGGAATGTAGATAGGGTTGAAGGTTTATGTTGAGTTCTTGAATGGAATCTTGCTTCTTGCGTCCATCAATTGGGCCATAAACGTTTGTAACTAAGAATTTTATGTTGTCACTCGGTTTCGAAATTGTGTTTATGGAGTAATTTAAGATGGATTGATGAATGAGAGTGAGTTCATCTGCACAAGCTATAAGCCCTCCTTTCTGTGTCGATTTCCTCTTTGAATGCTACATTCTTAAACATTCCGGTACAAGTTAATCTCATGTTTAAAAAGTTGTAATCATCACATTTTATTTCTTGAAGACAAACTAATACTACATTAGTATCACGTACACAATCTTTAATAATCTTGCATTTGTTCGTGTTCCTAAGCCACAAACATTCTAGTTCAAAATAAATAGTTTTCTAGGATACATAATTTTAAAACAACAAAATATTTACTAGAAATTACGGAAAATTAGAGCATAAAATGCTAGAAATAGATCTAGGGAGTTGCTACAAAGTAAAAGATGTTGGATGGTTTAGATATCTCCTTCTTCCATGTCCTCATCTCCCTAATAATCAAGGAGATCATCATCGTCATCAGGTTCATCCGGTGTTTCTTGGGCTATGAGTTCTGCTCCTTGACGGGCATCTCCTGATGATATATTAGAGTAAATTGTATTAGTATGTGATTTTGGATTGGAATGTTGGATGATGTAAGTAGAGTGATTGAGGGAGTGCTATTATTTGTTGTGTTTTGTGGTCCTACATTACATCTCTTTGGTGGTTTCAACTACATCAAAAGTAATAATTTAAAAAATAAATTATTAAAATTTAGTTACTAAACTTTTAAATGCTTCTTCAGCCAGATATCAGATTTGCCGAAACTGGTATAGGTAATATTTTTTTTAAAGGGGTAATTTCATATTTGCCACTAGAAAAACATAAAGTATCATATTTGCCACTACAAAATTTAAATTTTCATATTTTCCATTACAAAAACTTTAAAATATCATATTTACCATTCAAAAACTTAAAATATCATATTACCATTACAAAAACCTAAAATATCATATTTGCCATTAGAAAACATAAAATTTATCAAATAAGATCAAATATACCAACACCGTTAACTTCTCTTTAAGTTTTATTAAATATGACCAAAATATTCTTTTATTTCCTCTTCACTAGCAAATACACATATTTCTTTTCAACCTAAATTATCTGTTATGTATGAATCTCTCAATAATCTCTTTCCTTTTTGGTATTGTTATTTAGGAAATATTTAGGTTATAGAAATAAATATTTAGGTAATATTTAGGCAATGGAAGGAGGTGGATTGTTTCCATCCTTACGTTATATATTAGGTAATTATATCTTTAATTTAGGCAATTTATTTTGGTAATTAGGCATGGCTCTCTTCTATATAAAGAGTCATTTAGCTATTGTAATAGTATCCCAATTCTTACAATGTAGTCTCTCAATTGGATAAACGTTTTCTCTCTTCTTTTCTAGTTATTTCTCTCATGAGTTTTCTTTTTCTACATCCACATTCTCTCCATTACCCTAACAAATTGGTATCAGAGCTATGTTATGATAATCTTTGTACTTCCGTAAGTCAAGTATACCGTCTTGTTCTATCATGAATTCAAGTACGGTTATGACGACCAAATCTGATACTGAGAAATCCGATAACATGACGAATTTTGCACTATGGCAAGTGCAGATGAAGGCTGTATTATCGAGTCAACGTGTGAAGGCCGTCATTTTTGGACGACTGAAGGAGATGAAGGGCAAAGTATGGGAGATGATGGATGATAGAGCCCTCTCGACAATTCAGCTATATTTGGGCGACTCGACTCTTCAAGAAATTCTCACGGGAACTACATCAGATGTCACATGAAAGAAGTTAGAAGAAATCTACATGCAGAAATCGGTTACAAACCGATTATGTTTGAAGCGGCGATTCGACTCTTTGAATATGGCAGACGGTATGCATGTTAAGGTCCATGTTTTGGTGTATATCTGTCTCTTTAATGCTATGGAGAGAATCAGTATTAAGATGGACAAAGAGGACAGAGCCGTGATGTTGCTGTGCACGCCGCCAAAGTCATATAATGGGTTTAAGGAGACCATGCTTCACTTCATGGAGTTATTTACCGTTGAGGATGTCGATAGTAACTTATTAGTCAAGTCATGTATCGACTATGATTTATCCTTGGCTGAAAGTAGTCATCAAGATATTAGATTGTTTGTGGAGAGGAGAAGACATAAGGAGAGAGATGCAACATTAGAGAAGACTCATTCGCAATTCAAGTACAAGAACCTGATGAGCAACTATTACATGAAGACGGGACACATTAAGGCCGACTGTTACAAGCTTAAAGAGAAGCAAGAGGCAGATAACGGTGTCCGGTAAAGTTGAGTTACTTTTGTGGCGAATGAGAATGAGAGATTTAAGAAGAATTGGGTGGGTGCGGGTAATTCAAATCAGATGATCCCGAATCGAGAGTGGTTCACCACATATGAGGCGTCTAGTGGAGATGTTCTTTTGGAAGACGATCATCTATGTTGCATTACCGATGTTGGAATGCTTGAGATCATGATGCAGGACGGGGTTGTCCATTTGATCAAGATGCAGGGCTAGGTTGTCTATTTGATCTCATTAGGCATTCTCAGAGATATCGGTTGCAAGTTCTGATGTGAAGGTGGAGTCCTCAAGGTATCTAGATGGGCTCTTACATCGATGAAGGCTAGAATGACTGGTGTGTTATATATAAATTGAAATCCAAATTACCGGAAAGTTATTTCGGGAAGTTGGTGCAGTTTTAGGCTCGTTCGTCATCACCTTCTCTGCCTCAGTTAGAAGGTCAGAATTTATAATTATATGCGGGGTGACAATTTTGAATATGAGGGATCTACTGTGTGGCCAGAATATCGGTGTGTTATATCTGGAAGTCCGGAGTACCGGAAAGTTATTTCAGGAAGTTGGCGCAGTTTTAGGCTCGTTCGTCGTCGCCTTCTCTGCCTCAGTTAGAAGGTCAGGGTTTACGATTAGATGCGTGGTGACAGTTTTGAGCACGAGGGATCCACTGTGCGGCCAGAATACTAGAAAGCATGAGTTGTGAATATTCCGTTTGTGGTAAACAGAGGAGACTCAACTCTAGTACAGCCGTTCATCGTACGAAGGAAAGTTTGGACGATATCTATTTTGATTTGTGGGGACAAATTTGTGATCCTTTTATAATGATTGTTCAGCATTGCATGATTGTTCGTTCTCGACAACATTAATGGGTGGCTGATCGGAAACTACTCGAGAAGGCTTGGTGCATGTTTTTGGGGCGGACTCAGGCGAGAAGTTCTGGGTAGAAGCCACTAATACTACTTAGTGGTTGGTCAATCGTTCTATGAATACAGCAATTTGGTGCAAGACACCAACTAATGTTTGGTCGGGTAAATAGGTGAATTACCCGACATTGCAGGTATTTGGATGTCCGGTTTATGCACAAGTCGTTAAATGGAAACTCGAGTATGGGGAGAAGAAATATTTTCTTCTTGGATACGCTTCAAGTGTGAAGGCGTGTTATTTGCGGTGTCCAGTACTGGGAAACCTTATTTTGAGAGACACAATTTTTGAGTAAGTAATGTTCCAGACAATGGAGCAAGTGCCTGATCCGGATATAAAGGAGATTGAGACGGTCATAATGGAGGTGGAGTTTGCAGTTCCCGATTAACTAGGTGAAATTACTCGACGTAACTTGGAGCATTATGATTTTGACAATGATGAATTGGTTAAGGCGAGCCGGGAAGATGCTTTGGTAAAGGATCGTGTTGGATCTCCTATGAGGTATGGATACTTCAATTTTGTGTATGCTTGGCTGCGGTCAACAAATTGGAGTCTTGTGAGTTCTCGGTACAAGGAGACGGCCTCATGTGGAGCGGCAAAGTGGATTGATGCATTAAGGTAGAGCTCATTTTGGATATGTTGTTATTGCGACTTTGAGTCATGAGTGAGATTTTGAGTCAAGGTGGAGATTGTTATGTATGACTCCAAATCTCTTAATAATCTCTTTCCTTTTTGGTATTGTTGTTTAGGAAATATTTAGGCTATAGAAATAAATATTTAGAGAATATTTAGGCAATGGAAGGAGGTTGATTGTTTCCATCCTTACGTTGTATATTAGGTAATTATATCTTTAATTTAGGCAATTTATTTTGGTAATTAGTCATGGCTCCATCCTATATAAAGAGTCATTTAGCTATTGTAATAGTATCCAAATTCTTATAATGTAGTCTTTCAATTGAATAAACGTTTTCTCTCTTCTTCTCTAGTTATTTCTCTTATGGGTTTTCTTTTTCTACATCCACATTCTCCCCATTACCCTAACATTATCGTCCCCGTTTTGTCACCTTCTTATCACAAAATTATTTTGCCTATTAAAATAATATATTCTTTTTGTTCATATTTTCTCTTCAGAAATTATTATTCCAAAAATAAATTTGATTTGGAATAGTTGATTCTTCTTTTGAATATATTTTACTCTCATATTAAATTCTAATTTCACATTAATAAAAGTAGGGGTAAAATGATAATTAGAAGATTGAACCGCTATTTCTAACGGAAAAAGATGGATGATTTTAAGTTTTAGATAAATGTGATAGAATTTGTATTTTGGAATGGCAAATATGATATTTAAAGTTTTTTTTTTTTATGGCAAATATGATATTTTCAAGTTTTTGTAATGGCAAATATAATATTTTGATTTTTGTAATGCCAAATATGATATTTTGTGTTTTTGTAATGGCAAATATGAAATTATCCCTTTTTTAAATTAGGCTTTAGTTAAACCTCAATTATCTATAAGCAATCCCAAAATCAGCATTAATTATACAAAATCAGACACTAATTAACCTGAAATCAGCCCCAAATCAATCCAGCCATGGCACAAGTGCCTCACGTACAAATCATCAAATTAATGAAATAGCGCCGCTATGGTGGTCGTAGCGCCCAAAACACAATTTTTGTGATTTTCCAAGGTCTATTGTGTCTTTTGGCTAGAATCCTCTATAGCGCATATTTAAAACATTGATAATAACAAAAACAACAATAATAATAATTTGGGGATTACCTGCATTCTCAGTATTGCTATTGCCTTCTTCATTTTCAGGCATGTCAAGCAAGACTCCCAAGCGCCATTCACCACTTATCAGAATTGGCACCATACAAGTACTGTTTTGCGAACTTGAAGGCTCAAATGCACGAAGTTTGACAACCATACTGTTTTGCGAACTTGGAGGCACAAATAGAGGCAGCTTGTGAGCCATAAAGTTGTCCTATTGATCGAGAGGTACATCGGTTCCACGAATCAGAGGGGAGAGATTTGGATTGAGACTCAAAAGAACATTATAGTCCCTATAGAACATCAGTTCTTGTACGGTGAGTACAAGGTGACGGTCATCCGAAATCAGGAGATAATTGGTGGCAGGAGGAGGATTGTCCATTGCCCATAAAAACATGTCTAGCACCATCATTTTGACTTTTGAAGCTTCTGTTCCCAAAAAAAGATACAATAGTAAAAATAAAATCTGAATCATGCTGCACTACTTGCATAACTCCTCACGGAGAATGATTGTACCAACTTTAATTCATATTATTGAACTGAACAAGTCGCTTCTTGCGCCTGTTCCTTCAAAAAAAAAAAAAATCTGAATCATGCATTGATGCTTGTCTCCCAAACTATTGATAACTTCAAACATTCAGATACAAAAAGATTAATAACTCCCCAAGTTGAAAACCAAATTCGAAAGGCTATAAAGAAGAGATAAGCTTGCAATTTTGGGCATTTTGGTATAAAAATAGAAAAAAATGTATACCGGTTGGCCAGTTTTTCAAAGAGATGCCGGCAGAGAAGAGGGTCTCTTGCAGGTCCACCGAGTTCCCAAACACGCTGCCGTAAACAAATATGGATACCAGCCCATGGAATCCAGCACCAGTGAGGGTTGTACTCATGTTCTTACATATCATGATTACAACTTGGATACACGTAATTTGGTTGTTCATATCCCAACACACGATGGTTTTTGCAGCCTCCATATTCAGTCGAATCTGGAAATTGAGCGATACGATGTGGCGTCAGATTTGGAGGATGAAGCGTGATGTTGCTCTAGACAAGGAGGGGACGGGCTTGATGGTTGAACCGGCACCGATTTAGTTCGGATTGAGGAATAAGTTGTTTACTTAATGAACTTTAAATGGAGGTGGTATTATGGGAAGTTGAAATTTAATAATGCTTAATTTACCTCTCATCATTTGATTTCCATTCGTTATTAGTAATTGATTTCATTTTAATTGCTTTCCTTATTTTTAGTTAATTTACTGATTTCGCGAATCATTTGTGATATTGGATATTACTAAGATTGGGAATTTACATATTGATGTTGAAATCTGGGTACGAATGGTAATTAGAATTAATGGATGATCTGATGATTTAAATTGTGGTGTTCGAGAATGAATGCTATTTTGAAAATTGTTGTTATTTTGATTTATTCTATTTAATCATACATATATACCATTTTGAATTATCATATCAAACAACTCCCAACTTATGAATAAAATTAACTAATTGTATATATATGAAAAAATTATAAGAATATCAATTATTTAACAAATCATGCATAATTATAGTTGAAAATATCTTCAGTGGGAATAATTAAATCAAATATTATCGCATTCCTTTTTTTCATTCTCAAGCACATTCCTTTTTATCATTTATACTTACATATTATCATTTCCAAATTTAATACATTTCCAAATTTATCACATAAATATTAAATTTGAGTTCTAAAAGGCATTTATAATCCTACAATGTCATCTTTACCATATGAAATGTTTATACATTTCCATTACCATATCTAAACATTAATTTGAAATTTCAAATACTGCTGAAATATGAAATCTATTTAAAACAAATTAAAAAAATCTAAAACTGGAAATATCAGAAAAAAAAATCTGAAAAAATGATAAAAATATTAGATAAAATATGTTAAAAAGGAAAAAAAATCTGAAATTTATTAAAAAAAATCTTAAAAAATGCTGAAACTTTCTAAACGCAGCCAAACGCATATCTTGGAATTATATTCCATGGAATATGAACATCCTTCCGAATTCAAAGCCAACCTTCAGTACTCAACCAAACACCATCCTTCTCTCTCTTTTCTTCTTTCTACCTCTCATCTGCTCCAACAAAGCACAACACGTTTATCGTCGCAGATCAAGACCCTACCAAAGAGGTCTATCCCCGTCTCGCTGCCCTCTCTTTCATTCTCTCTTCTTTTCTACAAGCTTGAATAAAACTGCCACCGATGAATGTGTTGCTAGTTCGTGTTTGAATCCGCAGGTGTATAATGTAACTCTGCTTGGTCGGTGGAAGTAACAAACCTATGGCTACTGCCGCTTGCACAATCTTCATCTCAATTCCCTCATTTATTTTGTTTCTTTTTCCCTCTTTTATTCTTTGATGATTGCTTTAACATAATTGTTCTTGATTTTTCTGAACAATTGAGCGGTAATTAATTGACTGAGGCATAATCTGAATCTGCAGGTCAGAATGAGTAGCTACAATAATGATGAAAATATATTTGTATGGTGGGATATGATGAGCATGAAGCTGCCCGGTGTAGATTATATAGATGCGATAAATGATAAGATCATGGATGCCCTCCAGCTTCAAGGGTTTTACGGTCCAATACGATTCATAAATGGTTGTGCCTCTGAATTTGATTCGATCCCGAGAGAGGCGGTGATTGCCCTCAGCTACTCCTTGGTCGATCTGGTTGTCACTCCCTCCGGTATACAGTTTTTCCATTTTTATTATTTTCGCTTTTGTCATGTTTGGCCTTTTTTAGTAGAATAACTTTGTTAGTTCATAATTTAAAGGCAGATTTGTTCAATATTCTTCATCCAACTTGTATTTACTTTGTCTTTTACACCCGTGCAGCATAAAAATTCGTACTTGTTATTTTCAACTTATTTTGCAAAGGAATCACAAAGAACACAACAACCAACATGCTCTGTGTAATGATTTAGATTTTATTCTTACTAATGATATAGTTTTTCTTTTGAAATTTTATTTGGAACGGAAGATCCAATGGGCAACCTGATACTTCGACCTGCTACAATTTGCAATGAACTTCCCTCAGGGTAATCATCTCATAATCTCGAGTGATTGTTGTTATAAAAGGGTGGTAGAAGAACTGGCTCAGAGGAAATATAATGTTATTTGGGCTAAGAATCTAGAGCTCTCCCTACTGATTTATGAAGTTCGCTCGTTGATCCAAGGGGAAGTTCCATCATGACATGTACGTTTTATACCTATGCTTTAGGGCTTAGAAGTTTTAGGGTTTAGGTGAGCCTTATTTCAATTGTATAATGGAGCCTTACTCTAATGATATGCTTTAGGTTTACGATTTCAATTTGATAATTTATTCTTTGTTTAGAGGTTGATTTTTTGTTATTTAAAGGTATTATGTGACATATTTAGATGGAATTGTAACTTATAGGTGCTCCAACGGTAGAAAAGTGAACAAGAGGAAATGGACAAGAAAAGTATGAACAAGAGGAGGAAAATGAACAAGAGGAAGAATCTGAACAAGAGAAGGATGAACAAGAGAATGATGAACAAGAGGAGGAAAGTGAACAAGAGAAGGATGAACAAGAGGAGGAGAAAAGTGACTAGAGAAGGATGAACAAGAGGAGGAAAATGAACCAGAAAAGTATGAATAAGAGGAGGAAAGTGAACAAGAGGAGGAAGAAAGCGCACAAGATGATTACTCTGAATGTAGCAATATAATTTGTTGGTCATTATGATTTTTTTGTTCTTCTATGAATTTTAGAAATTGTTTGCAAGTTGTATGGATTTTCGTAACAAGTTTGTATGCATCTTGGGCTCAATAAGCATCCTACAGTAGAAGGATATTATTATTTTTGTAAAGCGAGTCAAACTTTTCTATTAGAATAACTCGTTTGTCTTTTATATATACCGATCACGCCACGGAAAATTAAAAAAATTTTGAAGTCTTTATATGATTACATGTTAAATTTCTTTTGAAGCATCTGATTGCGTGTACTACGGGATTTGGCCTTATATGGTGAATTGGACTTGGTTAATTGGAATTTTGGAGTCTGTGAAATTTTTTTGCACACGTGGGTCATTTCTGAACGCCTTATATGGTGAATTGGACTTAGTTAATTGGAATTTTAGAGGCTGTGAAAAAAATTGGAAAAGTACATATATCCCCGTTCACCATGGGTCATGTTCTGTTCAGAACGGTACAAAACTGTCAGTTTTGATCGCCTTCAAGGTGTTCGATGTTATGCCTCTTTCAAAATTTAATGTTAGTTGGAGCATCAATTATTGCTTAATGTTTCTTTTTGACAGGGTTGGAATAGCAGAAGTGCAGTTACATTTCATATTTTTTGCCAAGTCAAGTCTAATGCAATCTATTTGTTCTAAGCGCATAATGTAAGTTAAAGTTCGTCAAGTCTAATGCGAGATATCAATATAATTCATGCCTTTTGTGAAAATACACATTATAATTTTCGTTTCAACTATTTGATTTTGTGACACATTTGAGGAGTCTTATGACGAAGATTGAAGAAGCCCTTAATTTGCCGTGAATATTTGGTATGAATTAGATAAGGTAGTTTTCATTTTACTTTGTGTGCGCATAGTTATTTTCAGAAAGTTATATTTTTTGTGATTTTCCATATATTTTATTTTTAACCTGTGATTTGTTTTATTTAGGTGGAATTGTTTTGACATCACAAGTGCATTATGCTCTTAAGTCTGACTGGTGCAATTCAACCAAAAACCAAATTTCCTAAATAACGGTTATTTTGTTTAATCTCAAATTTTGCCTCAAAAAAATGGTTATTTGTTTAATCAATACAAACTTGACATATTTAGCGTAAATTCATCCTCATTTATGCAGTTAAACATGCCATCTGACAAAACAACAAAAAAGGAATAAACAGTCATCAAGTCGGTATCAATATAGTACTGGCCGGAGCTGACCATATCAAAATAGTTATGCAATTGTGGTGCAGTATTACATACATAATTATGCAATTGTGGTGCAGGTGGTAATGATAGGATGAATTTACATCATTTTTATGCTATATTATAATGACCTGGATCAAAGAATTAGAGTTCTTTGGTGGTTTTATGCTTGAAGCTTTTACCTGATCAAGACATCAAATTGGACGTATGAGCTCTTTCTTTCTTTTTTATCACAAGTTACTTTCTCATTTTCATTTCTTATAAAAATATGCTGAACTTAAAATTTCTTTTTTTGTTTTGTTTTGTTCCATACAATGGTCTTAGTTATATAAATAAGCTGCATAAAGAGATAGTGAAGTTACTTTCAATAATGATCTTAATATTTTCTTTATATTCTACTTCTACATTTTTATTAATTATTTGGCAGGTGCATAATGTTTATGTGATTTATCATGTATGAGATTTTGGTAGGGGTGTAAACGGTGTGGATAATATCCGAATCCGAACCGTACCGTATCCGAACGGATACGGATACGGATAAGTTATATGAATATATATATGTATACAATATCAATTTTATGAGGCGGATAAGGATACGGATATGGATGTTATTCGTATCCGGATAATATTTCTATTTGGATATCTATTTTTATGAGACCCAATTTAGATCCATTAAATATTAATTTCCTTTATTTCATAACCATAGTTTTCATCTTTTCTAATTTATTTTTAATTAATCTGTACCTCTTTAGTCTTTTCTCTTATTTCATAAGGAGATTTCATATTTCCTTCTTTTTCAAGACATATATTCAACTTAGAAACATATTTTAATTTTCTCTCTATCTAAGAAAATCATAGTCTCCAAATTATTCTAATGGTATTTCTTTGTGGTTTGACTATGTAGAACAATGAATTTTTAGTGCAATTACTTGCTTAAAATTTTTTTTAATAGTTATATTTGCGTAGTAATTTTTTATGATACTTATTAAAATATCCATTTTAACAATCCGAAATGAATCTATATTCTTATCCGTATCCGAGATATCCAAACCGTATCCATATCCATTTATTATCCGAACCGTATCCGTATCCGGGTCTATCCGTATCCGTATCCGAATCCGAAAAAAATATGGATATGGATATGGTAAGAACACTATCCAAATCGTATCCGCACCGTTTACACCTCTAGATTTTCGGCAGTTTGATTTGAAAAACAAATTTGTGAAGGAAATTAGTAATTTGGGAAATTATAATTTAGAGCGGCGTAAGAGAAGAGACGAAAGTCAAGAGGGGAGCATTTATCGTTTCTTTAGGGGCCATGAAGAGAGAAAGGTCGAGAGGCCGAGCCTCCGACAGAGCTGGGGAGAATGTTGAAAAGCTTTTATGATAAATTGGGAAAGATCCCAAGGAAGAATCCGTTTGATGAATATGACGATGGTGATAAATTATAGAGTGATATTTTTTTTGGATTTTGGATTTTGGATATTGGTAAGTATACGATGTCCTTGCATTGGAATTGCGTGTTTCTTTTGATATTTGTTAAGTTAAACACACTAACTATGTCTTAACTCAAATATTATTATGACTTAAACTGTTATCAAATCACTTTCTGATCTAATTGCGCAACGCGCGAAATATCTTCTAGTTCTATGCCAATTTAGACAAAATTATTAGCACACCATTATATGATTTGTTGGAATAATATTTCATGCTATCAAAAAATTTGCCAAGTTGTTGAAAATCAAATCATATTATTTTATGTATTACTTATAACTTTGTTATATGTTTACATAATGTATATTTACTGTATATTAGTTTTATAACTAAAGAGAAAAATCAAGAATGGAAAAATGAATAGCGGTAATACTGCAAGAAAAATGAGTATATTAGTTTATCCTATATATCAGCATATTTATTTTTCTAATTTATTCTGTTTTTCAAACATCATATTAGTATCACTAATTTCTCTCTTTTTTTCATTTCCTCTCACTCTATTATAAAGAGTTGATGATAATATAAGAAAAATTCAAAGAATAAGCAAAATAACTGTATAATAATTTTTGAATATAGATACAAATTTGGATTCATAACACAAATCAATTGTGTCTGTCAAGTTATTCAGGGAATCTTTCATCTTTCTACTAACCTTCTTTTTACAATACTAATACTTTATTTTTAATACTCAAATTGTGAAAGATAATTTATTTTATATGCAACATAAAATCCTAAATATAAAATATTTTCAATTCAAATTATATAATTATATTATTTTTTAACTATAAATCAATTTTAAATGAATAATACAATTAAAATATTCACAGGGTTGCGTGTGCATTATCCTAATGTTAATAACTAATAAGTTCTAAATATAAGATCAAAATACATTTTAGCTTTGAGTCTCAAACCAAGACAACCGAATGTATTGGGCACCGTTCGTATGCTCCGTGAGTGACCAACCAACCATTCAACAATACAAGTCAATCTTCCTTGCCTCTTTATTCCTCGTGAGATATGGAAATTTCACAACCCATTATGTCTATGTACTTATTGGCTCGATGTACAATAGACCAGTTCCATAAAATATATACAGAACTCAACAACAACTTTAAGTTGACTGTTGTGTTAAGAGTCTACTGAATTAGCTAAGCAAGATAACAGTGGGCGACAACAGAATTGGAATTCCGGTTCTTCAACGTCAACTCCAATGAAAGTTGGAAATTAGCAGACCCGTCCCTGGATATACTTGATATTGTGAATGTAGAAAGGCTATTTATGATATTTAGGGATCATGTAAGTAGTGGCCCCAAAAATTTAAAAAAGTAGTATATATAAGTGCTAATTTAATGAATAAATTTTAAAATGGATGTATATTTGTATATTTAATCCTCCCAAATTTTTTACATAATATTAATATACAAGAAATTTTTTTTGACCCCCTAAAATTTTACTTAAAACTCCGCCACTACATGGAAGAATTTGCATGAGAAATGCGGTGCAAGTTCCTTTTCATCCTCACCAACCGGGGGAGATACAATGCAACACACGTTTGAAAGGAAGGCCACCTACTCTTGCTAATTTTTTTATTCGATTACTACTCTTGCATTTATTTTTAGGCAAGATTGGTTGGTTGTTACTACCTCTTGTTAGTGTGGATTTTGGTGTGTCATTAGTTAAAATGATTAGAGCTTAAATAATATATTGGATATTGATTTTAATATCACAGTAAAACATACAATTTTCCGAATCATAAATACATTTATTCTATGTGTATTTAAGAGATAAAGATGACAAATAATTGTACAATTATTTGTTATTTTAATATAAAGAAAAAATAGAAAATCAACTTTTAGCAACTCATTAATATTAGAGATTTGATGCTGCACGTCGAGTTTTCTAGTCGTGCAACACTATATAAAAAATAATGTATAGAGTTAATAAACAACATATATAATTTATTTAATAGAGACAATAAACGATGCATATATAAAATAATGAAAACATCATATATAAAATAAAAAACAAAAAGTATATCAATAAACAATGCTCAAACCCGCAGCATTTTCAGATTTCTCTTAACTATAGTAAAAAGAACCACTAAAATTACTTTGTGATAAACTCATTTATTTGTTTTTTTTTTTCTTTGACTAAAATGAAAAACTCATTTATTTGTTATATTTGATCTATACTGAGATTGAAAAATAAGTTTGGCATACACATTATCTGATGCAAAGTCTAGTGACAGAATCAATCAACACTCTCTTCTTACATCCTTTACGGATCCAAGGAATTTTCTAGAACCCATTTCCCGTTCAACGTCTCAGATTCAAAGCAAATCTTTATTTTTCTCATTTCCCACCACAAATTCATTAACAAATTAAAATTCTGACGGGGGTAGGTAAGCAAAACAACCCCATCATAAATCGCACATGAACACGGTCCATCGTAAACCACCGCAACCAAAGCACACTATATCTGAACTCAGTTACCTGTCATGTTTTCATTAGTTCGGTTTACCGTAGACCGGGTTTACTGATAATTTTTACTAGTCTTTCTTTCCACGAAATTTTTTGGTACAAAATTTTTTTAGTTTTTTTTGATTGAATAAAATTGTTTTAGTTTTTTGACTATATAAAGTGACGCCCCTTCCGCACGCGACTAAACATCGCTTCCTACCTAAAATCGATCTAATACAGAGAGAGAGTGAAGGGAGAAAGAGAGAGAGATATGGGGAAAGTATTCACGCTGGAGGAGGTGTCCAAGCACAACCATGCCAAGGATTGCTGGCTCGTGATTGGGGGCAAGGTAGTTTTTTGATGGTATCTTTTTGTTTTCAGTTTTGTGGTGTGGATGTTAGGATCTGAGCTTGGGATTATGATTGGAGACTAGATCTGTGTGTTTATTTGAATCTGTGAGGGTTAATTGGATTGGATTTGTATTGGGTTTTGTTTATTGAGCTCAATTACTGATTTAATGGAATATTAGATCGATTTATAAATCATGTGATTTGAGAAGGTTTTGAGAGGGTTCTGTGTTTATAGTGTTTCTTACTAAGATTTTAGTTGATTTGGTTGGTGAATTTCTATTTTGCAGTCTTTTATTTGTGATAAACTTTGATTGATTTTTGTTTATGATTTGATTTTCTGGTTTGATTGCTTCTAAAAGGCAGTGATTCTTCCCTGATCTGCTTAGTGAGCTGGCCTTTACAGGCTTCATTAGTACTGTTTGTTTCTAATCAATCAGATTTGAACCTATGTGTGTCGCTTACTGAGTGAGTGTTGGAGCGTTTCGTGCTTTTTGTAAAAGGGGAAAATTGGATCTTTGCGCTTTATCCTTAAAACCTCAGATGTATCTTTCAGTAAAAATTAGATAAATACTTATTTCGATCCGCCTTTTTTTGCATGTATACTTTATAGGAATTCAAAGTTTAATACTAATGATTTTAGAATTATTGATTTATAACTTAGTGCATGAAGCTTTATTAGCTGCTTAATTTACTAAACAAGCTTGTTTCATGACTATTGAGCTCTTAATTATGGTACTTCTTGGTCCTTAGGATCTTAATTAATTACTAATGATTAAATATATTGTTCAATTTAATCATGTTTCAATTCAATCCTTGCGGCTAAATTATTTCTTAATTACTTCTTTAATACGCCTTGCATTCTTTTAATGATTTAATCCGAAGATCAACTAATCCTAAACTGCTTAAATTAGTTCTGATTACCTAATTTATCCAACAATTAATTAACTCACCAAAAACAACGTTAATAAAACACTGCATTTCTTTCTTTCAGGTATATGATGTGACCAAGTTCTTGGAAGATCATCCTGGTGGAGATGATGTTCTCATTTCCTCAACCGGTATCTCTCCTCTCTCTCAACCTCTCCGAACTTCTCTCTCTCTCTCTCTCTCTCAACCTCTCTCTCACATTCTTATTCTCTCTCTCAACTTCTTTTTCTCGCTCAATTAACTAATCCACAAAACCATTCTCTCTCCTCTTGCAGCGAAGGACGCGACGGACGACTTTGAGGACGTGGGCCACTCAACCACAGCCCGATCCATGATGGACGAGTACTACGTGGGCGACATCGACGCGGCCACCATCCCCGCCAAAGTCAAATACACGCCGCCCAAACAGCCGTACTACAACCAGGACAAGACCAATGACTTCGTCATCCGTGTCCTCCAGTTCTTGGTCCCGCTCGTCATTCTGGGACTCGCTGTCGGCGTCAGAATTTATACTAAGTCTGAGTGATTTGTTGGGGTGTGAGGGGATTGAAGTTAAAAGTAGTATTTGTGTTTGTGATTTGGATTTGGGACAACTTTTTGTGTGGGTCGGAACATGGATGAATTGATGGTTTAATTAATGTGATGGGATTTTTTTTTTTACTTGTTTTTGAACGGAGTCGTGTGGATGGAATGGCATTTTAGATGATTTTAGATGAGGTTTTTTCGCTTTCCTTTTTCTTCTGGTTTGTTTTGTCGGGAGAGGTTGCTTGAACAGCTTTGGGAAGAAAGAAAATAATAATGCCACTTAATTTGGAAATGCTTCATTATTCACTCCGATCTTATAATGTTTAATAGAGCTTTATTGCTTTTTATTTCGAGCGTCATCTAGGCATTAATAAATGTTTTTCGTTACTTAGATACTTGCATTATAATGAAATCGGCTCATTCAGACTTAAAGAAGTAAAATTAAATGGGCCTACAAACAAATATTCGATGCAGATCTATAAATTTGAATCAACTTCACTCTTGGCAAATATTAAATTATCCTTCCAAAACATACAATATGATCTGAAGAGTATGATTACATACAATATGATCTGAAGAGTATGATTTGAATCTAATTAGGATGAATCGTGCATATATCTACAAGTCAAGTGAGTAATTGCGTCAAGGGAAATCTGATATCACGACGGCATTGTAGCACGCTCGATCACGACCGACGGTATATATACTGTTTTTTTTTACTTTTCAGTATATTATTATATCCTGTTTTTACCATTTTATATATTGTTTTTATTCTTTATATATATTTTTATTTTTAGAATTTGCATATACTCTTATAACATACTATTTTATTTTTTCTATATTATTTTCACTATTTATGTATATACTGTTATAAAAAATAAATTATATATACTGTTATTACACTATAGTAAGCTATATATATATATATTTTCATCGTGATACAACATATTACAGTGCTGTTGTGACATATCATATCACTTGCTTCAATTCCTACAAAAATGAAAAAGAAAAAAGTGTCTAGTTCTTAATATAAGATGGAAGTATTAACATAAGAGAAAGAGCTTACCAGAGGAAGTGGCAGGGGAAGAAACGACGGTGGCGGAAGGCGAGAGGGAGGAGAACCGGACGGTACGGCGCAGATTGACCAGTGATGACGGCACCACCACCACATACGCCGCCCTGCTTGCAGCTGACGCAGCCTTCATCTCCCTCTCTCCGATCAGAAGATAATCCTCCTCCTCCTTCTTCTTCTTCTTCTTCTTCTTCTTCTTCTCCCTGAGTCCTCTTGTTTCTGTGGCAGTGAGAGCTTTTTCAACTCGAGAACTCGAGGAGAGTAACAGATCGATAGTAAAACCCGAATTGACTGTGATACGAGATTGGAATTGGAATGTATATTAATTCGAAATTGGAATTTCGGACTTGGTAAGTCGAGATTAGAAATTTGGGTATATTTACCATATTTTAGGTTTTATTGATGATTTAAAAATCTGAGAAATGGAATCTTATATTTTTTTAGATCAACCTTTTTTTAATGGGTTGAAATTTAAGAGACTTTATTAAATATGTGTTACAGAAAATTATTTACCATAATTTGAATTTATGATCTCTTACTACACATGTAATATATTTTAATATAAATCTGAGAAACGGAATCTTGGATTTGATTACAACTCGAGATTGTTGTACTTGTATATAACTGAGATAGTTGACCTAGATTTGACATATTGCTTTATGTTGTATTTTAATACATAATTTTTTTTGAAACAGATTTTATTACATAATTATAATTAATCAATACAAAGTTCACTCATTTTATTGATTTAATTCATTGAGCTGCTTGATTTTTATGACAGTAATATATAAAATTTCATTAATTAACCAAATCTACGGAAATATCATCATAATTCAAAAAAATATCACATAAAAAGCATACACAATAAAACTTGATATGCGTCGGCATGATCCACCAATATTATATTAAAAGGAAACACAATAAAACTAATCCTAAATAAGCACTAATTCATAAATCCGTCTGGGTTGTTTGAATCGATGTCGGCGAGGTCATTAGGACAGTGCGGTAGAACCGGACGATGAGTCTGAGAGACATCTGAAGTCTGAATATTAAAAGAAGATGAAAGTAAAATTAGTGCTAGGTACATTTTCATGACATTTTTATGGAAAAAACTTAGGGTTAAAACCATTATTTGAAACGTACATGCAAATCCAAAATAAAAAGAATAACCCAAAAATGTGAGCCTTCATAATCATGATGACCCAAGTTACTGGATCCGAAATTCTCAGATCTTTCTTGAGTTCTTGCATTTTCTTGACATAAAGAATTATTCAATTTTTCAAAATATCTTGCAAACAAAAGGAAAAATATATATATCTGAAAGTAATAATGCCATAGGCCAAATTGTTTTGTCATGAGGGAAACGAATTATGTATAAGACATTATATTTTTGTATTAGATATTTTATAACATAAATTTTTTCATATAATAATTGTGCGTAAAGGTTGTTAGATTATTAATTTCCCACGAATATGTATGTCCGTTATACGTCATTAGAATATGTGATTCTGATAGTAAAACCGTAAAGCAAAGTGAATACAATTCTAAATTATCTCTAGTCATATATGAAATGTTTGTAAGACAAACATATTTGAAAATGTCAAATTATATATATAGTTACTAGTATGTTATTTGGATGATGATCACGACGTTTTACTGATCATGAATATTAAATATCAATTCATTAATATAAATATATGTTGGAGAACATATATTGGATCGACCCACTATGAGAATATACATGATGTATGTCATTAGTGTTTTCTCATCATCTAATGTATGAGTAGTCCTTTGACTTGAGGTCATCATAGATTCTTACATGTATATCTTTATACTTTGACATAGTCAAACGATACCTTTAACTGGATAATTATAAAAGCTATGATCAGGTATTTAATAAACCATGAGTTGGAATGTGAATGATCAAGATAGAATTTGTTACTCTCGGATACGAGAGAGATACCTCAGGGCCCCCTGATAAATTGAGACTGAATGAAAACACACGACCGTGTATGAAAGAATTAACATGTGTTGTATCTTTTAATTTATCCAGTCTAATTATAATTCAAGAAAGAGAATTGATCATAATAAGGATGACATAAAATCATACCTTATGATCAATATAAATATCGTTTAACAAAGGGACTAAATACATAATTGATATATAGGTTATGATCACGTGTCATTCATTTAATTTGGGTAATCATAACGTCGTACTAGAGGCTACTTATGATTTATAAAATTCAAGTTTATTGCCAATATTAAATGAGCCTACATGGTCGCACACAAACATAACTAACTCGGTCGGACATAGAAAATCAAAAGGAAGAAGATGTGTGATCATTAGATGCTATAAATAGATGAATGGTTCATCTGATTAGGTCAGAAGATTCAGACCATACTCTAGCCGCCTATTGAGAGAGAGAGAGAGAAAGAGAAACCGGATCTAGTAATCTCGGTTTCTCCTCCAACGAGTTAGTCGCGTGTGGATACATGTAGAGGGCAGTGCCGGAGTTGTAGCGCCTTTTCGTGATCAGATCCGCAATGACACGCAAGGAGATTGTTTGGAGACGAATCGTGAAGCCCTACAAACCGGATTAGCCGAATCCGAAGTATAAATAAGATTTATTTTTCTATTTTGATTGATAATACACGGATCCTTGGTTAGGAAACGGGTAAAATTTTAATTCCACTATGTTTCTGAGATTAGGCGTTTCCTTTCAATATCCCCCGGTAAACGTCCCCCCTAGTCTGCCGTTTATCACTGGTAAACGGGCCTCACATTTAATAAAAAAAAAGTAGGCCCCGTTTACCAGTGATAAACGGTAGATTTGTGTGTGTGTGTGTGGGGGGGGGGGGTTGGGGGGATGTATATATAATCCCCAAACAAAAGACGTACTAATGATACATTTTGGACACGCATCATGTCTAGCATCTGCTTGAATAGTTTCTTAGACTCCTCTAACTGCTTGTGTACACGATCCACCTTTTCACGGCTATGCGATTGCTGCTCCTCAAGCACCCGACTTCGTTTTTCTTGCTCATCTTGTTGCTTACATAACAATTCACTCTTTTGCCGATCATTCTCCTATTACTCTATGTTGCTTAACCGAAACATTCTACCACTCAAATGACACCATATTTTCCGTCCTAAGAACATTGCCCACAACAGCAGGAAGCTGAGAAATAAACATCAGGAAGCTATGAGGGCAGGAAGCTACATAAAACTGTATGTAAGTATGAAAAAGAGGTGTTTGATCAAAACACATGAAGCTATGAATATAATATTGATATTTAAAATAAATAGTTCTTTTTCTTAAATCATCTTATTGTTTAACAACAAACACTTACATTGCTAATTATATCATATCTATGCACTAATTACACTCTCAAAGTAGTACAAATTTTTAATTACATTTATAAAGAATCAATTGGAGAGTTCAAAGCATATTTGCTACAAATTTTTGAATTTATATGATCAAAAACAATCTTCATCAAAAACTAATTAAAAAAATAAAATAAATAGTAGCAATTATTGTAAAATAATCAAAGATAGTTCCAAATTAAGCACAAAATGATTGTAAATGCTAAATAATACTGGTTCAGTACAAAATAATACCCTTCCTATTATATATTTCTCATTCAAATTATATACACTCCATAATACTATATGCACTTCTAATTAACATCATCTCATTTCAATCAGGCACTCATTCCCAATTAGCACTAATTAACTACCAATTAAGCACAAAAATTCGAAACAGCAAATAATTAGCATCCAAAGCAGTATATTCCATTTCATTAAAATCAGCAATTAGTCAAATTTTATAACAATTATAACATTGAACAATCAATCAGAGCTCATATATACCCTTCCAAATTTTCAAAGATTGTAATTGCAACAAATCATTTATTTTTTAATGAATTAATCCAATTAAAAACAACAGAGACTTAATTTAGTTTGAAAAACATAAAATGTAAATAAAACAGATTTAATCAAGAGATATAAAGTGCATATGACAAATAGGAGACCTGTTCCTTTTTCTAGTTCAGGTTTTTGAAGAAAGTTGAAAAAGTACTAGATAACTCTTGAAGAATTCGCGAATGAGAGCGTAAGTTGCCTGAAGAGGAAATGGAGAAGAGGGAAGAGGAGAAATAAAGAAGAACGGGAAATGATATTGACAGGCACTCATTTGATTCATACAGGCAAATATTTGATAAATGACACAATTACACCTAGTAATTAAGAAACAACATCTCTTTATTTTTGGCAAGATCTTTCCAACTATGATAGTATGATGCACCTTTGATTTAAATATATTGCACATATTAACAGTTTAATATTGTTTGTTAATTATTTTAATTTACATTTTTTTAAACTTAATCATTTAAAAATAAACTATTTGAATTTGAATTTAATTGTTATGTAATAAGAATTTTTATTATTTAAAATGAAAACTATTATATCATGATTAAAAGTTTATGAGATCATCTCAACTAGACAGAGATAGCGATATCACTTCTTTGAATTATTATTATTATTATTATTATTATTATTATTATTATTATTATTATTATTATTATTATTATTATTATTATTATTATTATTATTATTATTATTATTATTATTATTATTATTATTATATGTCATATGTTTTTACTTAATTTTGATGGTGTTATACCCTAGCCCAAAGTGTTTGTGACCTAGATGATGGATTGTAATAATAAACATAATACTTATTCTAAGATATTTCATATAATATGTGCGTATAGGTTATTTTAATATAATTAAAATAGACCATGAATATGCAATTCAGCTTTATGTCATCAAAGTACGTGACTTTGATAGTAAAACTATAAAATGTTATGAATGTTATTCTAAATTGTTCCTGGTCATTTATAGGATATTTGTGGAGATAAATATACTTGCAGATATATATAAATATATATCTATATACAAGCTATAAATGTACACCAGTATATTAGTTGACTGATGATTATGTTTTACCGATCATGGATAAATAGTTATCAAGTCATTAACATAGGTATATGTTAGAGACCATATACTGGACTGACCCGCCATAAGAATGCTACATGTTTTACGTCATTAGCGATTCTTATAACGTAAAGTATTTATAGTCATTTGACCTGAGATTGTCTCGGTTCCCAACATGAGTAATTTTATACTTTAATATAATCTAACACTACCTTTAACCGGGTGGTCATAACGGTTATGATTAGGTATACAATGAATCATGTAGAGGGATGAGTGCAATTAAGACGGTATTTGTTCCTCTCATAAATGAGAGAGATATCTTTAGGCCTCTTGATGAATTGAACTGAAGAAATGTATGGCCATACTCAAATGAATTAATAAGAGTTATTAATGTCATTTGTTCTTGTTCAGTTTAATTTGGGATCAAGAAATATTAATCGATTTATATAAGGATGGCATATTATATGCCTTATGATCCATATAGATATCGCGTGACAAAAGGATTAAATACGTGATTGTTGATTAGGTAAATCGGATCACCGATATTCACTTAATTGGGTAGTCATGATGGCTTGCTAGAGTCCGCTCATGATTTATAGACTGTCAAGTCTATTGCCAACATTAAGTGAACCTACAGGGTCACACACAAAGAACAAACTGAAACGGGCGCAGAAAATCCTAGCGACTTATATGATGAGTTGATAAGATGCGATATATATGTATATAAAGATTATGAGCACAAAAGATCATGCATTCTAGAAGAGTCTAGATGATGACATATGGATAATGATGAGTGATGTCATACACATGTAACACATCTTTTAGTGTGAAGAGACATGACTCTTCACCTCTATATAAGAACATAGAGGGCTCCAAATTCACAACACAACACATCATTCTCTCTCTCATTATTTCTTATTCTCTTTTGTGAAACAAAAGAGAGAAAATATACTTTTTAATTTGTATGACAAAATTATAAAAGGGTGCTTTTGTTTTGTATAACAAAAATGAAAGAGTGCGATTATATGAGAGGAATTATATACATCTTTTGTGAGATAAAATAAGAAGAGTTTTATTATGCAAGAGGAGAACAAGCTACTAGCATATATATTGTTCTTCTTCCCGTTTTAAGAAGTTTGTTCGTCTGGACACCGGTAGAGGCGTTCATACTCTCGGCTCTTTTGATCTATTCGGCCTAAGAAGATGAGAACAGTTTGTTGAGAGTTTTGGTGGAGACCGATTGTGTGTGCGGTAGATGACTTCCTCACGATCCGACCTAGACGGCCTAGACGGACGTAAAATTGGTTAGGACGGTAACCGGTTTAGAGACGCATGGAGGCATGGTTTGAGCGTCACGGAGTAAGCGTAATCCGAAAGGTATCTTTAAGATTTATTTCTTTGATTTAACCGATACGCACAGATCCTCGGATTGGTTTTGGACGAAATTTTTGTTTTCCGCTGCGTTATGCACATCCGAGGTCCAACAAATTTTTCATTTGCCATATTATTGTTTTTTTATTGAACAAATTCTTAAAATGTGGAGAATTTAAAGTATTAAAATAGGAGGAATTTAAAACAAAAAATATGGACACAATATTTATTATTTAGGAAAAAAAAAAAATTTTGTGTATAGAAAAAAATGTAAATTAATTAACCCAAAATGGAATGAGTTTTTAAAAGAAAGATCCCATTTTAACGTATGTATTAATTCATAATTGTGTTGATGCATTAATTGTGAAGGGTAAAATAGAAAAAAAAAACATTGAGGTTGCCTGTCTAGCTCAAATTGTAGCCTGGCAATATCAATTGATGGAGCAAAAGAGGAAGGGGATGGGAATCAAGAAAAATATTGGGAAATGATATGTGCAGGAAATGATTTGTTAGGAGCAGGAAAAATTGAGACAAAAAGACTTTTTTACCCTTATTTGTACATATCAATCAATTGAGTTAAAAATGGCAAGAATATATCACTCTTTATTGTTAATTCATTCTCACTCCAACGTAATTATCATCAAAACCTTCAAATTTATGAATATTTATTAAAATCAACTAATTCTATATAAAATATGTTGTTAACTTATTAATATTAATTATTTTTGTTCATGAAATCTTTAGAAATTTTAATATTAATATACTTATTCAAATAAAGGTTGATTAAGAAAATATACTGGCTAAATACTTACAAACATATACAAGAATAAAAAATAAATTTTCAATATTATGCAATTTCATGAATTCATAATTGCTCCATAAACATGAAGTAACAAGTACATAAAAATGCCAAAATGACTAACTAATATTTTTTTATTTATAAAAAATCTTATAACGGACTAACTAAATCAAAATTAAAAAATAAAAATAATATATTAACTGTCAAATGCTATTTGATAAAAAAACATAATACTATATTCAAATACTAATGAATTAAAATAAATGACGCAATTGATAATTTTGAAAAAAGAAACGGTTTTCTTCTACAAAAAAATAAAATTTTAATTTAGTTAGTCCGTTATATGATTTTTTGTAAATACAAAATATTAGTTAGTCATTTTGGCCTTTTTATTTACTTGTTATTTCGTGTTTATGGAGCAATTATGAATTCATGAAATTGCATAATATTAGAAATTTATTTTTTATTCTTGTATATGTTTGTAAGTATTTAGCCAAGTATATTTTCTTAATCAACCTTTATTTGAATAAGTATATAAATATTAAAATTTCTAAAGATTTCATGAACAAAAATAATTAATATTAATAAGTTAACAACATATTTTATAAAGAATTAGTTGGTTTTAATAAATATTCATAAATTTGAAGATTTTGATGATAATTACGTTGTAGAGAGAAAGAATCAATAATAAGACTTTTTTTTGAAATGGCCAAAAAAAAAAAATTAATTAAGGGAATGGCCAAGTTTTCAAAATATTTGCAAAAGTAGCTATTTCGCCCAGCCGTCGGGCGAAACACAAGTAGTTTCGCCCAGTGACGGGGCGAAACAGAGCGCAATGACATTACGGGCGAATTTGCTTAATTAACCTGTTTCGCCCAACGGTCGGGCGAAACAAAGACTGTTTCGCCCGGTGGCCTGGCGAAACAAACTATTATGCATATTTTGGGCTTAGCCCAGCCCATCTCTGTTTCGCCCACTGGCTGGGCGAAACAGACTATGTTTCGCCATCTCGATGGGCGAAACAGCTGTCTCTCCAGCCAAAAAAAATAAATAAAAAATCCTAAAAAGGGAAAAAATTAAATAGCCTTTTTACATGGAAAAAATAAATAAAATAAATCTGAAGACAAAAAAATAATAATAAATAACTTATTTTTATTTAGAATTTCTTTTTCATATTGAAATGACATCTCTGTTTTTTTAGTACATAAACATTGATTTAACATGTTAGGTTATAGGAGGAATCTAAGTTTTTTTAGGTATACAGTATAGGGTTCAGATATAGGGTACTAGAGAATATTTACTTTTTTAGATTGAGACAATCTAGCTTTTTATTTAGTGGGTAACATTGATTTAACATGCTAGAATATAGGAGGAATCTAAGTTTTTTTAGGTATACAGTTTAGGGTTCAGATATAGGGTACTAGAGAATATTTACTTTTTCAGATTGAGACAATTTAGCTTTTTATTTAGTGGGTAACATTGATTTAACATGCTAGAATATAGGAGGAATCTCAGGATTTTTAGGTATATGATTTAGATTTCTATTTAAAGAGTCTTCTTATTATACTTTATCATCAAAAAATTAAATCTCATAAGTCTCTCTTGCAAACTTCTTCCTTTCCTTCTTTCTCCTTATCAAGAAAATGCCACAAAATTCTGAAATTTTTCTATATTACAATGGTCAAATTGTTCAAGATTCGAGCGAATACAATTACGCTCCACAAGAAGGTGTTTTTCTCCCGCGTAGTAGAAATAGAAATTATTATAGATTGTGTTTAGAAATTTATGCTACCACCGGTTGGCCTAATAGTGACGATCTTAAAATTAGTGGTAGGTTTCCTTACCGTATGAATAATTGTTTGTATTTTAAGATAGTCAAAATTTCGAATGATTCACAGTTAACTAGTTTTGCTCAGTACATCAAATATGGTGAACACGGTTGGCCTGAATTAGAAATATACGTTGAACGCATCCAAAGTAGAGAATCCTATGTAGGAACTAGTAGTAGATCAAATGTACCTTTTAATGATGACGAGCTTGAGAGGTTAGAACCTGTAATAAATCGTGATGAAGATGAAGTGCCAGAAATGGAAGAAGGCGACGAAGATGAGTTTGAAAATGTTGAAGACGACGAATATGATGAATATGAAGTGCCAGAAATGGAAGAAGGCGACGAACCAGAAATAGATGTTATGAACAATTATACGGAAGTGGGTGAGATGGTTAGTGTAGAAACTTTCGGTAATCCTCCGGCGAAAGAGTTTGAAGATACTACTATGTGGAAAGAAGCGAAAATCGATATATTGTATGGTAAGAGCGTGCATGCGAGTAGCGATGATAGTTTGTATGAGGGACAAACGTTCGACACGAAAGCAGAGCTACAATCGGCCGTAAAATTATACAGCGTCATGCATCACCGAGAATTTGTAGTCTTAAGATCGAACAAAACGCTCTACACTGTAGTCTGCAAGCTACAAGATGACCGCGCTGGCTGTGATTGGAGGCTGTATGCATGCAAAAATAAACGACATGTGTTTGAGATTAAAAAATTTACACAACCACACGTATGTGTTAATCAACAACCTAACAACGACCACAAACAATTAACAAGTGCATTTATTGCGGGGCTAATTCTAGATGTCGTTAGAGCAGATTTAGCAATTAAACCAGTAATCCTAGTGGAAACCGTCAAATTAAAATTTAAATATACCATGTCATATTGGAAGGCTTGGCACACAAAGCAACACGTGCTTAGATTCTTGTTTGGCGATTGGAAGGGGGCATATAATTTGCTTCCTGAATTGATGGCAGCAATATATTCAACAAATCCTACTACTGAATATTCATTTTGGAGAGGTCCCAAAAACCGTGCTGGTGAGGAGGAGTTCGAAGGTCTTTTTTGGGCATTTGGTCCATCACTTAAAGGATTTGAGTTTTGCAAGCCTGTCATAACAGTAGATGGAACATTTCTAACCGGAAAATATCAAGGATGCTTATTGATGGCAGTCGCTAGCGATGCAAATGGTCAATTATTTCCCTTAGCTTTTGCTTTAGTTGATAAGGAGAGGGTAGAATCGTGGGGTTGGTTTTTTGGGTGTTTGGGTACTTTGATCGGCCATCACAAAGGTTTATGTGTGATTTCGGATAGGCATGCCGGAATAATTCGTGCAATGAAGGATGACAGATTGAAATGGAAGGAACCTAACAACTATCATCGTTATTGCATGCGGCATTTAGAAGCAAATTTCAGTAGCGCTGTATCAGACAAAACATTGGTTAAATTGATTGTACCACTAGTTAAGGCGCCCACCAAATTTAAATTTAAGAAGCTATATAAAATATTAAAGGATAAAAATAATGAGGCGTGGGAATGGTTAAATAAAAAAGATAAATCAAAATGGGCGTTCGCGTATGATACAGAAGGTCGCCGGTGGGGTATTCCTACTAGTAATCATGCAGAAGTGATGAATTATGTTTTCAAGGGTATGAGGAAGCTTCCTGTTACGGCTATTGTGATGGAGACATTCTACAAGCTGAATAGTTATTTTGTCAACAAACGCGAGATAGCTGCAAATATGGAAATGAATAATAGAATGTGGGGAAATGAAGTGATGGAAAAAATGGAGAATAAAACAGTTAAGGCGCGTGCGCATCGAGTCACTACCTTCAATGTCGAAAACGGTGTTTATGAGGTGATAACAGGATCTAGTGGTTCCCAGGTAGGGGGAAAGAGCTTCCATGTGAATTTCAATGAAGGCAAATGCAGTTGTCAGAAACCGATGCTATATCACTATCCTTGTTCGCATCTTGTAGCAGTTTGCATACGTAGAGGTGTTAGTCCCGAGTATTTTATACATCAACATTTTTCACTGGATCACCTTAAACATACATATGAAGGAAGTTTTTATCCAATAAAGGATAGAGAATAATGGCTTGAACGTGAAAAAGTTTATAATGGTACGTTGGTTCCTCCTGAGAAACTTATGAGGAAAAATGTCCGTGGAACCAACAAGCGTGGAAGAAGATAGGAGAAACGCTTTCATAATAGTATGGACGTCATGGATAACGCAGATCGTAGAAAACATTACAGTATTTGCGGAGTAGCAGGGCACACGAAAACAAAATGTCCGAGAAGGTTGTAGTGTTTTATGTATGGTAGTTTATGTTTATTTATTGTGGGTTGTAATGTTTTATGGATTGTTGTTTGTAATATTTTATGTATTGTATTTTATGTTTATGTTTGTTGTAAAATAAATGAAAAAAAAATTTAGGGATTTTGTAACGGTTTTTAATTAAAAACCGAGACTAAATATTAATACTGTATCGGTTTTTATCAAAGAACCGATACTAAATCGTTTCTTTTTTCTTTTTCGCTTAGTAACGGTTTTTATAAACGAACCGTTACTAAATCTCCATTTAGTAACGGTTCTGCCAAAAAAACCGTTACTAAGTGCGTAATCTTTTTTTTCACTTAGTAACGGTTCTGCCAAAAAACCTTTACTAAATCACCATTTAGTAACGGTTCTGCCAGAAAAACCGTTACTAAGTGCCGTTACCCATTTTTTTTTATTAGTAACGGTTTTTATAAAAGAACCGTTACTAAATATACATTTAGTAACGGTGCTGCCAGAAAAACCGTTACTAAGTGCCGTAATCTTTTTTCACTTAGTAACGGTTTTTATAAAACAACCGTTACTAAATACATTTAGTAACTGTTCTTTTAGAAAAACCGTTACTAAGTGCCGTTACTAATTTTTTTTTCCACTTAGTAACGGTTTTTGTAAAACAACCATTACTAAATCTAGTGTTTCGAGTGGAGAGAGAAGAGGAGGCGATGGCGGTTGGCAAGTTGAACAATTTTAAAAAGTTCAGGGGGCAAAAGTGAGTTTTTTTCTAGTTTAAAATCAATCTAAATTAACAAAACATAGTCCCAAAAGTAAACATAGTCAGTAATGCCAGCGGTCTCCTCCTCCTCCTCGTGTTCCCCCGCGTCCTCCGTGTCTTCCTCTCCCCCCTCCCGTCCTCCTCCGCGTCCTCGCTGCGCCTGAGGCTGAACCTGAGTAATCTGACTAACTCCTTCATCTCCGTCTCCTCCTTGGCCTCCTCCTTCCCCTCGTCCGTCTCGTCCTTCGTCTCCGACCTGTTCGATGATCGAACCCCAATCGAAGTCGCCCTCATATTCATTACTTTCCTTTATGCTGCTCCGGATGCACCCTAATAACTTTTTCAATTTCCCTGGTACATCCTGGCACTCGGCTTTTAGCGCTTCGAACCCATGTTTGCAGGCCTCCAAAAGAAATGCATGCTAAAAAATAATATTTGAGTAATGTTAAAAAACTAAAATAATATGAATAAATAATAATATAAATAATAGTCAATTATTTTCATTACCGCTTTTCTTTTTTGCGGAACCATCGGATGATACGATCTCGTAGCATGCGGGATATCGGACTGCACATAAGGATCGGTTGCCGTTCTATACCAATTCCAGTATGCATCATACTGGCTAGGGTCGTACGGCCGCCATGAAGGAATATTTATTTCACGTCCCATGCGTTTCTCTTCCCACTCAGCCAGATAAGCTGAATGTACGGTAGGCCAATTATTTCCACGGTAATTTGCGATATCGTGCAATCGTTTGTCGTACTCGCAATTTGGGGGTGCTTCCATCGCATACCCGAACTGACGCAACACCCGCTCCGGACGATGCATCTCGACAATCCAAAAATAGATCAATGGCACTGTAAGAAGCCCCATAGTTTTTTCGTGCTCAACTATCGGCGGGAGTATATGACGGAATGCGTCATAAGGTGTCTAAACCACCTGAGTGTCGACCAAACTGTCGAACTGATCGCGATGTGTCGGCAAATGCCGATGAGGTGTTACATCCGCGTATTGAGTACAATCTTTCCATAAAAAACCAACCGTAGGTCTCTCATCTTCATCACCATCATTCGCCATATCCTGCAGTTCCTTGCGTACATCTTTAGGAACGGGTCGTCCGACAGTGATATGTTCCTATGCCCACAGTTGCAGCAACATGATACACCCTCCCATGTTTTTCCGTTTCATATGCGTACCTTTACACAATGCCCTATAAAGGTACGCAAGAACTCCACTACCCCATGCCCATCTATCTAAAACCGACATGTCCTCTAATAAAAGCAGATGCAGTGCTAAAACACAATCTCCCGAAGCTTCCGTAAATAATACATCCCCACATAATGCAAGCATGTAGGCTCTACAATACTGCTAGACTTTCTGTTCCGGGGCATCAATTTCCAAATCGGAAAAATTATTTTCCAACCATGTTCTTTTCAATAAAATTTTGCTTCTCCCCTTTCCCTTAAACTCCAATTCCGGGATTTCTTTCCCGAGTAGTTGCGTGACCTTTCCCTTCCAATCAACATCTTTATTATTTAAACACATTGCCTCACCGTCCGTCCGCATTCCCAACAAACACGAAATGTCATCTAGCGTTATGGTCATCTCGCCAACAGGCAGATGAAACGTGTGTGTTTCCGGTCTCCAATGTTCCGCAGAGCGCTTATCAGTCTGCTGTTGTAATCCAGCCAACTCATCCTGGCAGTTTGTAGTAAGGTTGCTTTCTTCAAAAAAGGGGCATACCGATCGTCCCATGGAACCTGCAGAAACATAAATAAATAAAATATATAAGATATATAAGATTTTTTAAATAAAATAAAATAAAATAAATAAATAAAATATATAAGATATATAAGATTTTTAAATAAATAAAATAAAATAAAATAAATAAAATATACATAAACATAAATAAATAAAATATACATTAATAAGTAAATAAATAAAATATACATAAATAAATAAATAAATAAAATATATAAGATATATAAGATTTTTTAAATAAAATAAATAAAATAAAATATATAAGATATATAACATTTTTAAATAAATAAAATAAAATAAAATAAATAAAATATACATAAATAAATAAAATATACATAAACATAACTAAATAAAATATACATAAATAAGTAAATAAATAAAATATACATAAATAAATAAATAAATAAAATATACATAAATAAATAAATAAATAAAATATATAGGATATATAAGATTTTTTAAATAAATAAAATAAGTAAATAAATAAATAAAATAAATAAATACATCAAATTAAACTAATAATAAATAAATAAATAAATAAATAAAATATATAAGATATATAAGATTTTTTAAATAAATAAAATAAATAAATAAATAACATACATATGATTTTTTTTACTTTCTAAAAAAATTTATAAGTAATATACTAAAAAAAAAAATACCGGAACTTCATGTTGTCGGTAGCGCATGGGTTTGATAGTTACATCTTCAGTGTTGCCAAATTCGTTCGCCCGATGCATGTGTTGTTGTGACTGAAGCGCATAATTTGGCCGACTAGGTCCCGCGTCAGATGACATCTTTATTTAAAAAATCAAATAATATAAATAAATAAATCAAATAATATTAATAAATAAAATAATATTAATAAATAAATAAAAACTACTAATAAAAACTAATAATAAACATACATTTGATTTTTTAAACATTTGATTTTTTAAAACATAAATAAATAAAAACTAATAATAAATAAATAAATACGTAAACATAAACATACATAATAAATAAATAAACATACATAAATAAATAAATGCATAGCATACATTTGATTTTTTAAACTTTTAAAAAATAAAACTATAACAAAAAAAATATAAATAAATAATCCTAAACCCTAAACCCTAATCAACCGAATCAACCAAATAATAAATCTAATTTCAAATCAACTACACAAATGGAAAACTAATTTTGAGCAAATAAACCTAATTTGAAACTAATTTTGAGCAAATAAACCTAATTTGAACCTAATTTTGAGCAAATAAATCTAATTTGAATTTTGAGCAAATAAACCTCATTTGAAACTAATTTTAAGCAAATAACCAAAATTAAGTAAATCTAAAGTCAAAGAAATCAACATACCTTCCCTCTCTTTTTTTCTGTTTTTTTTTTCGCCTCTGATTCGCCCTTTTTTTTTGCTGTTTCGAAAATTTTCGAAAAAACACTCAACTGTTCGGAGTTAGGGGCTGGTATTATTGTGAGCTGTTTCGCCCAGCGAGCTGGCGAAACATAGTCTGTTTCGCCCAGCTAGTGGGCGAAACAGAGATGGGCTGGGCTAAGCCCAAAATATGCATAATAGTTTGTTTTGCCAGGCCACCGGGCGAAACAGTCTTCGTTTCGCCCGACCGTTGGGCGAAACAGGGTTAATTAAGCAAATTCGCCCGTAATGTCATTGCGCTCTGTTTCGCCCCGTCACTGAGCGAAACTACTTGTGTTTCGCCCGACGGCTGGGCGAAATAGCTACTTTTGCAAATATTTTTAAAACTTGACCATTTCCTTAATTAATTTTTTTTTTGGCCATTTCAAAAAAAAAGTTCAATAATAAAGAGTGATATATTCTTGCATTTTTAACTTAATTGATTGATATCTACAAACAAGAGTAAAAAAATCTTTTTGACACAATTTTTTCTGCTCCTATCAAATCATTTCCTACTCATATCACTTCTCAAATATTATTTAATTCTTTCTCTCTCCAATCTAGTCGGACTTCCGTTTTGAAAACCCAGCAAAATAGGCTATTTTCCCTGGTTTCGGCAAGTTTTGAGACCCATATCAGGTACTTCTTATACAGCCTACAGGTCCAAATTTACAAATTGTAAAGCCATAGGAATCACATGTTCCTACGCAAACCAACCTCCAAAACTTCATGACGCCCTTAATCTGAAACATGATATCCAAGGGCGGATGTGCTAGATTGCCGAAAACTTATTCTCATGAGAACAAATGATTACTTGGGATTTTTTTGCGCTCTTGATGGAAAATAGCATGTAAAATACACAACTCCATATGTCATTTGAGTTGTATTACTTGCTTTGTTTAAAAGTTAAGGAGTTGAGATTTTTTTCATTTAAAAAAAGCAGCAACCAAACCAAAAGTCAACAAGAAAACTTCAATGTATTTTTGTATTTATCCTCTAGTTTAGATAAAATTTGGTTATATATGATCTATTTACTTAAACAATATTTCTAACAATAAATACAAATTTTCTATAAACATCCACTAAAGGCTTTTATTTCTCAAAAGAACAATATTTAAAAACAATCGAACATTTACTATAGTTGATTATATAGTAACTATTAAATTAAAATACAAATATTACATTATTTTAAAAATGTCAATGCTAAGTTGTAATAAAAAAAGTCTATTTTTCCGCAATACAGAAAGTTATATTTTTTATATTTACACCAAATAGTAGTAAATTATAAGGAACTTGTATTACAAAAAAGTTCTTACTTAAACCATTAAATTATAGATAATTTTTTTTCTATATAGATTAGTGTATATGATTTCGGCCCGCTCTAATATTCAATCCTGGTTCCGCCTCTGATGATATCAGGAGAATGCGCCATTCTCATCCAAAATCTATAGGATATACTGTAGATTATATATAAAAAAAGGATAAAAAATTAGAAATATTATATTCATCTCTCTAAAACTATATGTATCAAATTTTCTCTTCCAAATTTTATTTCTCTCTCTAAAGTTACATGTATCAAATTTACTCTTCTGATTTTTTTTCTTTTAGAGAAAGTTTTGATCATATGATATTTTGAGGTCTTGAAAGGATAAGCAATTAATTTTCTGTTAATGTAGAAGCAACTAAAATAGTAAAGATTTTTTTTTTCAAAATTAACTAAAATGTTGATTGTTTTAAGGGAAATTAAATAGATTACATACCTAATTTAATATTCATTGGGTTTCTTCCAATATCTCAGTTAAATCATATAGAAAGAAGATTATCCCAATCATCTGAAAGTATATGACAAAATATCTGTATTTCTAAAAAATATCCAATGGCTTATATGCATGCTAAATATCTCAACGAACACACATTTTTCATGACTTAAAACCAGTACTTCAGCATGACTAGCATGATTTAACAACTTCACACAAATTATTTTTAAGTAGAATTCATAACACATTCAATTGTTATTTGGACCTGAATAACTTACTTGCCAGACCATGATCACAAAATATGGAAATTAAATGTACCCAAGCTCCACTTCAATGTTTTTTTTAAAATGATACACATTATATCTTTTTATGCATTTTTTAATCACTTCTAATCCGAAGATCAACTCCTCGTTTTAAGTTCATTCATAATGCTCTTTTACTCTGTTTAGTTCTGTTTATCAAATTTATCCATGGATTAGTTTTCTTTTTTCTTTTCTTTTTCTTTTTTTTTTGAAAAAACCCGTAGGTTATGATTCCATTAATATATAAAATACATTACATAGTCCTCAAGAAAAAAAATGAAATGAAACCACCCTAAAAAAAGCAAAATAAAAAAACCGATACAACCACATTTAAATGGAAAAGAAACCAATCCTAATTAATGATCAAAACCTCTCTAAAATTTGAGAGAAATGTGGTTCTCAATATTCTTGCCATATTTGCAAAATAATCAGCCTCCGTGTTAAGAGAACGGTTCAAATAAACAAAAGTCGGGTCCTTGATCCGTCTCTTCCATAACAAGCATTCTCTCGCCTCTTGTATGGCTAACCATGATGAAGGCATCATCTCATCATCAGAGCAATTCGAATTTAAAACTTGTGCCACCTCCAAGTTATCAGTCATGAAGACTCTCTTCTCTCCGGTAGTAGCAAATAAACCTCTTTCATTGCTCTTCTAATGGCCCTAAATTCTCCCTCCAAACTGTTTCGAACATCCTCCTCCGGGCACATACAGACTCTAAGTTCTAGAAATACAATCACGGATTATAAATGCAGAACCTCCCTTGCTGGCCGTGTCTAGAAATAAATCCGGCCAGCAGTAGAATTCCACTCCTTGGGGTAGTTCGGATGATACATGTCCACTAGTTACTAATTATGAAGGTACTAGTTTATAACCCATCGCCCGAGTCACTTCAGATTTCCTAATTATAGTTTCTGGTGAAACTCGTTCTTTTTGAAATATCCAATTATTTCTCGCAATCCAAACGTCCCATATAATACAAAATAAAATCTCTATGTTTCATGCATGAACAACCAAAGATACAATGTCTCACCTAGGGCATAATCTTTCGAAAAAAACCAAAGATACAATGTACCTCATATTCTACTTCCTCTAAGCACATAGGGCATGTCGGATCATATACTTATTAGTTACTTATGACAAACACCATTATTAATAATATACTTATTTGTGCATTTCTTATATCAAGTGTGATTACTCTCCTTTCTCAGTATATGTTTATTTTCCGCAGGTATATGATTTAACGAAATTCTTGGAAGACCACCCTGGTGGAGACCATGTTCTCATTTCCTCCATCGGTATCCTCTCTTAATTATGGAATATTCACCATGATTTCATTTACCTTTTTAGCTAAGGATGTGATCTTTTTCCTTCTTTCTGCGAAGGACGCGACGGACGACTTCGAAGTTCTGGACCAGTACTGATGAGCCATGTCTCCCGTTCTTGAAATTTTTTAATAAAATAAAATGGGCCCAGTATATATAAATGAATTCATAACAAAAAGCCCACTATATAAAAACAAAGGATGAGATGGTTCGTTTAAATTGTCGTACAATATCTGTGGAATTTGAGAAACCAAAGGCTAAATTTGAGTATACTTTTGATTGGATGGTCCAACGAAAAAAACATGATACGAATTGTCAAAAGAGGTTGAAAAATAATGTACACGATAAGTGGTTGTGCACACCACAATTGGTTGTTTTTTCAGATTGTTTTTTCTGTTTCAGAAAATAATCCAAATTTAGAATGTACATAACCTATAGATACTTCTAATCAGTTAACATCTGATAATTGAATCTCTCGACAGATTCATGGGGAAGGAAAAAGAAATGTATTATTTTTTTTTCTTCCAATTACTTGTTAATTTTCTTCCGAATGATATTGCATGTTTATTCATATCTGTTTTCATTTTCAAACATATTTAACTAATAACAAGTTTCTTCTTCTTATATATCTATTAGAAAATCAACCAAAGCGTTGGATCCGCAAGAAGAAGTTGGAAAATCAAATTCAGACGACATCTACGCAGTTGGAACAATAATTACCATCTTCTTATTCTCTCCTGTTTATTTTTTTCTTGTCTACTTAGCTTCTCCAAGTTTTTTTCAATTCATTTTCTCTATCTTTTTCTACGTGTTTCTCTTGCCAATGATGTTATTCAGTGGACCTTGAGAAGGACGGTCCGATGAAAGCCCGGAAATGGGGGCAGGTTTCGACAGTTTTATGGATTTAATCCGGCTTTACTTCTCGTATGTTCTAAATGGCAGGGCAATTCGCTAGGTGACACCATTTTGTGCATGATATTCATGGTGATCTACTTTCCGATGTATTGTGTTATGCAGACACAGGTCTTTCTCGGCCCTTGGCAGTTCAATGAATGACAAAATGCATAAAATTCTTCAAAATTGATAAAATGCTGATGCAAAATTATTGTTTTATCTGGATTTGAATTGCGGTTATGGTTGAATTATCATGTTCAATTTTTTTCATTATGTGCATCCTTTATGTTTCTACTCGAATTGTTGTTCCGTATAAATTTCTACTCCACATGTCGGCTTCCTCTAGGACATGGCATGGTATAGGACATATCTCTCTTATGTGTTATTGAAGTGTTTCTTTCCATGTGTTCTATCTGATTTTTACTTTTAAACAAAAGTTTAAGTCACTATGATATTTCGTGGTTTTGGAAGGACTAGTTAGTTATATATATATATATATATATATATATATATTGAGAGAGAGAGAGAGAAAGAGAGAGAGAGAGAGAGAGAGAGAGAGGACTGATTGTCGAGGTCCTCGGGCTGGCACTGCAGGCTGCAAATCTAAGATTGTTCTCTTTTTCTTTAAAAGTATTTTGAGATGTATGGATATTGCAAATACATGAATTTGATGATGATTTGATAATCCATAATAACTTTATTATTATTATTATTATTATTATTATTATTATTATTATTATTATTATTATTATTATTATTATTATTATTATTATTATTATTATTATTATGCTGTTGTTGTTGTTGTTGTTGTTGTTGCTGTTGTTGTTATTGTTGTTGTTCTGATGACGATGATTAGAAATAAATTCATACATGTAGCATGAAATTTTATGTTATTTAACGGGTGGAGAATACTGAGAGGCAGGATTTGATTTGTAGTTTTATTGCAGAATTGTAAAGGTCATTTTTGAAATGCATGAACAGGTTTTGAACCTTTTTTGGGAAACTGAAAAACGACCAAATGGGTGCATGCACTTTCCCACAAAGAACTCGTTATAAATCTGCCCGTCTGCAAGCAAGACAGGCCATTCAAAATATCCTTTCATCTTGGCCTAACTTCTAGCTGACCAATATAGGCAATACAAACATTGATTTTCACGACTCCATGGAAGAAGTGGTATTGCTCACCTGATCCGGGCCAACTACTTGAATATCAAGAATATTGGTGTGGGCAAATCCGTCATTTCCCCAACCTTAACGGCTGGAGGTCATGAATGGTGCATCCGGTGCTTTCCCCAAGGGTCTACAATACATGATAAGGGTTATTTGTCTCTATTTCTTGAGCTTCAATGCAAATCAGAAAATGTTGATGCAACTTTTGACCTTCATCTATTGGATAAATTTGACAAGCCTTCATCCCATGGATGAGTCGTTCATGCAGATTTCAACCATCACGTATTAGATTTGGTTTCACACGCTTCATAGAGAGAACAAATCTGGAGGCCCAAGATGTTGACTTAGATGGGTTCTTTACATTAGTTTGTGCTGTTATAATTGACAATGAAACATGCAAGAATGACCCAAACAAATATTCAATAAATATGCCGGCATTCGGTTTAAACCAGTATCTGCTACAGCTCAAGGAGAATGGAGAGATGACAGATGTTACTTTTAAGGTTGAGGGGGTGCGTTTTACTGCACACAAGTTGATATTGGCTGCACAATCACCCGTCTTTCGAGCAGAACTCTTTGGTTCCCTGGTTGAGAGTAGTACTAAAATGAAGGCTATAATTATTAAAGATATGCAGCCTGATGTTTTCGAGTCTCTTCTTCACTTCATTTATACGGATTCAGTTCCTAGAATTAATGATAAAAAGTTTTCAATTATGATGGCTCAACATTTGCTTGTAGCTGCTGATCGATATGCGATAGAGAGACTAAAGTTGATTTGTGAGGAGATTCTTTGTCAAGAAATCTTTGTAGATACATTTGCATCTACGCTAGCTATGGCCGAGCAGCACAACTGTTCTAGGCTAAAGAATGCTTGCTTTGATTTCATTGCCGTGTCGAAGAACCGTTTAGATTTAACTCTAAATGAGGAGTATCTAAAGCTGATCTTGAGTTCACCCTCACTAATGGACGAGATTCGGGCTAGAGTTAGCCATAACTGATTCATATCTCATGGAAATTATGAACCATAGAGATATGGGGTATTTTTTTTTACATGTTACCGTGTTTTGTTAAGCATTTCCAATAGTAATAATTACCTCTTGTAGGTTGTTCTGTTTAACCTTTGTTATGTTCATTTTTATTCTATACTTGTAAAAAACTTGGGTTTGACCTGTTATTGAACCGCATATTTGTTCTTAATCAAAACAAATATCTATAGACTTCACTTAATGAAAATTAACATTTATTTACATTCACGCACATACCATCAAATACAAAGTTAAATGATAGCAAAAAAGTCAATGCAAAGTTAATGCAAAGAGAAAATCTATTTAAGAGAGATTCTTTGGCGAATCTATATTTACCAGGGAGCCAACAAGCTATGGACTAAGAGAGTCATTTATTTACAAGGTCATTTAAAGATGTAACTTTCCATTGTATTCTTGTATAACAATTCCACTATTTTTTTTTTTTTTTTTTGAAAGAAACAATTCCACTATTTTCATTTCTCTGTTTCCTTTATGTTTTTTTAACCTTGCATCCTCTTGTTAGCGTAACTTCACTCAAAAAACAACTGAACAATAGAACTCGATACAATAAGCATGCCACTTAGTTAGAAGCTGCAATATTGCTATAAGTTACTAAAACGAGTCTTATTGCTATACCTTGCACTCATTATATTACACTAAAATATTAAAAATATATTTTATTATTATTATTATTGCCAAGTGTCTCAGATATCGAATGAAGATATAATGTATATTATTGCTTTTCTTTTTCACAAAGGAATTTTTCTTTAGGTACTCTTACAAAATCTTAAAATATCATATATATCATGTGAACTAAATATATAAAATCACTTTCTTTCCTACAATAGAGAAATATTTTCCATATCTCTACAAAATGAATTTTCTTTTTGAAGGGCAACAAAATAAAATTTCTCTTATATTTCATTTTTAATAGAAATGGTAATTTAAGGCTCTTCTATCTAAGCATGTTATATGCCCAACGACCTCTCAAAATATCATGTGTACCCTCATCCTCATGATATAAGAAATAGCATTTCTATTTAGAAATAAACTAAATTTTGGCTTCATCTTTGATGGAGAGTTCAATTCAAGTGCGCATCTAAATTTGTACAATAAAAAATGTAATAATTGAAAAATATCTTTTGTATCAGAGTTGAAAGAAAACAATGAACCCTAGCAAATACATATAAATTTTTATAAAATAATATTTTTTTTACTTTTTGCAAGAAAATAATAATAATAATAATAATAATAATAATAATAATAATAATAATAATAATAATAATAATAATTGAAAACTGATTTTTGACAAGCTAAAATTAGTAATAATGATCAAATCAAATCAAACACTAAGGAGGTAATGCATATAATTGGGTCTGATATCACCTAATGTTTTTTTTGTACATATTTGTAAGTTTTAAAGGGAAAAGTGTCTGTGCGAGTCACAACGTGCACGATGGACTTTTATGCATTATATATACTATTTTTCAAACAATGGTATATAAAATAAAATACATAAATCAATTTTCAGATGCATTATTTTTTGGCTTTTTATGTATTATATATTATTGAAATGTTGTTTTGTGTTTTATATACCGCTGTTACAAGAATATCGTATATACTATTTTTGGTTTTTATATATTTTTTTCTATAATCTTCCTATATAGTATCTTTTGGTTTTATATTCTATTTTATTTATTGTTTTTGTATAAATTATTTTTTGTTTTCATAGACTATATTTTATCTGTATATACTATTTTCAAAAAATATATTTTATATAGTTTCTTCTTTTTTATTTATTGTTTCGCAAAATAAAGACCGTACTACCACACAAAGGGAAACTCCTATTGCGCTTTATTAGGTCCCATTTTTAAATTACCTTATATATGTAAATTCCTTAAGAAACCTAGCAATAGCATAGTGATGTAATGATGATATATATGATGTTTTAGTGGGGAAATGAGGGGGCAAGTTATAGTTTTCTTATTTATAAATATGATTGAAATCTCCATAAAACATACCAATAGAAAAAAATTTAACAGATGTAAAAAATACTATATAACGCACCGTAGTACACCCAAATCACGATGGATTTTTTTTATACATACGGTTTTTCCGCATTTTAATATACTATCTTTTTTTATATATATTGTTTTCACTGTTTTAGACATATTTTTTATTTTTATGCTTTATTTACTTTTAGAATTTGTATATACTATTTTACCATTTTTTAATATACTATTTATTTTCAAAAAATGAATTTTATATACTGTTTTTTCAATTTTATACACTAATTATTAGTTATATGTACTGTCATCGTACTGCACAACGGGAAAACCCTATTGTGATATATCAAGTCCCATCTTATTTTGTTGTTTAAGTGCAATTTTTATTTATTCCGAGCATCATCTAGTAACTAATGAGCCATCTCTCCCTTTCTTAAAACAAACTAATAAAATAAAATAGACCCACTATATAAATGACATCAAAACAAATAAAATAAACCCACTATATAAAAACAAAGGATGAGATGGTTCTTACAAAATCAGAGAAAATAAAATAACTCGTTTAAATTGTCGAGAAATATATGTGGAACTTCAGAAACCAAAGGCAAAGTTTGAGCAAACTTTTGATCGGACGAGCGAACGAAAAAACCATGATTTGACTCGAGGAGAATTGTCAAAGAGATTGAAAAATAATGTAGGTGGTTAATTGGTTGTTTCTCCAGAATGTCTTTTCTGTTTAAGAAAATAATCTAAATTTAGAATTTATATAACCTATATATATATATACTTCTAATAGGTGATTAACAACTGATAATTGAATCTCTCTACAGCTTCATGGAAAAAGTAAAAGAAAGGTAATTTTTTTTCTTCCAATTACATGTTAATTTTCTTTCGAAGTCATATGTTTATTCATATCTGATTTCTCTTCAAACATATTTAATTATTTACGATTTTCTTCTTCTTATATATCTACCAGAAAATCAACCAAAGCGTTAGATCCGCAAGAAGAAGTGAAAAAATCAGAATTAGATGCCAGGGGTTTTGGAACAATAATTACAATGATTTTATTCTCTCCTATTTATTTCTTTCTTATTTACTCAACTTCTCCGAGTCTACTCCAATTGATTTTGTCCATCCTCTTCTATGTGCTCTTCCTACCAATGCTGTTTTAGTAACCATGATCCGTTAAAGCACCGAAATTGGGGAAGGTTTCAATGGTTTTTTGGATTTTGGATTTTGAATTTTGAATTTTGAATTTTTGTTCGGTCTTTTGCTTCTTGTATGTTCTGAATAGCGGGGCAAATCGATAGGCGACATCATTTTGTGTGTGATGCATCAACATTGATGAAATGCTGAGTGAGATTTAGTTTTATGTGAATTTGAAATGAGGTTATGGTTGGATTGTCATGTTGAATTATTCTATTATGTGGAAACTTTATGTTTTTACTCGTTTTGTATGAAATAATTGAGATACTTATGAGGAAATGCTTATGTATCACATGATTTTAATGTTTTATTATGGGAATTAAAAAAAAATTCATATTCTCATGACAAATTTAAATCATTTATATTAAAAGGGTAGTATGGAATCAACTTCTTTCATACTAATTAAGTGAACTCAATCTTGCTTCTTTGACAATACAATCAATCTCTTTCTGAGATGAGCCCTTTTTGTTATTGTTGTTGTTGTCTCGTGTAACCTTTTTTTCCTTGTTTTCCTGATTGTTCTTGATTTTAATTCAGTCAATTAGTACAATTATGATTTTTTTATTTTGAACTCTGCGATTCTTATTCCGATTCAACAAATTCAGCTATTTAGGGCTAAATTTCATCAAATTCTTTGTTCTTGACCCGATTTTCATCAATTTTGTGATTTTTGGCCCCAATTTCATCAACTTCATTGATTGACCCGTTTTTAATCAAATTCTGTTTTGTTGGACCTAAATAAATGTATTAGAATATGTTGAATATGCAGATATGTGGATTATATGAATATGCAGAATATATGGAATATGCTGAATATGCAGAATATGTTGAGCAATTTTCTCTTTTCTCTTGCAAAATAATGGTCGCAGGACTTCAAAAAATAAAGATTTTTATTCAACAAATTGAGATATAAGATTCGCTCATTATTATAAATCTGTACAAGAGCTATATTACTTGTGATTATAAATTAATAAAATATTTTAACTTAAACTAGTGCAAATGATTATTTATGCATATTATTTTGGCAAATGTGAAGATTTTGAGAGAAACTATTTTGAGAAAGGAACTTCATTGTTAATATGTGCATGTATTAATATTTTGGGGAAATTTTTTTTTTCTGAAGAACCTAATGTTAGTAGTATGTCCTAGGCCAATGTATTTGAGACCTAGATATATGGATTGTGTTAAACAAACATTATTTTTTATTTAGAGATATTTTATATAATAAATGCGTATTGATTATTTTATTCTTATTACTAAAATGAACCTTGAATATGATATTCAACTTTATATCATCAAAGTATGTGACTTTGATAGTAAAACTATAAAGTATTATGAATGATATTCTAAACCGTCCCTGATCATTCATAGGATGTTTGTGAGACAAACATACTTTATGATAAGCTATAAATGTACATTAGTATGTTAGTTGACTAATGGTCACGTTTACTGATCATGAATAAGAGTTATTAAGTTATTAACATAAGTATATGTTAGAGACCATATACTGGATTGACCCACCGTGAGAATACTACATGGTTCGTGTCATTAGTTATTCTCAGTAAAGAATGTATCTGTAATCCTTAGACTTGAGATTATCTCAGTTTCCTACATGAGAAATTTTATACTTTAATATAATCTAACATCGTCTTTAACCGGGCGGTCATAAAGATTATAATTAGGTATATAATGAATTATGCGGAGGAAAGAGTTTAATTAAGATATGATTTGTTCCTCTCATAAATTGAGAGAGATATCTTTAGGGCTCTTGATGATTTGATTGAAGAAACGCACGGCCGTGCTCAAGTGAATTAATAAAGAGTTATTAATGTCATTTTATGTTCAATCAAATTCGGTATCAAGAAATATTTATCGACCAACATAAGGTTGACACACATCATGCCTTATGGACGATATAGATATCGTGTAACAAAGGGATACAATGCATGACATAAATTAGGTTTGATCGAATCATCTATATTTGCTTAATTTGGGTAATCATGATGTCTTGCTAGAGGCCGCTCATGATTTATAATCCGTTGTGATTATTGCCAACATTAAGTAAACCTACAGGGTCACACACAAATAACAACTATTGAGACGTACACAGAAAAATCATAACTTATGTGATAAGTTGTATGGAGAGCTACATAGTCAAGTGACACATCCAATCCTACATCTTATATGATAAAGTGTGTTGCATATATGGTTACATAGTTACCATGCACATATGATATAAAACTTATGGACTATGTAGGCACAAGAGACACCCCAAAATCAGATTAAGGATCATAATATTTTCGTCCATCTTTTGTGAGACAAAAAGGAGAGAAAAATCCGAAAATTATTCTCTTGTTATTTCTGTGAGAGAAATGAAGAACGGATACTAGCATATATCGTTCTTTATCCGTTCAAAGGGGTTGTTCGTGTGGATACCGGTAGAGGACGAAACGAAGTGCGGCGTCTTTGTGATTCGGGTTGAAACCGTGGTTTTGTTTGGAGAATCGGTTTGTTTGGAGTATCGATTTGCTTGGAGAATCCGTTCGTTTGGAGATCGGTTTGTTAGACCGGTTAGGCGAAACATACAAAGGATCGGTTTGGAAACCGGTTTGGAATCGACCAAAGAAAAGCGTCAACCTAATTCGTTTTTGATCATCACGGATTAAGCGTAATCCGAAGGTACAAAGTTATGAACTTTTCTTTGATTTAATTGTAATTCACGGATCCTTCTTTTGGGTTTCGAATTCGATTTTGTTTCGTTTTTGTTTTTCCGCTGCGTTATGAATGGTAGAAACCCAACACCTAAAGGATAGAATCTTTTTCCGCAGTCAAAATTACAGAAGTAATTAAAGGAAATTTATGTATTTTTCTGAGGCAATAGCGAGAGACACTTTGGTAACAATCTGGAATTGAGTAGCCATTTGAAGCAAAAATTAGCTTAATAAAGGTAAAAATCGGGAGAAAGAACCCGAGTAGAAATTAACCATCAGAAGCAAAAAGTAGCTGAATAAAGCTAAAAAGCATATTTATGCACCACCTACCTCATCACTCCAATTTCTTATGAATTTGTTCGTACATTGAAGAAAAGAAAAGTAACCAAATCTCAAATCGTACATACCTCTTCACCAGCAGTCAGGTTAAGCCTCCGAGCGGAGATCATGGACGGAGACCTTGTCGGTTTCTGGCATATCCAGCTTATTAATTTAGATAGCCATAATTATTTATCATCTAATTTTTATTCGGCAAGAGGGGGAAAAATGGTCCGCAACTTCAACATTTTTTACTAAATTAATGTTTCTTTATTTTTTTAGATTGTACTATTAATATTTTGAACAAAATTAAGATTTAACATCTAAGGCTGTGTTTGGATGCACAAGGATTTTATAGGGTAGGAAAGATTTTGTTAGGGATCAGGATTGTGAAAATGACATTTATACACATATCTAGCAACCAAAATGCAGAAGCTGATCGACATGCAAATCTTTCTAGAATTATTCATATTACTCATTTGGACTTGGTTCCATCAAGGATCAGCTCTTGAGTGCTCTTTTTATGTGGATTTTATACTATCTCTGAAGTTGTTTAGGAAAGAGGCTTGTAATTTATTTTGTATTTTTCTTTTTCTTTTCTCTTTCTTTTTTTAATCAGTAATCGCGACGTTGGGCGCTTTTCCTAGCAGTTTAATTATAATACCTACAGGTTTGTTGCAAAAAAAAAAAAAAAAATACAAATTGTGGTTTGGTCTAAAAAAAACTATCAAAAAATATTTTCATTAGAAAAATATATATTTTTAAACTAGTATCATAATTTTTTCTAGTATCATAATTTTTTTTTTTTGATGTAGTAGAACTAAACCCACTTATCATAAATCCTTTGTTCTTCAAGAAAAAATCATTTGACGTAATATAATTAACTCACTTATCAAAATAGCCAATTGTTATTCCATAATACTTCTGAGCTTCAAAAATTAATCATTTTTAACAGAAAAGAAAAAGACATCATTAGCTCATATTGAATTATTCAGCTTAGCAGGCCTGTTAAATAGATAATTCAATTTTTTTAAGAATTTAAGTTAATGGACCCAGCCTTTTGCAAAACATGGCCCATGGACTGCCTAATAATTGCACTTCCATTTCGGTAGTTTGGTCAGGAAAGATGAAAAACTTTAGCAGTTGCCCGTTTCGGTTATGAACAGAAAAATAATAATTACATAGACGTAGCCCAGCATTTAATTGAACAAGTGTGTTTTGGTTTGAACAGACAAGAGAAGAAGGAGAGAAACATGGCGGACAGAAAGGGAAAAAAGAAAATTGAGGGATCTCCAACGTCTTTTTTCTCTTCGGTATACTTCTTTGACTCTCTGTATTTCATATTTTTTTCCGTTTAATCCTTTTTTGCTTAAACCCAATAAAGTTCTCACGATGCTTATTGCTCTGTTTTGATCACTTTTTGCTAGAAATTGTTGTTATTTGCGTTTTCTTTCCAATTTATTTTTTCATTGGACATTTTTACTAGAATACTACTACTCCAGATATATTCTACTACTACTCGTGATTATGCAACAATTTGAATCACTCAAAACAGTTGAGTATAGCTCAAGTTATCACCCTCGCAAAATCACAACTCAAATTCCGTTCAGTTCTTCTATTTTTGACTGTTTTAACAAACTCGAGATCAAACCCCATTTTCAATCAATTTTCATCTGAAATGACCTTTATAGAGATTGTTCCCACTCTCTTACAAAACTACAGAAATTAGAATCATAGAAAAATATTGAGTATAGATCAATCTATACCTCAAAAACCAACTGCAGCTCGGGTAGTTTCCAGATTTCGCCATTAATGACTGTTTCGAGCTTCATAGTACACCCGGGCTGCGTCTCCCATGCAATGTAGAAAATCATAAAATCAAAATCCTAGTCATGACTAACGAGGTCACACACGAGGGCGACATCAAGGATGTTTTACTCGTGGTAAACTTTGACATGTTGAAGGACATAGACTGAATAAGTTGCGGAACCAAGCCTGGTATGATGACCACCTATCTAGAGAACGATGACATAGTCACGTCTCTTTTCGAATACATGAGGGGGTCCAAACAAGATGTGCCGTGTTGGCTGCGTCGTATCGCCGATAACCTGAAGGTGGTCAGGAGACAGGGTGATGGTTAAAGGTCTACTAGTGCTTGTGTGGAAGATAGTTCTCTAGTTTTCTAGAAATAATTTGGAGGAGTGTGGAAGATATATGAGTGTTGGTTTATTTTTTTTTTCTTTTTTGGTGATGATGAATGATGTGTAGAACTTTTGGTTGGTTGTTTTTTTTTGTTGTTGTTGGTTGTTGTGTTGCATGTTTGTTGACTTGGGGTTTTTTGTTGTTGTTGTCTCATGTAACCCTTTTTTTTTCTTGTTTTTCAAATTGTTCTTGATTTTAGTTCAGTCAATTAGTACAATTAAGATTTTTTATTTTGAACTCTGCGATTCTTAATCCGATTCAACAAATTCAGCTATTTAGGGATGGATTTCATCAAGTTTTTTTATTCTTGACCCGATTTTCATCAATTTTGTGATTTTTGGCCCCAATTTCATCAACTTCGTTGATTCTTGACCCGTTTTTAATCAAATTATGTGTTTTTGGACCTAAATAAATATATTAGAATATATTGAATATGCAGATATATGAAATATGCATAATACATGGAATATGCTGAATATGCATAATATGTTGAGCAATTTTTCTTTTTCTCTTGCAAAATGTTCATCGTAGGACTTCAAAAAATAAAGATTTGTATTCAACAAATTGAGATATAAGATTCGCTCATGATTATAAATCTATACAAGAGCTATAATATATCATAATTACTTGTGAGTATAAATTAATAAGATATTACTTAAACTAGTGCAAATGATTATTTATGCATACTATTTTGGCAAATGTGAAGACTTTAAGAAAAACTATTTTGAGAAAGGAACTTCATTGTTAATATGTGTATGTATTAATATTTTGTTGTAAATTTTTTTTTTTCTGAAGAACCTAAAGGATAGAATCTTTTTGATAATTTTCAGAAAAATTACTTTGTTTTTGAAGAATTCCCCGATATAAAATTCTCCCAATAATAAAATCGTTAAATCGGCGAATCGTCATATCAACAAAATGACTCGCTTCATAGATCACACAGATGAAAAATCCACACAGGATCCTGTCTTAAAGCAAAGGCCCAAGCAAGCAGCCACGTGGCTTCTACTACTTTGAGAGAACATTTATTATTTGCAGAGCACAAGTACATTCCGAGAGCATCTTTACTCCATACTCTGTGCTCTTAAAATAAGAAACACGCTCTGGGAATATCAAAACCTCTCGATCCCACTCCAGCCTCTGACCGCTGAGCATTGAATTTGGGGTTCAAGGATCCTGCTTCGCTAGAAGTCAGGATACTTCATGTCTCTCTATTTATTACCATTGGATTAATGGGCAATGATATAGTCCAATAAGTATTAATAACTCTATTTAACGGTGGATGGGTTCCTTTAACAGTTTATTTTGGAAGTAAACCTGATCAAGGATCTTACCGGATATAAGTGTAATAATTTTTTGGTACTAGACAACATCAAATCTTAGCATGTCATTTTCATACTTTTGTTAACAAAAAAAATCAGGCAGTCGGGGCAAAATTATTTTAATCATTATATATCTTGTATACTACATTATTTTCTATCATTTGATCTCTTATATGATATTACGTCCATGTGATTGTTTAGAAAAAAAATGATATTGTAGTATATAAAATAAAATACACAAAATATAACTGTTTAACAAAAATATTAAATAACTCCATGCTCTAATAATTTAAAACCAAGTCACAATTATCATGAAGTTACAGACCATAACAAAATACCAAGTCATAAAAAAATTCCAACTCTACTTGACAAAAACTATTAAATAACTCCATGCTCTAATAATTCAAACTAAGTCACAATTATCATAAAGTTACAGACCAGAACAAAATACTCTCAAATCATAAAGAATTCAACCACTACTTGACAAAAATTTTAAATACTGAAAGTCATAAATTTTAAAACATTATTTTTAATTTCTCCTCGCGCTATTATAATTTCAACCTAATGTTGCTTTCCACCATAAAATGATGCTGGTCCTAAAGAATTCATGGCATTGAGAAGCTGTGAAGCAGATCCAAACACAGACGATTCCTACATTAAAATAAAAAATAATTTAATAAAATATAATTAAATATAACTAGTTAATTATAAGAGACGTAAAATATACCCGGATAAAACTACTGGACATCAATATCGGCCTAGTGAACTTCGAAAACGACGGAATCCGCGGCCTCCATCTCTCTTTTTTATTCCTTGAGGTTTTATAGAGGATTCTGTAACAACCTCATCTTCTGGCGTTGCTTCAGAGGTATTGGATGTAGCTCCTTCGTTCATCTGGTCGTTTAGTGCATCAATATCGGCCTTGAACTCTTTTGCTTGTTTGTGTGCATGCTCGAATGCCGAATCAGATAATGAAGCTTTAGAAAGAATGGGGGTGTATGTTCTAATTAACGAACTGTACCGATTTCCTACAATCACTTCTTGAGCTCAATGAGGTCGTCTCTTGCGAACTCAATTCAAAACCGGCTTTAGTATCTTTACGCCATCTTTTTAGATAATACTTATCGGGGAGTTCTTTTATATTCATATAGTCAAGGACCTTTAAAACGTGACAGCCACTGAATACCCATGAATTCAAATTTCAAACAACTACACCTAATGCTTTCACGAGATGCATCGTACTCAACTGTTTTCTCCCTTCTATTGTTTTGATACCCCGCTATCACTTTAAAACAGCTAGCTATCCCATTTTCACCATAATAAAATGCCTTGCAGCTTAGAAACAAATCATATTCCTTTTCAAAAACTTTATACACTTTAGGAGTGTAAATGCTAGCTTCTTGCTTCAGTAAACCTTGAAATGATGTCACAACATTGTCCTGACTTGCATTAAAATCTGAAACCAGTTCAGTGTGACGCCGTTCTTCAAGAAGCCTATCAAAGTGCTCAAAAAAATCTAACAAATTCTTTTTCGAATCCAAATACCTCTTGATTACACTATTGATACTCTCACTTCTTTGCGTGCTCTTCATATCAGCACAAAGCACTTGTCTCCCATACACCAAAGCCCATTTTTCTCGGTCTTTAAATAAATTCTTTAATCACTCATTTCCCACTAGGCTATATTTTTCTAACATAATCTGCCATGCACTAAGAAATTCATCTTCTTCTTCACAATCATATACGCAATAACTAAAATCCCGCTCAAAAGTTTTAGAACCCCTAAATACATGGCTTAAATGCTTTGCTGCATTTTGGTACATGTGCCAGACACACAAGCGGTGAGTTGTATTTGGCCACACTTTTTTTATTGCCGCGCTCATTGCAAGCATCTTGATCTCGTTAATATTACTTTTGGTGTTTTTCCCTTAACCGCTTTGGTAAAAGTTTCAAATAGCCAAGTAAATGATGTGATTTTCTCATCATAAAGAAGACCACCTCCAAAAATTATAGTTTCTTTATGGTGATTAACACCAACAAAGGGCGCGAAAGGCCGGCCGTATCCATTTGTTTTATATGCTGTATCAAAACAAATAACATCCCCAAATATCTCAAAATCTAACAAAGAGCGACCATCAGCCCAAAAAATATTAGTAATATCATTTTCTTCATCCATATCTATATCAAAATAGAACAGTGGATCTTCTCGAACTCGTTTATTGAGATATTTCACCACTGCTCCGGCATCTCCTTGTGCCATTGTATGCTTGGATTTGAGATAGGTTATGTGATCCGATGGGAGAAAACTAAGGAACTGTCGTCCCCCAACTTGTTTAGCCATAAAATCATACGCTTGTTTCGGTTTCAAACCAACCGCCTTTGCAATATCCGCCAACGATTTTTGAGCCCCACTCATGTTTCTATGTGATTTCAAGAGGTTCCGGTTTTTTGGTGTTGCTAAACCATGGTTGTGGTTAGGATCAAAAGAAGTTATCTTATAAACGCCTTTGTCACACAACTTAATTGCCATGTGTGCCTCACAACCGGTACGTGTATCCATTTTTTGATATTTTGGAGGATTTGCATTTTCCGGTCTTTTTGCACGAAAACCCTCCTTATTACAACAAAAACTTCGAAAAATAAGGGTATCACCGGCATAATTTTTTCGAAATCCATTTTTCCGTATGCTAAATCCAACATGGAATGCATACATATTATAGAACTCGTAAGCGGCTTCTTCAGACGGGAATTCCATATCTAATTCTGGTGTAATGGAAGTGTTGAAATTTTCTTTTTGCGAGCTTTCGGAAGATGAATCCTCAGATTGCTAGACAAAACAAATAAGCAAATAAGACAAAATAATTATTAATTTCAACACATTTGTTGAATATGAGATACTTGAATATCATTATGTCAGGTGTCAAATATAATGTCACCTTTGCTCTATCCATTTGTTGAATATCAATTTAATTTTCAAAACAGTAAATGAAAAACAACTTTGTTTTCTTAGATTACGCAGTTCTTCACATGGATCAAACATGAATATATATCTATAACAAAGTATTTATGTAGGGAGAAAAGCTACTTCAATAGTTTAACAATTAGAAAACAAAATAAACCTCAGATGAAGTATGAGATAATTGGATGCTCTCTTCGATTGCTTCCATGAGAAAATAATAATTCAATGTTTTTGTTTTGAAAAGATTTAGAGTAAAAAAGAAGTTTAAAATGTTCCGTTCAAAAGAATTACAAAATATAAATTTATTTCGTAATGTATCTATTTAGATCAGATAAGATCTTTGATTAGGTTTACTTCCAAAATAAGCTGTTAACGGAACCCATCCACCGTTAAATAGAATTATTAATATTTATTGGGCTATATCACAGCCCATTAATCAAACGGTAATAAACAGAGAGACATAAAGTATCCTGCTTCCAGCGAAGCAGGATCCTTTAACCCTTGAATTTGAAGCTCGATTCTTCTCTTCTCTAGCCGCTACCATTCTTTTCTTCTTTGCTCTGTTCTCATGACTTGACCCACTCTTTTTACTGCTTACCAACAACCAAACCAACCAGCCGTAGTGGTGATTAAATGAGAGGCGCTGGCGCCATTAATGACGCCATTCAAGTCTCCTCTATTCCTTCTTCGCCTTCTCTCCTCTCCTTCTCCCTCTTCTTATTTGACTGCGTCGACCTCTTCTCCAGCTCGTCGCGCTTGTCTTCTCTTCTTCTCCACTCGCCTTCCGTCAGGTTTGTTCTCTTTGTTTTGCTTCTTCGGTTTCGGTTTTGTGTGTTTTGAAGTTGGTATGGTTTTGGGTTTGTCTTAATTTGGGAGAATTTAACGGCGTTTAGTTGTTAGTAAGAGGCCAAATTGAACTGGGCTTAGTGGTATAATAATTAATGATTCATGTTTTGGCATGTCAGCTTATTTGACTCCTTTTCCATTTAGAAGATAATATTGCTAGTAGTTGGTGAGAGTTTCAAATACTTGTGCAACCTTAATTTGGCATTTCCCATCTCCTCCTTTTTCAAAAATCTTATATCAATTCCCGATTTCAAATTACAGCAATCTTGCCAAGCGGATTAGTTATTCGATTTATTACATAATCGAGTCAAATCATTGTCAATTATTCAAAATTCCTGACAAGAAAATAATATTCTTTCTTTCCTTCAGGAAAAGTTACAGCCAGTTCTGAAACATCATTCATGGAGGTAGTAAAAGAAGCTCTGAAGCACGCATCAGAAAATCAGAATAAAATTGCTTTAAGATACGAACAGAAGAGCTACACCTACTCTCAACTCGTCTCTTCTGCACTGGACATCTCCAGTACTCTCCGTTCCAACGTAAATCCCAGTTCTTTCTTTTCAAAACTCAGTTCTTTAAGGCTCAACAGTTTGTTAATTACATTATTTCTTATGAGTTTAAGGTTGAAAATGGAGCTAGAATTGGAATTGCAGCAAAACCTTCAGCTGAATTTGTCTCTGCAATTTGGGCAACTTGGCTGAACGGTGGAATTGCGGTCCCACTTGCATTGAGTTATCCTGAAGCAGAGCTTTTACATGTCATGAATGATTCAGTAAGTCTTATAATTAGCGTAATTTTGGGTTATTTATGGACTTAATTTGTTATAAATGTTGTGGAATTTTTTAAATTGAAGGATATTTCGATGGTTTTGAGTTCTGAAGAGCATCAAGGGATTATGAAGAGCATTTCTGCTCAGTGCTCTGCGCGATTTTCTCTTTTGCCTGCCGTTAATTCAAATTCAGATTTGAATTTGAATCATTCAGTTTCAAATTTGGTTGAAGAAGTGAGCAAATTTGAGCCGCAAGAAGGTGAAATGTAGTTGCATAAATAGAAATTTGCAATAAAAAACCTCTAGTCTTTTAGGGAATTGTAAAAGCCCCTGTTTGTTAAGATCTAAACACTGTTAGTTAATTCATCTCAATCATTCTAACTAATAATTTTATGAGTAAAATTAATTGTATTAAAAAATATTAAGATGACTAAACTAACGATGTTAGATCATAACAAACTGTTGGGGCTTTTTCATCTCAATCATTCTAACTAATATTTTTTTGAATAAATTTAATTTTATTAAAAAAATATTAAGATGACTAAACTAACGATGTTAGATCATAACAAACTGTAAGGGCTTTTTCGTCTCAATCATTCTAACTAATTTTTTTTTTTTTTGAGTAAAGTTAATTTTATTAAAAACTATTAAGATGACTAAACTAGGGATGTTGGATCATAACAAAGTGTAGGTTTTTTTTTAATAATTTTATAAAGAGTAGAGAGTTTCTTTTTGCAATTTAATCATAATGCATGTTTTTTTTTTTGCAAATTTCCCTTAATTTGAAACAGATGTGAAATTAAGAAAAAAATATTCTGATTGGAAGTTTATTATATTTCATTATTACATTACAGGTGATGTGCCTGCTTTAATTCTTTACACAAGCGGCACAACTGGCAAGCCAAAAGGTGTCGTTCATACTCATAAAAGTATCACGAATCAGGTTCATTATAATAATAATTTAGACCCATTTTTCATTTTCACTTGTATTGTACTTTTTAATTCTTTTCTTGTTTATTAATGGAGTATTTTTCCTTATTCTTTATTTAGGTTCAAATTCTAACAGAAGCATGGGAATATACAAACACCGATCAGTTCTTGAATTGCCTTCCCTTGCATCATATCCTTTACAAATTCTATTTATTTATTTGTTTTTTATAATTTATATTTTATTATTTACTATTATTTTTTATTTTAGTTTGTGTAAATCCTTAATTTGTTCTTACACGTGCATGGTCTTTTCAACGCATTGTTAGCACCTCTTTATGCTGGTGCTGTGGTATATAATATAATATAATATAACTTTATAATATAACTAATCTCTTCTTTTCCTCTCTCTTTAAATCCAAAACTGGAGATCTCCATTTCCTTTTTTTATAATTATTTTTACTCTCTTTTCAGGTAGAATTCATGCTGAAATTTACGGTACGTGGTATTTGGCAAAAATGGCGCGAATCTTATCCAAAAAACGGCGCCAAATCAAATGAAGCCATTACTGTTTTTACTGGAGTGAGTTTAATAAAATATATATTTTTTCTTTTTTTTTATAGTAAATAATGGTGGCAAAATAAAAACGTTTTATAATTTTTTTTTTATTGTTTATAAGGTTCCAACAATGTATACAAGGCTCCTTCAAGGTTATGAAACGATGGATGATGGACTAAAATCCAATTCTGCATTTGCTGCGAGTCAATTACGCCTCATGGTAATTATTACAATATTATTATTAATATTATCATTATTACTGTTACTGTTACTACTTACATTATTATAATAATAATTATTGTTGTTATTATTATTAAATTATTATTAATTATTATTATTGTTATTACTTTATATTATTATTATTATTATTTATATTATTATTAATATTATTTATTTATTTTATGTAAGATGTGTGGGTCATCTGCACTTCCATATCCAGTCATGAAGCAATGGGAAGAAATAACAAGTCATCGCCTTTTGGAACGTTACGGAATGACTGAGGTTTGTTTTATTTATTATTTAATAATTAATAATAATCCACACTTTAAAGCAATAAATATTTTATTATTTTACAAAAAGGATAATTTGGTAATTTTGATGGACAGTTCGTTATGGCGATTGCAAATCCGTTGCATGGGAACCGAAAAGGCGGTACGGTTGGCAAACCGCTTCCACGTGTTGAGGTGAAAAAAATAATATTATTTAAGTTAAATTTTTTTCAAATAATTTAGGGTTTAGGGTTTAAGTGTATTTTTTTTATCTTATAGGTGAAAATAATGATGGAAGATGGAACCGAGACAAAAACTGGAGTTGGAGAGCTTTGTGTTAAAAGTCCCTCTTTATTTAAAGAATATTGGAAAAGACCTACAGTAAGTTTTAATTTATATTTTATATTGTATTTATATATATATCTATATAGCTAAGTAGAGTTGCATTTATATTAGTTGATTGTATTTTTGTGCAATTTTTAGGTAACAAAAGAGTCTTTTACTGAAGATGGATTTTTTAAAACGGGAGACACGGTCACAATAGATGAAGATGGATATTTTATTATTTTAGGACGTATGTAATTTTATTTTATTACTATATTTATAAACAAATGAGTTACTCAAAAATCTTGAAACTGTAAAAAAAATAATGACTTTATTATTTTAATAATTATTATAGGTACAAATGCTGACATCATGAAAGTGGGCGGTTACAAACTATCGGCACTCGAAATTGAGGCAGTACTTCTAGAGGTATAAATATAAAATATAAATATAATATACTTATTTTTGAATCATGTATTTTATATTATTTTATTATATTTTTGGCAGCATGAGGTTGTGTCAGAGTGTTGTGTGTTGGGTGTAGCTGACAAGACTTATGGAGAAATTGTTTGTGCAATAATTGTTCTAAAAGAGGAAATAAAGAAAAATGCTGAGCTGGCGCTCAAACCGTTCCTTACTTTAGAAGAATTGAGAGATTGGGCCAAAGATAAACTCGCTCCTTACAAGGTTCTTTGATTTTACAATATTTTTTTTATAATACAATATGATAGTTTGATTAAATTTTGTAATTTTTTTGTTAGATACCGACAAAGTTGATTCTGTGGGATTCGCTTCCAAGAAATGCGATGGGAAAGGTTAGATTTATTTTTCCTATTTTTTTACCTAATATATTTGTATCTGTTGTAAGGCTTGTAAATTGAGGATTTTTTATTTTTCTTAGGTTAATAAGAAGGAAATGAAGAAATTAGTGGAGGGGCAAGCTTGATTTTTAGGTACACAGAATAAGAATTTTGATTGTTTGTTTTGTTCTTTGTAAATGATAGTTTTGGACTCAATAAAACACGCCTAGTTGAAAATCATTATGTTTGGATTATATTTGTAAGAGATGTACTTAATTGGTAATAAATTTTGTGCTTGTTGAAGCATAAATGTGAAATTTCCTACCAAGCTGTGGTATTTTCTTTGTTGCCTATTTTTCCAACTCAAATTAATACATTACATAAACTAAAAGAGAAAATTATAGTAGTACCTTAATTAGCTTACTAGTATATAACAATTAGCTACACAATCTTAAGTTTCTCTGATCACAATCCATAGTCCATACATATTACATAATCTAACTATCCATTCTTGAACTCCATGAATCATCACTTGACAATCTCCTTCCTCTTCATATCCCAATAAGTAATTCGCTATGTAATCTTAGTTTATCTAATAGATCAATCCATGCATAATCTAACTTAATCCATTCTTTAAACTCAATGAATTATCACTTGAGAATTTCCTTCTTCATCATCATCCCAATACTTATTCTTCCCTTCCTCACCATAAACCCTACTACAAACCACAAACCAACCAAACCCTAAAACCCCTAAACCCGCAAGGACCCAATAGTAATAATCATATCGCCCATCATTCAATTCGTCGGTCAACCAACCTCTCCTCCCTCCAATCCTACTCAAATTTTTAATAGTTTTGAGAATTCCACTCATCACCATATTTGCGATTCCCATTCCTAGCGAAAACAAAGCCACACCGAAACTCTTCATGCTTTTCGGTAACTCGTTATAGTAAAACTCGATCTGTCCAATGATCGCGAAAGCCTCAGCCAATCCTAGCAACGCAAATTGCGGAATCAACCATCTCGCTGAGCTAATAATAAATCTCCTTCTGTAATTCTCAACTATTGCTGATACAGCCATAGCCAAAATCCCGATTATTATCCCGATTCCGATCCGTTGTTTCTGACTAAGACCGATTGTGTTATTGGTTATTTTCTTGATAAGTGGGAGTATAAACTGGTTATAACCACCTGACCAAATAGTCATGGTGATTACAGAGAATATTCCGAACGAGGCTGGCGGAATCTGAAACCATGGAAAGACGTGACGATCCATTTTTAGAGCTTGGAGTGTTGCAAAATTTTGGGACATGAATAGAGACACGATTATTGATGCGGACCAAATCGGGAGGATTCTTATCACGGTTTTGAGATTTTCGACTTGTTCTACCGCGCAAAGATATTGTGAAGGAGCTTTGGGCTCCTTCGTGTTGCTTATTATGCATGCTTTGTTGAAAAACCTGAAAATTTTGAAGTAAACAAGATAAATTATAGTATATATTTAAATATATATTTTTGCAATTATTCAAGTTTGCATTATACCTTAGCTTCTCGCTTGGAACTTGGATCTCATATCCAAAGTATAATCCGTCATCTACTTTCGGGGGCAACTTAACATGACGGTTTTCAAAAGCCTTTTTAATAACCGGCCATAACTCATTCAACAAACTTTTATTTCCCTTCTTTTTGATATAAAGACTCGATCCTGATAAAAACAATACGATAGAAATAGCCATTAAAACCACCGGAATTAAATAACCTACTCTCCATCCAAACTTATCTTGAATCGGTACTATCACACCAATCGCGAAAATAAATGATAGACCGACAAAAGAATAGTAAATATTGAAGTATTTCTGAAGAGTGGATTTATTCTTGCAATTGGACAACTGATCGGCTCCAAAGGCCATATTACATGGCTTGAGTCCACCTGAGCCTACAGACATGAATGCCAATGCGAAACCGAGTAAAGCCAGTCTAGGCACTGTAGCTGATCCGGATTTGCAATTACTGGATTTTGGAATACAGGAATTTGAAGTCCCGCTTTGTGTCATTAATGTTGTTAGCCAAAGAAGAGTGTTTCCCTGTTCAATCAATTAATGAAATTTAATTACCATAATATAATAAACAAATTATTTATATGAGAAAGTGAAGGGTACTTAACAATTAGGAAGATTATGGAACAGAATGTCAGGACTAGAAACCGACCGAAATAAGCATCTGATAGATAAGCGCCAAAAATCGGTAAAATATTTGAGACTCCGCTTGAAACGTTCATAATGATAGAAGCATTTGTTGGGCTCATGTGATATGATTCAGTGAGATATCGAATCATATTCGCAGAAAGTCCCGCACCGGCAACCCTCTCAAATATTTCATTCCCTAATTAAAAAAAATGTTAAAAATTATTATTATATATAGTTATATGAATTTTATATGAACATGGATATGAGAGTAGTATATAATTACCCATGATGAACGGAAGGCTTCTAAGACCACCTTTGCCCCGCAACTCCTCCGATTCATGTACTTTCGCTTCTTCATTCTCTGTTATTTTTTTCTGTATTATTCCCTTTACAAGTATTTCAGTTACTACGATTTCCTCCTCAGAGTCTGTACCGAACTCCATTGTTTCAGTGAGGTTGGAGGGAAGAGAGGAGTGAATTAAGTGAGATAAACACAGGGTCCTTCAAATAGACTAAGTTGGATGGTAAATTTAGAAATAACTTTTGAGTAGAAAAGCAGTAGAAATTAAGTAAAGACTATAAATGTACTAAAAATGGAATGAATGTGAAATCATATTAGGTAAAATACTCCACTCATGCTAACATGGTGTGATGCAGATTGTAGTATTTTGTGCACGTTTGAAGAATTTCAGCATAAACTTGAATTACCAAGAGTTGAATTTACAAATATGAGTAGAGTTACATAAGATTTTATGAACTGTAAAAACTGTTTTTTTTTTCTTACATATTTTTTATCTTTTACACTGATTGTGCTGATTCTTGTTAAACCCATCAATTTCATCTTAGGTTCTTTTTTATGAAAGATTTCATCTTATTTTTTTTTAACTATATTAAATTTTAATCTTAGGTTAAGAAACATACACAGATTTGAGGTAATAGGACAAGTAAAAAAGTGAATGGGACTGACAGGTTTCTTTATATAGACTAATTTTTGGAGTAAAACCCATGCACAGTCAAATTTGGTTTACCAACCTAATTAAATGTAGTATGTAAATACGTGGAAACAATTAATGGCTACTTTTCAAAAGATGAAGCTCAAAGAGGGAAATAAGCACTTATTTCTTAGCCTTTTTGACTAATTGGGCTTCCTAATCCCTCCAAACCCCTGATTTGGTTCAAGATCACAACAAATTCGTGTCAAAATATGTAAATCAGGAGTGAGCACACTCGTGCAAAGTAGGAAGCAATTTTATTTATTTATTTGTTTATGATATTGAAACTAAACTAATTTAAGTTAGAACATGCAAAAATGGCCAGACAATAATTAGACAACAGAAGTATATTTTATCTGATAATGACTTTGTACTCCTAAATTTGTTAAAGGCATATGAGATCATGCATCAAGAATTAATATCCTATGATAATATTCAAAAAAAAAAATTAATATCCTATGATTTTGGCAGCTCAACCAACTTTTTCATGCCACTATTTAAATTAGAAATTTTTGTAAGAAACAAAAAGAATTAAAAAAATACAATTCATATTCAGAGAATCAGATACATATTAGGAAAGCGGTCCACTCTCTCTTTAGACATTAGACATTGAAGCAATTTTTGTCATATCAATAAGATGAACTGAGAAATATAACCAACTGGAAGCCAAAAAAACTAGAAAAAAAGTCACCAAATGGAAGCCAAAAAACTAAACAAGAAAAATTTCATTAGCATGGCATCCTTGGTGATATAGCATATATGTGATCAATGAGATGGACCAGTTAGGAGTCACCACCTTGACACAATCGGTTCGGTTATTGGCGCTGAAGATGAAGTGAGTTATTTTGTGACAAACATCTGCCTTATTTTTTTTTTAAGGAAAATAAGGGGTTCATTACTCCTAAATTTTTTTATTTTATAGAGACGGCTCATATATCTTACTGGCCAAATTTATTTCAAAGAAATCGTGTTTGAAGAGTTTTGAACCCACAACTTTTTTGTTGGTGTAGTGATTCCTAACCACTTCTATTAGAGGAGCTTTGACAATTATCCCTAATTTTCATTGCTTAAATAAAATCTAATAACCATCCTTTACATAATAGTTACAGAATCTCTATCCTCTTACAATATATCTCCTAAAAAAGTTATACTTCTATGTTGCATGATATATTATGACATATTGTACATGGTCAGAACCGGGCCAAGGAAGGTTAGTCTCACAATTAATGAGTATGAGATGGAGAATTGATCAATTATATTGCTTTAGTAGCTTAGTTTGAACTTTAAACATTATGATTGTTTTTTTTATTTTAAAACATTCTGATTGTTTGTTTGTGACTTGAATTATTATATTGAATCAGTATATTATTGATTTGTCAGCACAATTGTGACTCAAAATGATTGGAAAAAAATGGTTTATTACTTATTAATTACGTCATATAAACTGGATTCTACTAATATGGACCAAACCAATGAAACGACGCCATGTTATTGAATTTACTGATGTGGGATTCTGTCATTGGTTCGTGCATTATTTGAGATGAACCGTGGCACTTTTTGGTATGTAGCCATTGGATCAGTAATCGTGGTAGAAATGATAATTCATTTTATGTTCTTTGTTGAAGTTTAAATTTTACCTAATTTTCATTTTTAATTTTTTTACAGTAGCTTCAAAATAATGCCAGTATACTATATTTATAATATTTATATATTACATATTTTGTTGAAATAGATAGACTGTTTATATAAATCTAAATATTGTTCTTTATAAAAAATTATGTGCTAATTTTATAAATTTATAAACTAGTTGAATTATAAGAATATATTTTTTTTACTTTAATTGTACAATGTCAAGATCAAACAATTTTGGTGTCTATCTAAAAAAGCTGAGTGTCGCACCGAGAAGTTATCAGAAGTTGATTTTGGTGGTCTATCTCCAATAATCTCTTTGATAGCTATACAAAAATAGACCACCAATAGGATAGTTTAGTCATGATTAATTTAAAAAGGAACAAAAATCGCTTGTAATTCTCTCTCAAAAAGAATATACAAAAACAGACCCTATAATATAACAGAATGTATCCTCTTTTTGAGTAAACTATACCTTTGAATGTATAAGTGGATTGTGAGATTGAAGTCTAAGATTTTAATGGATTTAGCAATATGCCCGCAGCTCATTTAATTGTTTAGGCATTTCCAATTCATATCCTTTATTTCTTTTTGTCAATTTTAATGGATTTAGCAATATACAATCCTTAGAAATTCGAACACAAATAACTTCAACTGAATTAAGTCAGAGCAATAAAATGCATTACAATGAATTAAAACATTTTATTGAAGAATCATGATACAAAAACAAATAAATTAAAATCATGAAATAAAACATAAAGCAACCGGAAAATGACACCAAATACAATTTCAAGCAAAAGCAACAATAAAGAGTTCATCTATCCAATCCAAGATATCTAAAATAGTTAGATAGATTCTCCAAAGAATCATATGATTATTTAATATCACAAAACGATTTTGTGTCTTCACTGCAAGTTTAAATGGAGACAGAACGAAGAACAACAGTTTCGACAGTGAGTCCAGGTCCAAACCCAAGGAGCACACCCCATTCGAACCCATCACCAGTAGTTGTCTTGCTTTCCTCAGTCGATTTCTTCCTTAACTCATCGAGGATAAACAACACGGTAGGACTCGACAAGTTTCCGATATCGCTCAACACCTTTCTCGTAAGCATCAATTTTTCCTTCTGGAGCTTAAGTTTGGCCTCTATTTGATTTAAAATTGCAGGACCACCTGGATGAGCGACCCAAAAAAGGGAGTTCCAATCGGTAATCCCCAATGGGGAGAATGCTTCCACGAGGCAATTGTTGATGCTATTGGAAATGTGCTTCGGTATTGTAGGCGATAAAAAGATGAGATTTCCTACCTCCCGTAGTTGCATTCCAAGGCAATCCATGGTGTTTAGGATCATTGTCTCCTTCGCGGAGACAATCTCGAAGAGAGGATGCTCGACTGATAAGTCCGGATCAGCACCGACAACGACAGAAGCTGCTCCATCTGCAAATAATGCTTGAGAGATGAGAAAGTCCGCGTACTCATCCGATGGGCCACGGAAAGCGTGAAGGATGTTTTCAGAGGTGACAATGAGAACACGTGCACCCTTGTTGTTCTCAGCGAGATCCTTAGCCAGACGTAATGTAGAGGCCCCAGCATGACATCCTTGGTAATAAAGCATAATACGCTGGACAGTAGGTGAAAGGCCAAGGAGATGTACCAGGCGAACATCAGCTCCTGGACAGTCGGCTCCACTATTAGTGGTAACAATAAGGTGAGTTATTTTGGAAATGGGCTGACCCCACTCCTTAAGCGCGACCTGAGCAGCCTGTTTCCCCAGCTCAGGCACAGACTCGACCAGGATGTCAAGTCTGTCGTCTAGGGATGGCTCCATGCATGCAGCAATGTTTGGGTGATCTATAAGAGTTTGCTCGCTCTCGCAGAAGTAGCGGTTTTGAATCGTTGTCATCTTACCTACAAATTAGGCAAAAAAACAAACAATGTGTGATTATGTTTATTTTAAAAAAATCATTTGTAGTTAATGAAGTTTTTTTTAGCAAAGTAAGAGCACTTACAAATCCTCGCGAACTTCTTATTGAGATCAGTGAGATGTTCGGAATTGGTGACTCTGAAATAACGATCGACACATTCCTCCATGGAGACTTTGGTCGGCGGAAGTGTGGTACCAATTGCGAGGACGCTGGCGAAACCCTTCGATCTTTTTTGCATCACATCCATGGCTGAAAAAGTAGTAGAAAATTTGATTTGGTTCTGTGTAGTTTATTTTGAGTTGTGTCTTTGTAGAAGAGAAACTTTGAAATTGTGTGAGGAGTTGAGGAGGGGGAAGAGGGTTTAAATAGTGGAAGAATTGGAGTAAGAAAGGGTTTCTTTGCAAGTTACCTCATTCAAATTTGACTTTTAACGATTCAATTTGAATTGTTTGTGTTGTGGGGAAAAAGGAAATAGAAGGTAATTCTGCAAGGATTTTGTTTCATCACCTTCATGACTTTCTAAATGTTCATAAGTTTATAATATTTCAAATGGAATCTGTTTTGTTTTCAACGATTTGATTTAGATTGATGGAGATATTTCAAGTGTTGTATTAAAATTAATTGAAATTTTGAGGTTTAAACTATATATATTATTAAAAAGAACTAGTAATCTACTATCATTTCGACATGACTCGGATATTTTGTATTGTGGCTTGTTGGTTCTGAATAATTATGTTCAATAAATGTCATTTAATTATTTTAACTGCAAAATATATATTAATTTTGAGATCCTTAAGCTGGCTATGAAAAAGAAAATGTTATTTTCTTTTGATTGAATAAAAAGAAAATGTAATTTGAATGGAGTTTATTATTCTTGATGCACGACAGAAAAATTAAAGCTTCAATCCATGTACATAGACTATTTCAAATTCTTGTTGAATAGAAAAATAACTACTGAAATATATAAAGGAAAAAAGGAAATAAATTATAAATAGACCATGTCAATATTTCCTTTTTGTGCATCACAGTTATTGAATGTTGATTCCAGCTTTGTGTTTTAGAATTATTATAAAACTCTTTAATTACTAATATAATTATCAGGTCAGAAACAGAGGGTCCGGGGACCTGCTTCTATCGAAGCAGCATGCTCCATGCTTTGATATTAGCAGCCGTTAGATCCAAGGCCCATGATATGGCCTAATTAATTGGTAATCAACAATAAAATGTGAAGTTAACCCCATTAAGTCTTGTATGGAAATTAATTAAACCAAGATAATCTCTTGCCTTTTATAATCTTCTTTTGTCACGTGACAACTAGTGAAAATTGTATAAAATACATTATTTTTCCAATTTATATGTTTGTGATATTATACAATACAAAATAAAATGATTCAATATAAAATTTTACATAACTATATGACAATAAATTTAAATCATGTCATAAATTTGGACTGTCAATTTCGATTTATCATGTGATTCCACAAAATAACCAAATTATTTCAGCAAAATGTAAATTTCTAACACCAGTAGAACTTATAAATAAAATATACATAATTGAAACAATATTTAAATATGAAAAAATATATAATAACTTTATTTTATTCTAAGAGAAACTAAAAATTATTTTTGAAATCATAAATAATGCAATTTGTTGAAAAAAATGCTAAAATTAATGAAGGTGAGTTGATTAATTTTTTAGTATGTAAGGCAAGAATACAATACAATATCTCGATTTAGTTAACTTCCAAATAATGCTTAACAGATTTTTAACTTCACGTTATATGCTTGATTACAAATTAATTAGTCCATATCATGAGATTTTAGATCCAACCGCTGCTAATATCAAAGCATGTAGCATGCTGCTTGGATAGAAGCAGGGTCCCCGGACCCAGAAACAGAAACAGAAACAGAAGTTGTGTTCATTGTTTATCTGTAAATCATTCTTCCTTTACCAGTAAATAATGCTCCATTTACGAGTACAAAAATTGGGGCTTGATATCATGGACTTGTTTTTTGTGCTCGTGGAATTTCTCAAATAACTGTACCTGTACGGCATTCTTTTCTTTATTTTGAAATATTGTTGATTAAGAAACCAAATTATATTGCGCCTTCAAAAAAAAAAAAATTATATTGATTAAAACTCTTGGTTAGGTCCCATCATGAATTCACGATTCAATTTAAAATGATTCTTATTTGGTCTCACTGGAAGAAAAGGGGTTTTAAGGGAATTCTCCAAAATAAACCTGTCTTATGTATTATTTTACTCATATTTTAGAAAATTTTGCAACTAATATCCAACAAACATGAGAAAGAGCTAGCTGAACAAAATGACATAGTCCTTCACGCTATATCATATGGAAGGCTAAATTGTGAAAAAGAATAAAAGTAGACATATATTCATAATAACTAAAGATATGTTTGGTAGTTGGTACGTAGTTGGTACGTAGTATCTACAAATTATTGTAAGCCTATGCTCACACCTTCAAAATTTTATCATTGAAAAAAATATAAAAGAGTCAGCTAAGTTGCTTTTACACAAAATCATTGAAAAAATATAAAGAGTCAGCTAAGTTGCTTTTACACAAAATCTACATCATATAATTTTTAATACATAAATTTTAGTCTCTTTAGGAGTGTCATTAGAGTCACATTCTAACATTTCTTTTTTGACATTACCCGTAGGCTTACACACGCATACACTCACACACAATAAATCCTCATAAAAACTCTACTTAATCTTGTACCCAGTACGAATAGAACTCATGACATATTGATTGTTCTTCTAATGTCATAATTATTTCAGTCAGACAATGTCTTGCATAATATAGGCTAGTGTGTATTTTTCTTTTTGGTCTTATTCCTCTCTCTCTTATTAGTAGACTATTTGTTAGTTTTTATTAGATTTGATGGGTGGTAATTTATAAATTGTAACTTGATTTTTATTATTTAATGGAATCTCAGCAGGCAATCATGTGCAGAAGCTTAAAAAAAATGTCTTGCAAAATAAATAAAATATCAAAACATTCTAGCTAAAGCCTATTTTGATTAAATTTCAATGAATTCAAAAATCTTTTTACCCAACTAAAAACATAATTTATGTTATTCTTATATTCAATGACATTTTTCTTGCTATGTTTAATGTACACATAAATTTAATAAAAAGGAGACAACTTTTTTATCCTATATGTTTCTACTAGATAGATTATCAGTAAAGCCCCGGTGTTCATTAGGCATTGAAATATGTGATTTGAATCTATAACACAAATGTTGTGACACCACTAAGAATTTGTAGACAGCCTTCACCAATGTCAAGGGATAATTGCATTGTTACTGTCATTAATGTTGCTTCATGGCAACATTTCAATATCAAAAGTACGTCTTAATCATCGGAAGAATTTACACATTCTAATATTTTGAGACTCATTATGTATGTTTCGACATACAATCCCCATCAATCCCAATCAACTCTGCATAAAGGATTTCATTTAAAAGCCAATAAGGTTATGCAACGAAAATCCCTTGCATAATTAAATACTTTTATTTTTTTTTCCCAAAAGCAAACAATTCAAATTCTGAACCTTTAAAAGTCAAATTTGAATGGGCAAGATTACTTGCAAACAATCCTTTCTTACTCCAATTTTTCCACTATTTAAACCCTCTTCCTCCTCCTATTCTCCACACAACTTCAAAGTTTCTTTTCTTCAAAACAAATTTCATACAACCAAACAAATTTTCACCAATTTTTCCAGCCATGAATGTGATGCAAGAAAGATCCAAAGGTCTCGCCAGTGTCCTCGCAATTGGAACCGCACTCCCACCGACCAAAGTTTCTCTTGAGGAATGTGTAGATCGTTACTTCAGGGTCACCAATTCTGAACATCTCACTGATCTAAATAAGAAGTTCGCGAGGATTTGTAAGTAGCCTTGTGTTCTTTTACTAAAATACTTCATTTTGACTACAAATGATTTTCTAAAATATGGATAATTATGCTAAATTTTTTCCCTTCTTCCTGAATTATAGGTAAGATGACAACAATCCAAAACCGGTATTTTTGCGAGAGTGAGCAAACAATTACCGATCACCCAAACATTGCTGCATGCATGGAGCCATCCCTAGATGACAGACTTGACATCCTGGTCGAGTCTGTGCCTGAGCTGGGGAAGCAGGCTGCTCAGGTTGCCCTCAAAGAGTGGGGCCAGCCCATTTCCAAAATAACTCACCTTATCGTTACCACTAATAGTGGGGCCGACTGTCCTGGCGCTGACGTTCGTTTGGTGCATCTCCTTGGCCTTTCTCCTACTGTCCAACGTATTATGCTTTATTACCAAGGATGTCATGCTGGCGTCTCTACACTACGTCTGGCTAAGGATCTTGCCGAGAACAACAAGGGTGCACGTGTTCTGGTTGTTACCGCGGAAAACATCCTCCACGCTTTTCGTGGCCCTTCGGATGAGTATGCCGACTTTCTCATCTCTCAAGCATTATTTGCCGATGGAGCAGCTTCTGTCATTGTCGGTGCTGATCCGGATTTATCAGTAGAGCGCCCCCTCTTCGAGATTGTCTCCACGAAAGAAACGATGATCCTAAACACCATGGATTGCCTCGGAATGCAACTTCGTGAAGTAGGAAATCTCATCTTTTTATCTCCTACGATACCGAAACACATCTCCAATAGCATCAACAATTGTCTTCTGGAAGCGTTCTCTCCATTGGGGATAACCGATTGGAATTCCCTTTTTTGGGTCGCCCATCCAGGCGGACCTGCAATTTTGAATCAAATAGAGGCCAAGCTTAAGCTCGAGAAGGAAAAGTTGATGCTTACAAGGAAGGTGTTAAGCGACATCGGAAACTTGTCGAGTCCTACCGTGTTATTTATCCTTGATGAGCTGAGGAAGAAATCAGCTAAGGAAAACAAGGCAACAACTGGTGATGGGCTCGAATGGGGTGTGCTTGTTGGGTTCGGACCCGGACTCACCATTGAAACTGTTGTCCTCCGTGCAGTTTCCATTTAAACTTGTTGTGAACAAGCAAAATTGTTCGACATCTTCAATAATGATGGTTAAAGAAGTAATCATATAATCTTTGGAGTATCTATCTACCTATTTAGATTTCTCTGGTTGAATAGATGAACTCTATAGATCTCTCCTTTGGAAAAAAGTGTACTTGGTGTTGTTTAAGTATTTATGTTTTATTCAATGATTTTATTTTATTTGTTGTTTGATTTATGTCAAGATTCATACATTAGATGTTTACCTATGTGTATTCAATGGTTTTATTTATTTGTTGTTGATTTATGTCAAGATTCTTACATGAGATGTTTACCTTTGTGTATTCATATCATTTTATGTTATTTGTTGTTAATTTATGTCAAGATTCTTACATGAGATGTTTCCTTTTGTATGTTATATTGAATGTTGATTCCAGAAATAAAAAAACTAATTGTTTTTCAGAATAGTTATATATAAACAATTCTTCTCCCAATTATAACTAGCGACGTGATAAGCAAAAGGCCGCTTGACGAGTTGTATATTTTTTTCATATTTATCGCAAAATATTCTATTTTCGGAATATAAAAGAAGTTATAAGCTTTTCATTTTCCAAAATTCACGTGATCTTAAAAGAGTTTAAAACACTCTGACGTTATTTTTTTTATTTTCCAATCCCTTTAAAGGGTTTTTTTCAAGATTTTAAAAGTTAGAGGGTTATTGGAAGATGAAAAAATAATCGGTCGCAAAAAAAAAGTCCCTACATTATGCCGAAATTACAAAAAATACATTAAATTTTTGCAAATTACAAAAAAAACCTATATTATTGAAAAAAAGTCCCTACCGTTCATCAGGAGTTAACCCCGTTAGTTTTCTACTCTAATTATTTAAAAAAAAATTAAGTTAATTAAATTTTTCTCCCCTTCAAAATAAATTATTAAATTAAAATTTTTTAAAGTTAAAAAAATTCTTAAAGTTTAATAGTCTCTCACTGGAAAAAGATCTTAAAATTCTTAAACTCTAACTAAAAAAAAAATTCAATTTTCTTAATTAAGTTTAAGAAATATTATTTCAAAAATAATTTTAAAGGTAACTGATATTTTATAAACTTAATTAAGAAATACTAAATTTAAAAAATCTTATGTGAGAAAATATTAATTAATATTTAAAATATATTTTTTAAATAATTAAAGTATGAAAACTAATAGTGTTAGACTCCTAACTAACATTATTTTTATTTTTTTTGCAATTTTGGCAATAACTTAGGGACTTTTTTTTTGCAAATTTCCTAACTAACATCATGGTTTTTTGCAAATTTCCCAAAAATATTTAGATTTTTATTTAACATTTCAAAAGATATGGTTTTTTTGTAAAAATTGAGAAAATAGAGGTACTTTAAAATCCTTATTATGTAATATTATTGAATTATTCTTCGCATATTTTTAAATTCATGTGTAGCTAATATCCAACAAACATTCGTAAGTTCGGTTGAACATAATGAATTGGTCATCCACGCTATACCATATGGAAGGCTAAATTCTGCACAACAATAAACATATACTCGTAATAACTAATAATATAGTTTGTCTGTCACATATACAATTTGTTATAAGCCTATGATCACAACTTCTAACTTCTATCACTTAGAAAAGCATACAAAGTCAACCAACTTGCTTTTACACAACCAGGTGGACGATGTCACAAGTGGCACCAATGTTTTCATGCCGTACACTCAGATCACACATTGTAAAATCAAGATGGACGATATGAACCATTGATCATGATCTATATGCTAAAATCTAGTTGGAAACTCAATTTTACAATTTTTCAGACTAATAGAAAAGTACATACAATGAACTGTCCAAGTTATACAAACTCCAAAAACATGACTTGCGACATTTAAATAAGATATCAAATTTGTTAATATTATACATCAAGTTTGTCTTCACCATTAAAGACTAAGTCGGGGAATTTGGTATGTCAATTGTCAACAACGTTACTGTCATGAAGCTTTCTTAGTGTCAACTGTCTTCACGAATAAAGACCATGTCAGAGAATTTTGGCATAACATATTTTACTGTCATGAAACTTGCGTAATGGCAACATTCTAATACCAAATCATTACAAAAGGTAAGAATTTACACATTTTAATATTTTTGGACCTCATTTTATAAGTTTCAATATTAAAATTTGAATAATCTATGTTGCTTGAAAATAAATCTTTTCTTAAATTACTCCAATTTTCCTACTATTTAAACCCTCTTCCTCCTCCTCAACCCCTCACACACTTTCAAAGTTTCTCTTCTACACGGTGCAAATCAAAACAAAATTACACACAGTCAAACAATTTTTCAACAATCTCCAGCCATGGATGTGATGCAAGAAAGATCCAAGGGTCTTGCCAGCATCCTCGCAATTGGAACCGCACTCCCGCCGACAAAAGTTTCTTTTGAGGAATGTGTCGATCGTTACTTCAGGGTCACCAATTCTGAACATCTCACTGAGCTCAATAAGAAATTTGCGAGGATTTGTATGTGTTCTTGTCTTGTTTGCTTAAAAAAAAATACTTTGTTATAACTATAAGTGATTTTAGAAAATATGGCTAATCACCCTCACTTTTGTTTTTTTCTTTTGGTTGAATAATAGGTAAGATGACAACAATCCAAAACCGGTATTTTTGCGAGAGTGAGCAAACAATTACCGATCACCCAAACATTGCTGCATGCATGGAGCCATCCCTAGATGACAGACTTGACATCCTGGTCGAGTCTGTGCCTGAGCTGGGGAAGCAGGCTGCTCAGGTTGCCCTCAAAGAGTGGGGCCAGCCCATTTCCAAAATAACTCACCTTATCGTTACCACTAATAGTGGGGCCGACTGTCCTGGCGCTGACGTTCGTTTGGTGCATCTCCTTGGCCTTTCTCCTACTGTCCAACGTATTATGCTTTATTACCAAGGATGTCATGCTGGTGCCTCTACACTACGTCTGGCTAAGGATCTTGCCGAGAACAACAAGGGTGCACGTGTTCTGGTTGTTACCGCGGAAAACATCCTCCACGCTTTTCGTGGCCCTTCGGATGAGTATGCCGACTTTCTCATCTCTCAAGCATTATTTGCCGATGGAGCAGCTTCTGTCATTGTCGGTGCTGATCCGGATTTATCAGTAGAGCGCCCCCTCTTCGAGATTGTCTCCGCGAAAGAAACGATGATCCTAAACACCATGGATTGCCTCGGAATGCAACTTCGTGAAGTAGGAAATCTCATCTTTTTATCTCCTACGATACCGAAACACATCTCCAATAGCATCAACAATTGTCTTCTGGAAGCGTTCTCTCCATTGGGGATAACCGATTGGAATTCCCTTTTTTGGGTCGCCCATCCAGGCGGACCTGCAATTTTGAATCAAATAGAGGCCAAACTTAAGCTCGAGAAGGAAAAGTTGATGCTTACAAGGAAGGTGTTAAGCGACATCGGAAACTTGTCCAGTCCTACTGTGTTGTTTATCCTCGATGAGTTGAGGAAGAAATCAGCTGAGGAAAACAAGGCAACCACTGGTGATGGACTCGAATGGGGTGTGCTCGTTGGGTTTGGACCGGGACTCACCATTGAGACTGTTGTCCTCCGTGCAGTTTCCATTTAAAATTGTTGTGAACAAGCAAAATTGTTCGTCATAATCAATATTGATGATTAAAGAAGTAATGTTATTTGTGTTTTATGCAATGATTTTATTTTATTTGTTGTTCATTTATGTCAAGATTCTTACATAAGATGTTTAACTTTTGTGTATTCAATGATAATTATTTTATTTGTTGTTGATTTCTGTCAAGATTACATGAGATATTTACTTCTGTGTGTTGAATGTTGATTCCCGCACAAAAAACTATTTGTTTTTCGGAGTAGTTATAAACAACTTTTCTCCCACTTTCCCCACCCCTTTATTTTTCAAAGTATTTTGAGGATTCTAAAGAGACAGCATCATCTTAATTATTTTTTCCGTTGGATTAAATAGCATGATTATATCTACATCATTGAATTTTTTACTTATTTTGATTTCTTGTGACATTATTTATATATCATACTAATATGTACAACAATAATTAGTGATTTCGTTGTTTGCTATTCTATGTCTAATAATGTGAGAACGGTTAAAATTATTTTTGACTGTTAGATTTGAATCAAATGGTTCTAATGAATCATGGTACATATTTATGTTCAACTATTAATGCAAAGATAAATGAAGAGTTCATTTATTAAAACATATTTAGTTTTTTCTTTTCTTCTTTAAAAAATAGTAATTCGTGACAAAACATTGTATTTCTAATGTTAAAAGATTCAAAACTAAACTTGTTTTAATTTTTTCTTTATTTTGAATTCCATATTGGTATAGTTCCAATTTAAAAAAAAAATCTCGGCGAAGTATTGAAAGATAAACTATATAAAAGAATATATACTCATGTAGGAAATATATCTTTATTCTTTACATAATTAGATTTAAACAATTAGTATTTTAAAATATAATACAATAAATTTCTTTTTGTATTATCAATAAATTATAAATTCAAATATTTAGATAAATCTACCCCACCCCGTTATTTTTCACCTCCTTTCGAGCCTTCTCGTTGAAGCATGCCATCAAATTTCTCTGAGCCGACCTATCATAAAATTTCACAATATTTATTATTTAATTTCTCAAGCTTCTTGATATTTTATGTTTATGGTTATTAATACATAGTCATATAATATATTACATTAATTAATATATTACATGTTTAAGTGATAGCAATGTGATTCATTTATTCATAAAATATACAGCTATTACACTGTTGGGTTTCGGACGTGCACAACGCAACGGAAAACAAAAATTTCATCCAAAACCAATCCAAGGATCCGTGCGTATCGGTTAAATCAAAGAAATAAATCTTAAAGATACCTTTCGGATTACGCTTAATCCGTGACGCTCAAACCATGCGTGTTGTCCATGCGCCTCTAAACCGGTTACAGTCCTAACTGATTTTACGTCCGTCTAGGCCATCTAGTTCGGATCGTGCAGAAGTCATCTACCGCACACACAATCGGTCTCCACCAAAACTCTCAACAAACCGTTCTCATCTTCTTAGGCCGAATAGATCACAAGCGCCGAAAGTACGAACGCCTCTACCGGTGTCCACACGAACAAACTTCTTAAAACGGGAAGAAGAACAATATATATGCTAGTAGCTTGTTCTCCTCTTGCATAAGAAAACTCTTCTTATTTTATCTCACAAAAGATGTATATAATTCCTCTCATATAATCGCACTCTTTCATTTTTGTCATACAAAAGGAAAGCACCCTTTCATAATTTTGTCATACAAATTAGAAAGTATATTTTCTCTCTTTTGTCTCACAAAAGAGAATGAGAAATAATGAGAGAGAGAATGATATGTTGTATTGTGAATTTGGAGTCATCTATGTCCTTATATAGAAGTGAAGAGTCATGTCTCTTCACACTAAAAGATGTGTATGACATCACTCATCATTATCACTCATCATTATCCATATACCATCATCTAGACTCTTCTAGATTACATGATCTTTTGTGCTCATAGTCTTTATATACATATAGATCACATCTTATCACATAAGATGACAATATATTTTGTGACATTCTTATACAACTCATCATATAAGTCGCTAGGATTTTCTGCGCCCGTTTCAGTTTGTTCTTTGTGTATGACCCTGTAGGTTCAATTAATGTTGGCAATAGACTTGACAGTCTATAAATCATGAGCGGACTCTAGCAAGCCATCATGACTACCCAATTTAAGTGAATATCGGTGATCCGATTTACCTAATCAACAATCACGTATTTAGTCCCTTTTTCACGCGATATCTATATCGATCATAAGGCATGTAAGACCTCATCCTTATATTAATCGATTCATATTTCTTGATCCTGAATTAAACTGAACAAGAACAAATGACATTAATAACTCTTATTAATTCATTTGAGTATGGCCATACATTTCTTCAGTTCAATTCATCAAGAGGCCTAAAGATATCTCTCTCATTTATGAGAGGAATAAATCCCGTCTTGATTGCACTCATCCCTCTACATGATTCATTGTATACCTAATCATAACCGTTATGACCACCCGGTTAAAGGCAGTATTAGATTATATTAAAGTATAAAATTACTTATGTTGGGAACCGAGACAATCTCAGGTCAAAGGACTATAAATACTTTATGTTACAAGAATCGCTAATGACGTAAAACATGTAGCATTCTTATGGTGGGTCAGTCCAGTATATGATCTCTATCATATACCTATGTTAATGACTTGATAACTATTTATCCATGATCAGTAAAACATAATCATCAGTCAACTAATATACTAGTGTACATTTATGGCTTGTATATAAATATATATTTATATGTATTTACAAGTATATTTGTCTCCACAAATATCCTATAAATGACCAGGGACGATTTAGAATAGCATTCATAACACTTTATAGTTTTACTATCAAAGTCACGCACTTTGATGACATAAAGCTGAATTGCATATTCATGGTCTATTTTAATTATATTAAAATAACCTATACGCACATATTATATGAAATATCTTAGAATAAATATTATGTTTGTTATTACAATCCATCATCTAGGTCACAAACACTTTGGCCTAGGTCATAACACCATCATACACATCATCTTGGTAATTGAATAATATCAATAATGAAAAAATTAATGGTTATATCATTTTAAGAAAATGATTCATGTTATATTTTCTTATAGTAGAACACATCTTTTCTCTATGTATAACATTATGTTTTTTTTTTGTTAAGTTATAATGTTAAATAGAAGTATTTTTTTTCTTTTTGTCAAAAAAAAAGAGACGTCTTTGACTAGATCTCTTGGTGCTTCTACTAAAATTACTGTAATAAATTATCTTTTTTTTTTTTGTTGAACTCCATCTAATGATCTAAGGATGATTATAACTTATATATTTTTCTAATTATAATATATCAAAAGACAATAATATAACTTTAGAGAACTGGAAATAAACTTAAATTGAGATTATAAAGATTAATTCATAGTGCCTTATTAAAAAATTAATTTATTCTTTCCGTTAAGTTGTTATTTATATAATTAATTTATAATAACATAATTAATTATATAAAGTTATCCGTTATTACAAAATTTGATGTGATAAAATATCTTATAATGTAATACAAAATTATAACTAAAAAAATTATAAACTAACTCTACAAAAAATTTCTATATTTTTTAAGTATTATGAATAAATTTAATTGTTATTTTAACTTTTATAATTTTTTTTTTTTTTTTTGAAAAGTTACGGAGAGCTTATGTAATTTTTATAATCGTATGTTTATCTATTATATATGAAAATAAATACAAAATGAAAATATTTGTAGCGCAAGTATACAATTACTTTACTTATTATCTTAAGTTTTCTTATATTATTATTACTTTATAACATAATAAGAGAAAAAAAAATAATAGAGCAGAGACATAAATTAATGACAATGACATTACATTTGTACAAGAGAATAAATTATATAAGAAAAATAAATAAGGTGATATATAAGAAAAACTAATATTATCAATTTTCTTAAAATATTAATTCATATTCTCATTGTTAATTTTTTTAGTTGTCAAAATTATGTACGGTATATATAAACCACATGAATAAAATTTGACATATTTTTGATGAAACTCAGTATATAAATTAATATAATACGGTTCTCAAGAATATAAAAATATTTTGATGTTACTGTGTCACAAACTCGAAGATATAACACGAAAAACTAATATGATTGTATACTAAAATGAAAATATTTGCAGCGTAGCGCGAACATTATCCTAGTTATTACTAGCGATGTGATAAGAAAAAGTTGTTCATAAGTAAATTAACCAATAAATCATGCTTCACATACCCAAAGCTAATATTATAATATTGGGAAAATGGCAAGCACAACGGTTCTAGTAATGACCCGTGCGCGATCTGTCGTGCTACGCGATGTGCTTCTCAGCCGCCGGCATCTCCTGCCTTTCTTCCCGTCATTCCCTTCCTCTCCAATGTGACAGTCTGATATATACTGTTTTATCGGCTGAAGAAATTGTTATATGTATATACTGTCTTGTATGAACTATATCGCATCTGAATATTGTTATATTACATCTTACACTGTTATATATAATGTTTGTTGTCTGAATTATATATGACTATATATATATATATATATATATATATAATGTTTTATCCGAGTTATATATTGTTTTCTTCGAATTATATATATTGTTATATCAAAACTTTGTAATATATATATATATATACACACACACACACACACACACACACCGTTTTGCCTAAAATATACTGTTATACCATATCTATATAATGTTTTCATCTGAATTATATATATTATTTATATCAGAAAGTTATTCTACATATATATGTTTTTTTGTCTGAATTATATATTTCTATATATATACTGTTTGTTTGAATTATATATTGTTATATCATCATCTATATATTGTTTTCGTCGATGTGCCTCTATTTTCAGATCTCGGTAGAAACCTTTATCCCATCGTGCTGTCATCGTCGCCTGCTCAGGAAGGAAAGTCACCGGGTGGAACTCCGTCGCGTCGCCATCGTGCTTTGGCTAACGTGGCGCCTGCCATGTCAACCGTCACGCATGGAGCGTCCCCAAAACAGTCACGCAATATCAGTATCCTGTAATGTTTCCAAATGGCTAAACTAATGTTTTCAATTTTATCCCCAAACAAAATCAAAATGGACTTTCAGAGAACATTTTCATCACAGGCCTTTCAGCGTCTGCTACCTGCAAAATATTTAGCTTATATAGGCATTAATTAAAAACCTTAACGTTTATAGGACCCAGAAAATTACCAAGAAAGGCAACTGATTATCAGAGTCCAGTGTGAAAAACAAAAAATACCGGACTTTAAAGTCTGTCAGGAAATTAACCAAAAAGAAAATAAGGGACTGTAAAACAAAATTGGGTTAGTATAGAAAAAAGTTGAAAAATGGACTAATCTAGAAATACATAAATTGTTTTGAGTTAGTTTGAAAATCTTACGTTAGAAAAATGGGGCTAGATATGATTGACTTATTTTCTTACTTCATTTTGCTCCTTTGAGAATGTATACTTAGCTAGTGTTAGCCTTAATTAAGTATGACCGTAAGTGGTAATTGAGATTTTTGAAAGAAGAAAAAATTGAACTTTTTTATTTAACAAATATAAAATATAAAATAATCTAAGTCATAAAGAATTGATTAAAGCTTGGTAAGCTTCATCATCAAATCATGATTCAATTTAATATGATATGATTTAGATTGAGTCTCAATGGTAGGGTTTTATGTTGGAATTTTCGTCAAAAAAAGCCCTTAATTTTTTTTGTATTTATGGCAAAACATTCTATTTTTTAAAATATAAAAGAAGTTATAAGCTTTTCATTTTCCAAAATTCGCATGACCTTTAAAAACGTTAAGAATGAACCTCTAACGTTATTTTTTAATTTTCAAGCCCATTAAAAAATTCATGCAATTTTCTTAAATAAATTTAAGAAATATTATCTCAAATATGATTTTAAAGTTAACTAACAATTTTTAAACTTAAATGAAAAGTATTAATTAACTTTAAAAAGTTATACGAGAGAAAAATGTTAATTAATATTTAAAATATATTTTGTAAGTAATTAAAGTATGAAAACTAATTGTGTTAAACTCCTATACAACGGTAGGGACTTTTTTTTTTGCATTTTTTAATGTAAGGTCATTTTTGCAATTTTGGAATAATGTAGCAGTTTTGAATTGTAATTTTATTTAACATTTCAAAAGATAGGGAATTTTTTACAAATTTAAGAAATTATAGGGGTACTTAAAAATCCCTATTATGTAATATTATTGAATTATTCTTCTTCTCGTATTTTAAAATCATTTGTAGCTAATATCCAACAAACATTAGCAAGTTCGGTTGAACAAAATGAATTGGTCATCCACGCTATACCATATGAAAGGCTAAATTCTGCACGACAATAAATATATACTCGTAATAACTAATAATATAGTCTCACATATACAATTTTTTGTAACTTATAAGCCTATGATCACAACTTCTAAGTTTAATCATTTAGAAAAAAAAATAAAAAGGTCAACCAACTTGCTTTTACACAAAATCTACATCTACATCATAACATCCCGACGGATGATGTTATAAGTGGCACCATCTTTTTCATGCAGTACACTAAAATCGCACATTATAACATCAAATGGATGGTCTGAACCATTGATTATGATTTATATGCTAAATTTAATTGGAAACTCCATTTCACAATTTTCTAGATTTATTTACATGCCCAGCAGACTAACAGAAAAATACTAAAAATGAACTGTCCAAGATACAAACTCCAAAAACATGACTTGCGACATTTAAATAAGATATCAAATTTATTAGTATTAAACATCAAGTTTGTCTTGCACCAATAAAGACTAGGTCGGGAAATTTTGACATGTCAACAACATATGAAGCTTTCTTAGTGGCAACTGTCTTAGTGAATAAAGACTACGTCAGAGAATTTTGGCATGTCTAACAACATATGTAAATGTCATGAAACTCGCTATGGCAACATTTTAATAACAGATTATTAACAAAGGTAAGAATTTACACATTTCAATATTTTGGTACTCATTTTTTAAGTCTCAATATTGAAATTTGAATAAGCTATGTTGCTTGCAAACAAATCTTTTCTTAAATTACTCCAATTTTTCCACTATTTAAACCCTCTTCCTCCTCAACTCCTCACACAATTTCAAAGTTTCTCTTCTACAAGGAGCAACTCAATACAAAATAACACACAATCAAACAAATTTTCTACCATGGATGTGATGCAAGAAAGATCCAAGGGTCTTGCCAGCATCCTCGCAATTGGAACCACACTCCCGCCGACAAAAGTTTCTTTTGAGGAATGTGTCGATCGTTACTTCAGGGTCACCAATTCTGAACATCTCACTGAGCTCAATAAGAAATTTGCGAGGATTTGTATGTGTTCTTGTCTTGTTTGCTTAAAAAAAATACTTTGTTATAACTACAAATGATTTTATAAAATATGGCTAATCACCCTCACTTTTGTTTTTTTGTTTTTTTCTTTTGGTTGAATAATAGGTAAGATGACAACAATCCAAAACCGGTATTTTTGCGAGAGTGAGCAAACAATTACCGATCACCCAAACATTGCTGCATGCATGGAGCCATCCCTAGATGACAGACTTGACATCCTGGTCGAGTCTGTGCCTGAGCTGGGGAAGCAGGCTGCTCAGGTTGCCCTCAAAGAGTGGGGCCAGCCCATTTCCAAAATAACTCACCTTATCGTTACCACTAATAGTGGGGCCGACTGTCCTGGCGCTGACGTTCGTTTGGTGCATCTCCTTGGCCTTTCTCCTACTGTCCAACGTATTATGCTTTATTACCAAGGATGTCATGCTGGCGCCTCTACACTACGTCTGGCTAAGGATCTTGCCGAGAACAACAAGGGTGCACGTGTTCTGGTTGTTACCGCTGAAAACATCCTCCATGCTTTTCGTGGCCCTTCGGATGAGTATGCCGACTTTCTCATCTCTCAAGCATTATTTGCCGATGGAGCAGCTTCTGTCGTTGTCGGTGCTGATCCGGATTTATCAGTAGAGCGCCCCCTCTTCGAGATTGTCTCCGCGAAAGAAACGATGATCCTAAACACCATGGATTGCCTCGGAATGCAACTTCGTGAAGTAGGAAATCTCATCTTTTTATCTCCTACGATACCGAAACACATCTCCAATAGCATCAACAATTGTCTTCTGGAAGCGTTCTCTCCATTGGGGATAACCGATTGGAACTCCCTTTTTTGGGTCGCCCACCCAGGCGGTCCAGCAATTTTAAATCAAATAGAGGCCAAACTTAAGCTCGAGAAGGAAAAGTTGATGCTTACAAGGAAGGTGTTAAGCGACATCGGGAACTTGTCGAGTCCTACTGTGTTGTTTATCCTTGACGAGTTGAGGAAGAAATCAGCTGAGGAAAACAAGGCAACCACTGGTGATGGGCTCGAATGGGGTGTGCTCGTTGGGTTCGGACCCGGACTCACCATCGAGACAGTTGTCCTTCGCTCTGTTTCCATTTAAACAAAATAGTTTGTGATATTAAATAATGGTGATTAAAGAAGTAATCAGATGATTCTTCGGGATATCTACCTATTTAGATTTCTCAGATTTGATAGATGAACTATCTACCATTGTTTTCGCTTTGGCGATGTACTTTGTGTCTTATTTTGTGATTCTAATTTCTGTTGTTGGCTTTTGTCAAGATTCTTCTACGAAGTGCTCTAATTCATTTGTATGCCTTTTACAATTATGTGGTTTCAATTCCTTTAAAATTACTTGTGTTCAATTTGCTAAAAATTTGTAAATTAAAATCAAATTTGTTGAATTCCCGGCTGGGAAGAACTTTCTTCTACATTCTAAAGATTTGATGCTGTTCTGATTGAAAATATAATTTATAGTTGTTTGAAGGATAAATAAGTCCTGCAGGCTATAGAATATGGAAGGACAAATTTTTTACAACACACTATCCATAATTATTAAAGATATAGTTGATAAATTCTTCAGAACACAATATATTCATAACATAATTAAAGATACAGTTTATAAAGTCTTCACAACACAATATATTCGTAATAATTAAAGATAAAGTTGATAAATTCTTCAAAACAACATAATCATAATAACTAAAGATTTTGTTGATATGTAACATCTAGAGTTTAGCATAGTCCTATGCTCACATATTCAAAATCTAGCTTAAATACAGTATGTCGCTACTTTGAAACTGTGGAACATTCAGAAAATCATAAAGCATCAACTGTCAACCAGGTTGCTTTTGCACAAAATCTACTATATTATTTATGTAGGATTTTTATGTCAACAAGGCCTTCACCAAATTTCAAGCCGAAAATAATAGAGGGAATTTTAGAATGTGTAAACCCTATTGCACTATCGTTTAAGGTTATTTGATGGCACCACCTCAACACGATACAAGAAGTTGCTGTCTAGCAAGTATTTTTTTTTAAAATCAATATTTTCTTGTATTTATGAAAAATCCCATATCTATTAAGATATACAAATAAGCACTATTTCGAACTTTTCATTCCCCAAAAATCCCAACTTCTATAATAAATAAACGGGATTTAATATGCATTAACTTACTTGTCACCAACATCAACAAAATTTAGAAAGATATAACAGATAAAAAAAAATGTATATTGAAATACAAAAAAGTAAAATACATATATAAAAAAAAAAATATGATATGTAAATATAAGAATATATATTGTCGTTTATATCAAAATTTATAATACCACAAAAAAATTGAACACAATGATATAATGGCTAAAAATGTATGATTATATGATAGTGTTTAGATGGTAGTTAAGCGAGTGAATATTTTCTCCTAATAAAAATATCGAAAAAAAACTTTTTCATACAACCTTGAAGAGTCTAAATCGTTAGATAGTACTATTGCATTGCCTTCCACAGTTCAACTAAGATAATAACTACAACCAACAAAAGACAAGAAACACAAGATTTACACAACGAACAGCTAAGAATATAATTTATACACCAGATACCGAAAATAAAAATATAAATATTAATAGAAAACAAACTCCAACAGAGAGATACTTACATACAAAGCTATCAATACAGTCATAAAACTACTAACCAAGGCTGCCCTAAAATTTCCTTTCCTCAAATATTTTAATTTTTCTTTTCACTAATTAATTCACCGGCCGGCGTTTGACTAGAGGCTGATGTGGCGTCCTGTCTTCATACATTGGGAGCCGAACTATTTCCCTAATTTCACCCACAAGTACGTCCGTTGTTATATTGTCCTTTATGCTCCTCAAAACCTACATATATTATTTGCATAGCAATTAATAAATGAAATATGAAATGTATTTTCTTAATTATGGTATATTAGTATTACCTTGCGATAAGTGTTAATATCATTAGCGGTGGCTTTGTCATAACGGACTCTCATGCAGACCCAACAGTCCTCTATTGGATCCTTTGAGCACTCTATTATTTTTCCTGACAATGCTGATACATCTTCCTGACCTGCACAAATAAATAATAAATATATTATGATAATAAAAATAATTATTATTATAATGATATGGACCTGGAAATTTAACACGCTCCCCATCTAGCGGTTTATGCTTGCCTCTCTCAGAAATAAAAAGGATCTGATGGTTATTACTTCCTATCTACAACCATTACAAAAATAAAAATTAATAAATAAAATTAATAAATAAACCTCTTAGTGGGCCTAAGAGAGAGCGAGTGAAAGTCAAACCTCAAATAGAAAGTCAACAGAGTTCATTTCGGGATATTTCCACTTTAGAAGTCCCTCATGCGTACGACAAACATACGGATCATCCCAGCCCTAAATTAGAGGCAAAAAATAAAAAATAAAGATTATAATATTGCATATATGAAAGTAAGTGTGATTATAAATATGTAATTAAATACCTGAAATATAAGGCCGTCAGATTCATGTGAAAGGCTGGGGATGAAATTAGAGAGAAGCTTCTCAACTGTTGACAGTAACCAAAATCCCTTTCTTCTAACCTGTATTCAAATTTCAAATTTGAATATATACAGTACAAAAATGATAAAAAAATACCTTAGTAGGATTAAAATAATTACCCTAAATAGTTCCATGTCGTATCTATAAGTAGGATTATTTTCGTAATTACGAGGCTTTATGATCTCATCTTCAAGAAGCTTCCACCTTTCAGAAAACGGCAACTGCACCAAAAAAATAAATAATTTTTGAACTTCCAAATATTCAGAACCAAAATTTACAAATTTAACAGAATAATTAATAAATATAAATACATACCTTCACTTTAGAAACACCATTAATGGCCATTAAATCATACGCTAAATACCGCCTCTTCAAACCCACATTCTCTATCTTGTCAATTATCATCTCACCGTCAATCAACGTCATCTCATGAAACCCCTAAAAATCAACCAAAACAAAAAAAATCATCAAAATAATTTCATAAATCGAAATACACATATTTTTAATATTTCATTTATACTTCGGTGAAATTTCTCAAGGGAAAGCGCATCTGGATCCTTCTGAAACTAAAAGTACGGTCAATTAAATAACAACCGTCCCGCATTATTAGCATCATATATCTCGTACCGTCAGCTTTCCATGTCGCGTAATAATATCTCTGCTTAAGCAATTGCAAATTATCCCTACAAAATAAATAAACAAATAAAAAAATAAGTAAATATTTAATTAATTAATAAATAATATATAATATATAAATTAATAAATGATACATAAGAAGTGATAAAGAAATAAATAATTAAACAAGTAATAAATAAATAACAAAAAAGTACATAAATAAATGCTGAAAACCCAAAAATAACAACCCATTACTTGTTCAGAGACACAGGATGTGATCCAGGAAACTGTCCATTCCCTCTCCCCTAAAAATAAAAAACATTACATTATAACACCACACGCAAAAAAAATTTAATAATAATAATTTCATACAGGCATTTCAAGCAATCTATAGCACAAATGTCTGAGCGCTTCCTGCTGATGATGCGGGATCGCGTCACCAAGCACGTCATCATTTGTTATATTATTATTCTCCACACTCTCCTACAATTAATAGAAAATAAAATTAAACAAAATCCAACCAAAAGATAACTAACCACCAACCATGACAAACTAATCAAGGGATAAAAGCATCTTTTTTTATTGGGTTGCAAATTAATCCCTGTACTATCCATTTAACTTTTTAGTCCCTACATTTCATAAAATAGAGCACATCAAGTCATCTAGTCCCTGACTTAACGAAAAAAGTTAACGCCGCTGACAATTTTTTAAAAATGACCATTTTGCCCTTCACAGTTTTAAAGGACTTTCTTTTCAAAACTTTTGAAAGAATTTTTTTTTCTTTTAATACTGTCTAATAATCTTTAGAAAATATTTTTTTCTTTTAATATTTCTTGAACACTTCCAAAGGAATTTTTACTTCTTCCTTTTTTTCTTTTTAAAGGGCAAAATGGTCATTCAGGAAATTTATTAACGTGTTAAGGGACTAACCATGCACTATTTCATAAAGTACAGGGACTAACTCACAACTTCATCAGCACAGGAACCGACTATCAATACATTTACCCCACTAATAAACCATTCCAAAACATCAAAACAGCAATTGCAAACAATTCTACCTGGATAATTGCGGAGGAATTATCCCCAGAATCCTCGCCGTCATCATCCTGCACCGCCTCGCCATTCAAGTCCAGATCCGACGATCTTTTCCACTCTGGAGTCGAAGGACAGTTCAAACTTTCAGGGACCTCGTGGTAAAATGTGTACAGGGCTTTGATGTAGTCGGGCTTGTAGATTCCAGGCGGCCGAACGGTTCTGAATCGCTCTATCGCCTTTTTGAATCAAGAAACAATATTAAAATATCAGAATCGGTTAACAGAGAAATTCACAGAAGAGTCCCTGTGTTATAGATAAGTGCAAAGAAGTTCCTAGATTCATAGGGGATGTTTTGGAATTTTTGAAGAATAGAGGGGATTTTTTCCATAGTATCAATAATTCAGGGACTTTTTGCAATTATCAATAATTCAGGGGCTTTTTTATAATTTAGATGCAATGCAGGGCATTTTTGTAAATTTCTCTTGGTTATTAAATTTTTGTAAATTTGTATAAGGCTTGGATGTAGTCGTGCTTGTAAATCCCCGGCGGGCGAATGGTTTTAAATCTTTCTATCGCCTTTTAAATAAATTTAACAAATAAGAAAGAATGTTAGGGTTTAGTTGTCGAGGAATTTGTAAAAAAGTCCCTCTGTTACGGTTGAATTGTAAAAAAAAGGCCTTGTGTTATGGTCAAATTGCAAAAAAGACCGGAATTGTGCATTGATTGCAGAAAAAAAGTTGTGTTATTCATAATTGGAAATAAGTTCCTAGATTCTTAGGGTTCGTTTTTTGAATTTTTAAAGAATAGAGGGGTTGTTTTGCGGTTACTAATAATGCAGGGACATTTTTTGCAATTTAGACATAACACAGGGGCTTGTTTACAAATTTTTCCTGGAAACTAAATTCAAAGAAATCCCCTGCATTATTCACAATTCACAATTGCAAGAAAGTCCCTCAATTCTTGGGAGCTATTTTTTTAATTTCCGATGAATAGAGGGTCTCTTTTCTTTGCAATTATCAACAATTCAGGGGATTTTTTGCAAAACTAACCAATATAATTTTGGTATAAAGTACCTCTGAGACAGATGTGAGCTGAGTCCTCATGAGATAATGCACGATCATGAAACCGGTACGATTATGACCGTGCGTGCAATGCACAAGTATATACTTTTGAGTTTTCGAGTTTTTATGCCTGTCCATAAACTCCATCACCTAAAAAAAATTACTCCATTAAAAATACAAAAAAAATTCAAAATTAATGATAAAAATAATTCAAAATAAATTATGCCAAAATTATACAGCAAAGACAAATTGGTTGACGGACTCATTGTCCGGAACTGATTCTCTCCCTCTACACGCAATCTACAAAAAAAGGAAAAAAAAATCATAAAAAGCATATTAAATACATAAATATAATTTAACAACGCACCAATAAAAGTGTTTCAACATGATTTTATTTTAATATTTTTCTCACCTTTTGATGTTTAATACCGAGTTTGGTCCACTCCTGCACCGAGTAATACCTCGTGGTGTTCGTCAAGTCCAAAACCAAACCGATCTTCACAAAAAGACAAAAATTATCAGAAGTTCATAAACAAAATTAAAATAAATAAAATTGACAAAAATGAAGAAAGAGAGTTTACCTCACGGCCGGCTTTTCTCTGTTTGTTGATGAGTTGTTTGGAGGAGTATCGCTTGCCAGGTGGCACGCTGTCATTGTACGTCTCATCGAGAGGCACTTTTGAGGGGATCAGTTTGTCTATTGGCTGACCAAATGCTGGACACTCCATCCATCCTGAATAATAATAAAAATAAAGACTCTTAAAAAACAAAAAAATAAAGAGAAATTTGCAAAAAAGTCCCTGTGTTATGCTTTAATTGTAATAAAAGTTTGCAAAATTAGTTTTGTTCAGAAAATATTAATTAGAGCGATTAAGTTGATTAAAATACCCGTTTTAGATCATAACAAACAGTAGTTTTTTTTTTACAATTTTAACAATGAAGGGGCTATTTTGCTATTTAAGCATAATGAAGGGACTTTTTTGCAAATTTCCCAAAAAATAAAACATTCGACCAACAACATTTTTTTTACTAAAACAAAGAATTATTTCTTACCTTGCGGTACTTCTCTATTTCTCATAGCGGGTCGATTTTGCGGTCTGTTTTCATAAGGAACAGTGTGAGCGAACCTTTTATTCCCTTGCTCTTCCTGCTCCCTTCTCAGTTTCCTTCGTCTCTCTTCACGCTCCTATGAGAGAGAGAGAGAGAGAGTTTATGAGAAATTCACATAATTAATAACCTAAATTACTTGCAGCACAGCCCAAAGGTTTACACTATACACAATTTAAGAACAAAAATACCCTCTCTCTCTCTCTATATCTATCTCTTTACGCTCCCGTGAAAGTATGAGAGAGAGAGGATTTATGAGAAATTCATAGAATTAATGACCTAAAGTCCGTACAATCAAGCACCAACCAAAAGGTTGGAAACCACAAAAATAAAGTTGGTAAAAAAACCGAGTATTGTATGAGGGTGAATTTACGAAAATATCCTCTCTTTATGCTCCTACGTAAATAAAAATAATTTCACACAATAAAAAAAAACCATACAAATAAATTCGGTAAGAAGAAACTGAGCTGCGCAATTTGAGGGTGAAATCACAAAAATACCCTTCATAAAGTGGTGCGTAAAATTAGCTATCTGAATTTCGTACGATAAAAATCGTACAAATTCGGTAAATTGAGCTGCGCAATTTGAGGGTGAAATTACAAAAATACCCTTTATAAAGTGGTGCGTAAAATTAGCTATTTGAATTTTGTATACAATAAAAATCGTACAAATTTGGTAAATCGAGTTGTGCAATTTGAAGGGTGAAATTATGAAAATACCCTTCGTAAGGTGGCGACGGCGGATTCGACACGCTCTTCCTGGATGAAGACGGCGCGGGTTCCGACATTTTCTTGAATTTCTTCTTCGTAGTACGTCTGTTCGTCTTCTTCTGGCAACGGCGACGCATTTAAGTCCATTTTGACCTAACTTTTACTTTTACTTTTACTTTAACTTTTACATCCACCGTCAAAAATTGTATCCTCTGCAAAAAAGAAATGAATAAAAGGAAAGAGATGTTTCAGTCAGTTGGTTGAGTTAGGGATTATTGAGCAGCAATTTTTGGCAGTAAATATATTTGGTTTCTTTCTTCAAAATCATTTAGTTGCTTCAGAAATGAGGAATTGATCAATCAACAATTGAACTTTTTAAGTGAAGGCAAATCAGTTTGAAGTAGAATCTGAAAACCAGTGATTCGTCCATAAAACCCTAGTTAAACACAATCAGAAACCCAGAAGTACAAAAAGAGCAGCAATAATCTCTTTAAATATTCAAAATTAGGCCCTCAAAAGCCAGTTAGTTGATTAAATTGGGGGTGATTTGAGTTCTGATTATTAGAGAACTGAGCTTATAGACATGTCCAGTGAAGGCTCAATTAATTTTTGATTTGAGAGAACCGAAAAAATTACGAAAAAGAGCAACTGAAAATTTTCAAAATTAGGCCATCGATGCCATCATTTCAGACATAGTAGAAAAATTTTAAAAACAAAAAAAATAGGGTTCAAATTCACAGTGGGCAAAGAAAGGGAAAGATTTCACTGAATGTGGCTTAATTACTTCACTTAAATGCTCATCTCTCAGATACTAAATTTCCACTAAGACCAGTTCACTGTAGCCTCCGTTGGGTTTTTTCCCCAACAATTTCCTCCCCAAATGAACTACAAACTCCGAATTAAACCCACATAACATCTAATTAACCATAAACCCCAAGAAAACCCACACAAACCGATAAAAAACCATAAACTCCCGCCTCAAAACCCCCATTTTAACGCCTCACGAGCTCAAATTCCGCCATAAACCCAAAAACCGAAACCTAAATCGATAAACGAAGGACGAGTAACGATCGCTTACTTGAACTGGTGTGAGGCGATCAGTGGTGCGGAAGAACAGTTGAAACCCTAGTTTTACTTGAGAGAGAGAGAGAGAGAGAGAGAAGAGAATTATCGAATGAAAGAAAGAGGTCGGGTTGAGTTATTGGACGGGGAATGGTATTTTGAGAGCGGATTTCTTATTCTGAGAGCTGAGAGAATAGGAAATAAACATTCTCCAGTTGAGAATACGCTCTCAGAATAAGAAATGTGATTTCAGAATATCACCGCCCTATTGGAAAATGGAACGTGGTGATTGGGTGTTATGTGGTAAGTTTGCAGTTTAAGCCTCTGATAATGTTAGATTTAATATTTAAGTATAAATTTTATATTTAACCCTCAAAATATTAGGTAAACTTATTTAATTTTTATTTTTTAACTTTTTTTAACAATAATTTTAGATACTCAAATCAGACTCAAATTAAAATAACATGATTTTTTTTTTGGCTCTTATTGCCCCTATATACAATTCTCTTACTTGCCTATATACTTGACACGTATAGTTTTTAGCGTTTTTGGGAACATTTAATCAAAAGCAGTACTATATAGTGGGTCACATATTAGTGCATGAGATGAGTCACACTTTAATTGTATACAAAGTTGGAGTTTTACTTATATTTGTTATGTGTGTCCTTAATTTTTAGTGAAGTTATAGTTTTGTATGTAATGAAAATTCCAACTGAATTTCTTATACAAATACATGGATCCCACCACCGAAAAAAAAAATATTATGAATGAATCTATACGATTGATTGTTGATATATTGAGTCATATCTTAAGTGTAGATATTATATTAAAAAATGACCCATTACATCTTTCACAACGTGACAAAAAATTTCACCCATGAATAATTCATCAGATTTATTGTTTTCAAAGAAAGAAATGGGAGGCCCACACATAAATTAAAAGGAAAATTTGTAAACACCCCTTAATTTCTGAATAATTATGTAGGTCATATAATTTTATGTTTTCTAGTTTTGTCTTCAAAAAATAAAGTTTTTTATTCCTCTACTAAATTTAAAGTTAATATTCCATCCAACTATTATTTTTTTGACAAAAATGGCTATACTTTGATGATAGTTTTCCTCATACATGATTTCTATTATTTTATCTTTTATTTGTATATAAAATATATTATATTTTTTTAGAAAAATAGTATTTTCTTAATAAATATTTTTGTGATTTTATTTATATTTTTATTCTCCTTTATTTATATTTCATGGAAAATAATATTTTAATTTATTATTTTCGGTTGAAGAACTAAAAAATGATGCATGATATTTTTTAGGTTCATTGACTTGGGTTGAAGAAATTTTGGGTAAAAGAAAAATAAATAAGAGCCCAAAATTAAAAAAAAATGTTACATCATAATGTCAAAAAATAAATAAGAGTTATAATGTCCAGAAATTATCATAATCTACTATATCATAAAAGTAAATTGAAGAAGAAAAAAATGTGATGCATGATATTTTTTAGGTTCATTGATTTGGGTTGAAGAAATTTTGTGTTAAAGGAAAATAAATAAGAACCCAAAATTAAAAAATGTTACATCATAATGTCAAAAAATAAATAAGAGTTATAATGTCCAAAAAATATAATAATCTACTATATCATAAAATTAAATTGAGGAAAATTATTTGTCTCATTTTTTTATTGATTATTTTAATTTTAAAAAAAATAATTTTGAAAAACAAAAAGTATTTTTGTTGACCAAAATAAAATATTAAATGTTAGTTTAAATTAACATTATAAGGCATAACAAAGATAATTAAAAATTGAAGGGTTTTCCATAATATTTAGAAAAGATAGGAGCTCTTTAGAAATATATTATGCAAAAACTTCTATATATACACAAGGGATACTCGTGCGTTGCGCGATATTTCAATAAGCCAAAAACATGACAAAAAAAACTCCATTAACAAATGTAAAAATAAACATATATAAGAAATAAGAACCATCCCTCCCCCTTTAATAGGAAGCTATTTGTATCCATAGGCATACAAATCAAACCAATAAACATTTCCAAATCTTTGTCCTTGCATATTTCACCTATGTAATCTAATATTCTCTTAATTATTTGATAATTTGGTTTCTACCGTAAATTACATGCACGGAGTAATTGTCAACAATTTGTATACTTTCCAATATTGTCTTTTTTTTAGCCTTATCTTACAGCTCCTGAACCTGATATTTGTAAGGGAAACATTTTGAAGAATAAGAAAATTTGTTTTGAATTGAATTCTGATTTTAGTCCAAAACACAACTCGTAAGAAAAAAAATACTTTTAACATATTTCACCTCTTTGCAAAAAATTGCTCACTCTTAGGTTGATCTCATTTGCATGCAAGCTTCTGTAGTGCTTTTATTTTACTTTTAGCATCCTATTATAAAAAAAATCAGCCAAATCCATCAACAAAAAAAAAAAAAAAAAGCTATAAACGATTGATTAAAAGAATTTTACTTTACCTTGAGGCATTTTATAGAAAATTTTATGACCATAATTAATAGTACCGTGTGCAAATTCTGATTATCCCTCCAGCATACCCATCTATTGTTGGTGTCGTTTCTACACACCCTTACAAAAGTTGAAAATTACAAACATTTCTTTCTGCTAAATAGGAAATGCAATAAATTGAAAAATAAGAGAACCTTTTTAAACCACCAAAATAATCTGGATGAAAACTTAAAATACATTTCAAATTAGATTCTTCATACCTGAAGATTCTCTCTCTTCTTGTATACCTATTTATGGAAGGAAGAAGAAGAGATTATAATAAATTAGATTCTATATGTGTATAGTTAACATTTAAGATATAAATATTTTAAATGTAATAAATAATTCTAGGAGCTCGGAAATGGAATCATAGTCGAACTCTGAAAATAAAGGAATTAGGATTAAAAAAAATTTGGATCAAGTGGTCAAGAGATAATTGAAAGTATCGGTTCCTAATTCATTGTTCTTTCACTTTCACCTGACTCTAATTGTTTCTATAGTTATGAAAATTGAAATTTCAAAATAGTTTCATATATTTTCGTTGTATATTTTTACAACAATTATGCTAAGTATGTAATAAATTGGATGTAGTTGGTAATGGGTATATATTTCACAGCTCAAGACATGAATTCCTATGAAGTACAAATTAACTACAACAATAATTATTCAATTTAGATCTCACATTTCATTTGTCAACAGTCTAATAAATATTTTCTCAACTATTCAAATTTCAGATCAAATTTACTTTACCATCCTTAATCCCAAAAGTAATTCATTGTAAGGATTACACTCAATTCACAACCTAGACTTCTAAGAAATTAGACAATCCACAACCTAGACTTGAAAAGAAATTATTTGAGACAACATAGAATTAGACTGATATTTCAAAAAAAAAAATGAAAAAAATTTATCTTCAACCCAAAATAATTTAGAAGGGCACAAAAAAACGGAATTGTTTAAGAATAAACAACTAAGCTTGATTCGAGCATAATCTGAGTTGGGTAACTCATCTAAGAGACAAAGAGAGTGCATATGTAGAAGAAAGATGATGATGCAAGTACAAGGCAAATGTTAGAGCGAGCAGGCGTGGGAAGGTCGGCAAACAGAGAAATCGAAGAGAGCTGCACCAAATGTGGATTTGGGAGACGGAGAGAGAAAAACAAGACTTGTCAAATACTTCAGGAAACACATGGTGTATCATCAAAATATATAGACCGAGAATTAAAGATAAAGCATCTATTCTAAAGTCATGTAAGCAGGTCATTAATAGCATGCACCATGGCCAGTTAAAAGCTAACCAAAATCTATTGAAATTTAGAAATTAAGCAACCGCTGGATGTAGATCGAATGGTTGAAATGTTTTCAAGTGACGTGGCACATTATGGATTAAGTATTGTAGATAAAACCATTTAGAATTATAACATATAAATAGATTTGTGTCATTTTCACACAAAACTTACAAAATTTAGTTATTCTCTTATTTTGTTTATAACTGTTAAAGATTATGCAGTTAGTAAAAACAATAAAGAAATGTATATTCGAAGCGGAGCGAGAATACTCTCTAGTATTTTTTATTTTTATTATTTTAGTCTAGTTTTTTGGGTTTCGAAGTTTTTTATTTTTTTAATAATTCACTCTGAATTTTCAATCTCAACATCACATAAAAAATGAAATTCTAATTCTACCTCATAAATAATAATTAGTGTGTTAAAGATATTAAACATAATGAACAAATTTTAGAAAAAAGATAAGGGCTCGTTTGGTATCGTTGTCGTTTTCTGTTTTCTGTTTTCTGTTTTTTTTTCTCCAGGGAAAAAATAAAACGTGTTTGGCAAATTGGCTATGTTTCCATTTTTTTTCTGTCTAAATAGCAAAAAATAAACAGGATTTTGAAAACAAGAAAAAATTGTTTCTTCTTTTCTTTTTTTCATTGCCAAACCTATGAATGCCCGAAACAGCACGAAAATAATATAAATGGTAGCACTAAAATAGAATATTGATATTGAAATATTATATTGCGTTAAAAAAGGTAAGTTGGCGTAAATAGTACATTCACATTAAAAATAATTTTTGACCATAAAACTTTACATCTACTAAAAAAGATAAGTTGACACTAATTAAAAATATTGACTCTAAAACTTTATATTGCGTAAAACCAATAAGTTAACACTGAAAATAATATAATGATATCGAAAAAAAGGTTTATTAATACTAAAATCTTTATATTTACACTAAAATGGTATATTGACACTAGAAATGATATATGCCGATATTAAAAATGATATACTAACATTATAATATATTGGCATCGAAAATAATATATTAACCCTAAAAATGATTACTGAAAATAGGATATTAATACTCAATAATAATAAATCAGCATTATAAACAATACATTGACACTAGAAATGATATATTGATACTTAAAACGGTATACTAATGCTGAAAATATTATGCTGATACTATAAACGACATATTGGCACTGAAAATATTATAAATGTGCATTTGATAAAATAATAACTTAGAAAAAAATTATTATCGGTTATAACAACAAAAAATAGATTTTTTGAAATAAAAAATGGAAAAACAGAAAATGAATTTTTATTTTTAAAAAATGAAAAACAGAAAAATGAAAATGATGCCGAACGAGTCCTAAATATTTTCATTTGATGTTTTGGAAGTTGGAACCCAAATAAATAAACTAATAAAGATTAAAGCCCATATTCAGCCCAGCAAGGCCTTCTTTAATATGTAATCATCTCAAGTTGAACAAGATTAGAGAGGAAAGAAGCCGAAGCCAAGTTGTTTCTTCTCTTCCTTGATATGGGGACAACGAAATGGACCCAGAATCTAGCGTTACTTTTTATTAATCATTTTGGTTTGACTCTTTTTGAAGTGCTTTCAAATTTTCCTCCAATAGAAATATTTTCTGAAATAAAAAAGTGAGAGCCTTAAAAAATATTTTTTGGTTGTATGGAGCTGGTGCAGGTATACACAATGATTTATGGGTCATTCAATTTTTTATGTGTTGGATATACTGATCATTTAATTTAACTTTACTTTAGTTATCCAACTTGTTAGCATTTATTTATTTTCTTATGTATTTTTTAGTGGTGAGATTCCAATTTTTACTTTGATATCCCTTATGAAATTGATGATAAACTATGATTCAACACTAATCGTCATGAGAGACTAATTATTTAATCATTTTGCTCCATGGCATAATTTTATTTTTAGCACGTAAAATTATTGTAATATTTTCATACAAATAAAAATGTATATTTTTATTCATTTGAAAATTTATAATATTATGAAAATTTAATTAACATGTAAAAAGACATAATAATCCTATATAAAGATATATACATAAGTAAAAAATATATAAAATTATGATGTACGACGTTTATGAAGTATTTAAGTGAGAGTTCGTAATATTTTCCCTATTATCAACCATATAACAGTTCTCCTACACTGCTGGTAGAATTTGGTACTCCTTAACAATGCGGTACACTCAACAGTATACACCTCGTTTAAACAGAAAAGCGCTCGAAGGAAGTAGCGTACAAACTGTTAATATTTTTATCAATTTTCCTTTGATAAACAAGTCAAGGCCGCCTCTGAGGAGTAGTGATTTCTGGGAAATTGATATTGTCCAGGAGTACAAATTTTAAAGTTTTTTATGATAATTTTATTTTTGTAATGAATGCATCATTTAAAAGTACTAAATATGTTATATTTTCAATTTAGAATTTAACCAGTTAAATGAAAAATTATCATTTTTTTCTTTATCTAAATAATATAGTTAGTAACTCGTAATACGCGAATAATACGATTCGCGATATGTTCGTGAATAATTCGTATTGAACGTTTTTTAAGTCGGTCAAATAAAATTGAGACGATAATAATTCGTCAATTCGGCTAATTGTTCGGAATAATTCAATATATAAATTATGTAAATACAAATTTTTTATTTAGAAATAATTGGAAAAATATTATTATTTGGTAAAAATTCGTAAAATTCGGGTCAAATTTTTTTCTTGTCAAAAATTCGTAAATAAATGCGAATTATTGAAATAAAGACACGAATTTCGCATTTTTTTGAATTATTTGAAAAATACGTGTTTTATACGTAAATTATTCATGAATTAACCACCTATACGTAAATTTCGCATTTTTTTCAATTTTACATTTTTTTAAATTATTCAAAAAATACGTATTTAATACGTAAATTATTTATGAATTAACCACCTATGTTAAATAATATTTGTTAGCAGTGAGATATCTCACATATGTTTAATGATTTGATAGATATATAAAAAGAAATGAAAAGTATATTTCCCGACTCCTCGATGGTCTAAAATCACACAATTCCAAGTGTACCCCACATCCTCCATCCCGCTATAAATCCCTCCCCTTCCCCAATTTCTCCCCTTCATTCATTCATTCATTCATTCATTTTCCCTCCACATCCTCCATCAATGGATTCCACCTCTCTCTCCGCCTTCTCCCGCCCCCTTCTGAAACGAAACCCTCATGTTTGTAGTAATCAAGCTCTTTCTGCTCGATGTTTCGCGCGGCAGCAGCGGCGGCTCCGCCATCTCGCCGTGGAGTGCTTGCATCATGCCTCCGACGGAAGTGCGAACAGTAATCTGAGCTGCGCGGCGGTGGCGTCTGATGTTGCGAAGCTCACTAAGGATGAGGTTTCGAGTCCGAAGCTCCGGCTGAAGCAGCTCGTGAATGAGTTTGTTGCCTTGACGGAGCCGCTGGACAGAGTGAAGAGATTGCTTGACTATGCGTCTTCTCTCCCGTCTTTCCCCGCTTCAGATCGAATTCCTTCAAATCGAGTCATGGGCTGCACTGCTCAGGTATATATTCAGTTGTTATTTTCCCAGGGAAATTAAGCTGAATTACTTGCTACTTCAAACCTTTGGTAAACAAAATTTCTGATTAATCAATCATTTTGTGCTCTCAAATCTGTCAGGTTTGGCTGTCAGTCTCAACGGATGGATACACAATGAAATTCTCGGCCGATTCAGACTCAGAAATAACCAAAGGATACTGCGCGTGTTTGATCTCAGTTCTCGACGGATCCTCGCCAGACGAAATCTTGCAATTTCATCCAGAGGATTTTTCAGGGCTGAACGTGATCGGATCAGCGGGCAAATCCGGGACCCAATCGAGAGTGAACACCTGGCATAATGTTTTGATTTCGATGCAAAAGAGGGCTAAAATGGTAATTGCGGAACGGGAAGGAAGATCTCCGGTCGATCCGTTTCCTTCCTTGATTATTGGACGGAACGGAATCCGTGCACAGGGGAGTTACGCTGAGGCTCAGGTGAATGAGAAAGTTTGCGAACTGTGAATTATGAGGAATTTTCTTTCAGATACCCCCTGTATTTTATCAAATTTATAAGGAAGACCCAAAATTTTGGAATATTGAGAAGATCCTTACTTTTACACTTTTCGTTTTGTGAATAGTGCAAGAACTAGTCAAACTCCTAAAAGAATAATATCAGAATCTTCGCCCATTTTTCCCCCAAATATAGTGTATTTCTGTAAAATCCCCCAACAGTTTCTCTAATTTCGTGAAATGTTCTTAACCAGGCAATGTTCTTATCACCTGACGTATCAAAGTTAGTCAAAGTTTTAAAATCCAAAAAAATCAGAATCGGGCCCATTTTCACATGAAAAACGTCGAGTTAGAAGTTAAAACTAGGGACTTTTTTTGAACATACTAAAAGTTTGCTATTTTTTTATAAATTTGAGAAAAGAAAGTAGTTTTTCGAAACTTTTCCATCTGAATCAAACATCTCTTTTACAAATCTCAACAGTACACTACTATCTTCTCTAACCACAGGCCGTGTTCCTCTCCCCTGACATATCAAAAGTACAAGAGCTAGTCAAAGTTTTAAATCCAAAAAAATCAGAATCGGGCCCATTTTCACATGAAAAACATCAAGTTAGAACTTAAAACTAGTAAATTTTTTTTAACATACCAGAAGTTCGTTATTTTTTCTAAATTTCAGAAAATATAGTAGTTTTTCGAAACTTTTCCATCTGAATCAAACATCTCTTTTACAAATCTCAACATCTTCTTTAACCACAGGCCATGTTCCTCTCACCTGACGAGTCAAAGGTAGCAGACCTGGTCAAACTTCTAAAGTCCAAAAAGATCGGAATCGTAGCCCATTTCTACATGGACCCTGAAGTCCAGGGCGTTTTAACCGCCGCGAAGAAACACTGGCCGCACATTCATATATCGGATTCGTTGGTCATGGCGGATTCCGCGGTCAGAATGGCGGAGGCGGGGTGCGAGTTTGTCGCGGTGCTCGGGGTCGATTTCATGTCCGAGAATGTCAGAGCGATTCTTGACCAGGCTGGCTTTGACAAGGTGATTTTATCGAACTTTAAAAGGTTTTTTTTTGTGTTCTAAGCTTGATTTGTTTACTATTTATTATTTTTATTATTTTATTTATTTATTTATTAATTTTATGTGTGGTTCTTGGCCAAGTTGGCTAGTGATTTTATGCAATTGCTCTTTATTATTTTATTTATTTATTTATTTTTATGCCTGTAAATGTTTGTGTTCTTGACCAAGCTGGTTCCGACAAGGTGTTTTTTGGAGTAGTTCTGCTGATTGATTTTTATAAGCCCTTTTTGTGTGATTACGCTTTAATTTGTTTGTTATTTTTCAAGGTAACTTCAAACCAAGTTTTGGAGTAATGAACTTTCTGTTAGTGTGATTGAGCTTCGATTTGAAAAGTTTGTAGGGTGTGAGTTCGGTTCGGTTTTGGTCTATTTGGCAACTGAACTGAACGGGTCAATTTCGTTTAATTTAATACCAAAGAGCATTTATCGACTTTATTATTTATTTATTTATTTATTATTTCCATCCTTTTGTCAGGTCGGTGTGTACAGAATGTCGGACGCGCAAATCGGCTGCTCGTTAGCCGACGCCGCGTCGAGCGAAACTTACACGGAATTCATCGAGACCGCTTCCAAAATCCCGCCTTCTTTGCACGTCATTTACATAAACACTTCCTTGGAAACCAAGGCAACGTGTCACGAGCTGGTTCCTACTATGACCTGTACTTCCTCAAATGTCGTTCAAACCATCTTACAGGTATTAATTATTGATTTATTAATTAATCTTACGGCTGTATGTATATTTTCTCAAGTTTTTAAAAATTGAGAAATCACTCTAGTTTTAACTTTCCAAGTCTGGTTGTCTTGCAGGTATTGGATTGAATATTTTAATTGTGAAAATAGGAAAAGGAAATGTTTGAAAACATAATATTTTTTTTGTAAATTGGAAAAAAGAACACTCATGAGTTTTGGAATATTCAAAACATTCCTGAGTTTTTTGACTTTTCAATTTGTGAAGACACTCTAAATTTGGTTCTCAAAAAGTTGTTAATTTTGACTTTCATTTGAAAAAAATAATAATGTTTGAATAATATATAAATATTGATAAGTGATGTATAAACATATTTTGCAAATTATTTATTAATTATTTTAAAATAAATTAAGGTGTTAACATATTAATTCTCTATTATTTTAAAATGAGCTGTTTTTTTAAATTAAAGTTAGGGCGTTTTTGAAATAAAAAGTTCATATTAGGAATATTTTTGAGTTTAGGGTAGGTTTCCATAAATACCAGAAAATATAGGGGGGTTTGGAAAATCGTCCCCCTAAAAATGGTTATTACTTATTAGTATGAAATATAAAGGCTAAGTTTGATACATAAATACTATTTGACAGGCATTTGCACAAGTAAATGATTTGAACGTATTTTACGGACCGGATTCATACATGGGAGCAAATATCGCCGAATTATTTCAACAAATGGCTAATTTATCAGATGAAGAAATTAAAGAGATTCATTCAGGCCATGACAGAAACTCAATCAAATCAGTACTGCAAAGGCTCCATTATTATCAAGTATATAAACATTCTTTAACATGTTATGTACTTCATTTTATTATTAAAAGGTGGAATTTCATGCTTACCCCTTCAAAAAATATCATGTATACCCCTTTAAAATGTGATATATCATAAATACCCCCGCATAACATGAAAAATATCATCAATGCCCTTCCTCTTTCACCTTTTTTTTTCTTAATTGTTAATTGTTATTAATGTACAAATAAAAGACGATGAAATAAAGGAGATCTCAAAATCTTATTAAACAAATATAGAAAGGAAGGTACAACAAATATTTCCAACGTTCGATAGGGGTACCGGTACCCATAATAGTTCCCATTTTGTAGCGGTATACATAATATTTTGAGATGTTGCAGGGGTACCCATGAAATTACGCCATTAAAAGGGTTACAAATATAAATATACTCAACCAAACCAACCTTATTTTTGCTACAGGAAGGGAATTGTATAGTGCATGACATATTCGGTCAGGAAGTGGTGGATAAACTAAAAGACATATACCTGGACGCATTTCTCACCGCCCATTTTGAGGTGCCCGGGGAGATGTTCGCCCTCGCGATGGAGGCCAAGCAACGAGGCATGGGCATCGTGGGGTCCACTCAAAATATTCTCGATTTTATTAAGATTAGGGTTAAGGAAGCTTTGGAGAGAAACGTCGACGAACATCTCCAGTTTGTTCTAGGTATTATTCGTTTGTTGTTATGTTTTTGATTAATTATTAAAGTCTCACGGGCGGAGCTTGACTGGATCTGGGGGGCCAAAAAAAAATTTCCGTACTAAATCTGTACAAAAATTTTGGGGGGACCAAATGAATAAGAATATATGTATTTCAAAGTTTTTTCACTAAAGCACTATTGATATATACTATGCCGTCAAAATCTTGGAGGGTCATGGCCCCTAGTCCCTATAAAGTTTCACCCTTGAATCAAGTCAATTTATCACGTATATCCCTAGAAGATGATAAATATCAGAAATACCCCTTCAAAATGATAAATATTATGAAAACCCATACTACTAAATGCTGGAGATGTTCATCCACGTTCCTCTCCAAGGCGAAGCAAAGAGGGATGGGCATCGTGGGGTCCACTCAGAATATTCATGATTTTATTAAGAGTGGAGTGAAGGAAGCGTTGGAAAGGAATGTGGATGAGCATCTCCAGTTTGTTCTAGGTAATTGTTTGTTTGTTATGTTTTTGATTGATTTTTTTTATTTACTCATCACTTGTAACCCTGGAAGATGATGGATGTTAGAAATAACCTATGTTGCACGGACACGACACGTTTCATATATATATATGAAGAGTATTCTTTTGACAACGGGTTATTCGGCCAACATGTGACAACATTGCTTATAAAAGCGAAAATTCAAATTTCAACCGCACGGATGGAATATATATGTTTTGAATATGTTGTGGATCAATTTTCACAAGAATCCGAATATTATATCATTGCTATCATATATCATCAAAATAAGAAGCAGAATTTGTAATAACTATATATACATATTTTGATAATTTGTTATAATGCATGATGGTAATGATAAATATTTTTGATTCTTTTTAAAATTGAACAATAATATATTTAAACCATATATATTACATCCGTACGGTTGAAATTTGAAATAACAATTAAAATTTTGATATTTAGCAATGTTGTCATGTCATGGGGGGGTGGGTCTTAAAAGCTCACAAAAATATTTGTAAATACTAACAAAAATAGAAATATATGCATTTGGAAGTGGGATAATACAAGCCCTCTCCAAATTTTTTATAAAAAGAAAAATATAATTTAATTCCCTTTTTCAATTTTAATAGGTACCGAATCAGGAATGATTACATCCATCGTCGCAACAGTAAGAGAATTGCTCAGCTCACAAAGTTCAGATTCGCCGAAAGTGGAAGTTGAAATTGTTTTCCCGGTTTCTTCCGACTCTGTTTCGGATGTAAACGGGTTAAATGGTTCGGGATCAGCTGTGGCGGGTCTCGGCGTGGTCCCTGGTGTGGCGGCTGGCGAGGGGTGCTCTATTCACGGCGGATGTGCTTCCTGTCCGTACATGAAGGTAATAAATAATGATCATGTTGAATGATATAAAATTGAATAAAAGCATCACATAATTGTGTTTTTTGTTCTGTTCGATATGAATTAATAAATAAAAGTGGATGCTTTACAATGTAAGCCCTAAACCGTAATTCTTCTATACTTATTTTTACTAAAATATTAATTATTATTATTATTATTAATCTTTTTTTACTAAAATATTAATTATTTTTATCTTTTTTTATAATTTTGATTGAATAAAATAAAATAAAATAAAAATTCTGATGATGAATATTTTAGTCCAAAATAAATTAATTACGGTAGCATAAACAAAAATATATTATAGTCCAAAAAAAATATATTTTTTCTATAAATATATATATATATATATATATATATATATATATATATATATATATTTTGCAGATGAATTCTCTAAGTGCGCTATTGAGAGTATGTCAGCAAATCCCAGATAAAACCGGCATTTTATCTGCATATCAAGCTGATCGATTTACTGCAAAAACGCCTCTTGGAAAATCAGTTGCAGAAATTGGGTGCGAGCCCATTTTGCACATGAGACATTTCCAGGTCAGTTCATACTTTCTCTCTCTTTAGTTTTAGTTTTATTTACTAGCTGTCTAGGGGCATATATGTAATTTAAAATTTATGTTGAAACATGTGTAGGCGACTGGAAAATTGCCAGAAAAGCTTGTTAGTCAGATTGTTAGCAACAATGGAAAAGCCTCTTCATGACTAGTAAACTTCCCCACTTTATATTCAATGATAAAGCTTCATTATGACTAATATAAACTTCCATATATACTTCATATTCGGATTCACTCGCCTTTATGTTGTATTATTAACCTCATCATAAGTGCGTGCTATCTCTTTTATTTTTTTAGGTATTGATTATATTATATGCGAATATAATGCGGTAATTGCAATTACCAAACAATTTTGTGTGATTGTAACATTTGGTGTGTTCCTTGTGTTTCTGTAAGTTGTATTCATTGTTTGCTTCTGGAATGAAACACTTATTCTAGAGAAAATATTTTAGATGTATAAATAAAAACTTATTTGCCAGTTCAATTTTGTTCTAGAGAAAATATTTTAGATGTATAAATAAAAACTTATTTGCCAGTTCAATTTTGTTGTAGCTATTCTGTTGAAATTTAAACTACCTATCACTGCCCATTAATATTGAAATGTTCATATAAATACCACGATAAATGAAGAATGATTAAATACTTCTATTTTAAATCTTTGCATAATAAAGATTCATGGTATATAATAAAAGGGACCTGATAGATTATGATGGTATTGTAGCATGACTATTCACGATGGATCCAATAACAATATATATAATTTATTTTCTAATAACAATATATACATAACAGTATATATAATTTATTTTCTAATAATTATATATATATATATAAAAAGTGAAAATAATATATAAAATGGGAAAATTGTATATAAAATGAGAAAAAACAGTATATAAAAGTAAAAAAATAAAAAATACACAAAAAATAAGTAACAATATATAAAATAGCAAAACAGTATTGTCTTGCTATAGTATGTTATGTTTGCACATTTAGCATAATAAAATATAATATTTGTTCATAGTATGTTATGTTTGCACATTTCCCATAATAAAATATAATATTTGTTCGATATGCATTAAGATTCATGGTACATAATAAAATAAATAATGAAAAATGATTAAGTACTTCTTAAATATTTTAAATCTTTGCAGTAAGTTATTAACTGCAGTGCCACCTCATCAATTCTGATGGAGTGGACACATTGCACGAAATTGAGAGTTTAGAGGGCAACTTGCACAAAATTCAAGTTCAGAGACTATTTGGGAAGTGAGTTTTTTCCTAAAATATATGATAAATATTAAATACGAAATCTCCAAGATCTAATTTAGCCTCACTCATATAATTCTTAAACATTAAATACTACAATAGTCAATAAACAAGTCCATTATTAATAAACAATACAACTATGCATCAAATAGTTCCACAAATCCAACAATATTAATAAGCAATACAAGAATCCATCAAATAGTCCCACAAATCCAACAATAAACCATCTCTTATATGTATAACAAGAGGTCATGAGTTCAAGTCCCGGCAAACGCAATCTTATGTAGTACATATTTAGCAAGTCTCTCAATCCATCAGGCTCAATCATCTTCATCTCTCACCTTACTTGCCCTCTTAAAAGGCGCAATCTCATCAACCACCCTATAAACATGCATCTTAAATACGTTCTTCTCAACAAGTTCAAAAATCACAACGTCGTTCAGCTCCAGATTGTTTGCCACTGACGCTTTGGCCCATCCGCCGCTAAACGCTCCGTTTCTGCTGTTGTAGCACACGTACTGGATCGCCCACGTTCGACCCGACGGGTCGATTAGGGTTAGTTTCGTGTTGGATCTTGGAAGGTGTTTCCTTGCGAATTCGGTCCGAATCGACTGAAAGAGAAAAATGAAGATGGGTTTGATTAGAACTAGGCAAATTTGGAGAAACGAACATGTATTATGCCTAAATTGTGAAAAAGCTCATGTGTGATTGATAATTGGGAAAAAAGGCCCTGCATTTTTAAGCAACGCGATGGAGAGCGGGGTAAAATATAAACTACTCATAAAAAAAATGATTAAGAAGAGCAAGATGAGTAAAATAATAATGTTAAGAATATAGGAGCTTTGTTTTTGCAATTGTCAATAACTTCGGGTTTTTTTTTTTTTTGCAATTTAGGCATAATGCAGGGGTATTTTGCAAATTTCCCTTAGTACAATAATAACAACTAGAAAAACAACTAAATATGAAAAAACAATCTTACCATGAAGAAGCTGCAATAGACATAAGAATTCCTCATAACAATCAGAAGAAAAGGATTTTCTGACGAAAATGCCCTTGCTCTTTCAAGCGCGTTATCTATTTCTGCTTGTGTCACAGGCCTTCTTTGCGATATTATAGTCGGTACTCTTTTTGGTTTAGCTAACACAACATTAGAAAAACAATTAAATTTGAAAAAAAAATAATATATAATTGTTATGAAATGTGTATAATACCTTCTACGATTTGTTGGTGCTTATAACTTAACCAGTTGAAGTATTTTGGCGGCTCAACTATTTCTAACGGTTCGGGTTTAATATAAACCAAAGGCCTCACATCACAAAGATCTATCTCAAACAAAAAGAATTATTCTCACATTAGTGAAGTAAAATAAAAAAAATATCAAACTAAGGAAATAAATTAATTAAAAAATTACCATCTGGTTCTTTCTTCACAATAGCGAGACAATTATTCATTTCCTTTGTGGAACTAACAACAGGTTTAACAGGACTCAAAACCTCTCCTTGATTTGGGTTAGCTCGAAATGCAGATTCCTTTTCGCATGCCGATTTGTCAAATACTTGGACCGAAAATTCTTTTATTCCTTCTTGTCGAAAGAATAACATGTCGCTGGTTTCGAGTGAGTGGTCTGAGACGAAGATTTCCCAACCGGTTTGGAAATAGAACTCCTTTTTCGAGCTTTGTACTAAATCAACTTTCCATTTGTACCCGCTCGGCCCTTTGAGAGTGACCGTACCGACCGATTTGGCACTGATTTGTTGCCTAAATGCTGGTGGAATTCTCTGTAGACAGAAAATCAAACAAAAAACCAATCTAAAGTAAAACTCTGACAAAAACAAACATGGGTTTGAGAGAAACAAAGCAAAAATCAATAATGGAAGAAGCTTGAACTTGAACTTAATACCAGCTTTTGAGAAGACTGATCAGCGAAAAATATCTTGAAGAAGCAGCGGCCGGGGCCGGCGGCGGATTTCTTCATCTCAGCCGGCGGAGGAGTCACAACCGGCGACGGCGACCTGTTTCTTCTCAGGCTCCGTAGTCTTTCTCTCGACGGCTGGTTAACACGGCGCCTCTCCATCTGAGACAGAGGAGGCGCTGAAGCTGCGTCCTTCCTCGGCCTGCCTCTTCCTCTCTTGGGTGGAGCTTCGCTTGACCTTAAACCCTCTCTGGGGTTTTGGGTCTTCTCCTCCTCTCTCACTCGCTTCGCCATTGTTGAGCACTGATTGATTGATCAGTCGTGCAATGAATGTATGAAGCAAAGGCTGAGCTTAGTAATGAAAAGGAGGAGTTAAGTGAATTCAGTGAACAGTTGACTCAGAGTGGGCCTCCCGAATTTAATGGGTTCATGAATATCATCATATCATACTTTTATATATACATTCAGTTGTTCATTATATTTTTTTATAAAAAATAAAACTAATTTAAAATAAATATATTTGTATATTAATATACTTCTGATATGCTATTTCTATTTTTTTATATATCAATATATATTTGTGTGATTCTATCATAGATTATATTTTTCTGAATTTGAACGATTTTATTGACAAATAATTTGTGGTACATATCAGATCTCTTATATTAAATGGTTTTCTCCGTTTAATAGACACTAATATAAAGTCTGGTTATTCATTTATTCTTGTCGACTTTATTATTTCTTTTGCAAAAATTCGATCCCTTTTTTACGGAATTTAGTTCTTTACAAAGACAAAGACAGAAGTTTATTTCCAGGGTTTGTAGAAACGCATGAGTTCATTTCCAGGATTTGAACAAGCACTAGAATTCAATTCTTGGATTTGGACAAACTCCCGAAATGAATTCCTGGTTTTGACTAGAAATTGTTGTAACGATAAAAAATCCGCTCTTCAAAACCTTACTCATTTATCTATTTAGAAACAAAAAAACAATACTGTAATAACCATATGAATTATTAACTATACAATTTTATTATTTTAATAATCCTTGATTAGATACAAATTTCTGATTAGAGGATATGTACAAAAATTCGACTCCATATAGTATGTACTTTTTTCACTGAGAAATTGTTAGAAAACATGAAAGAATATTTCATGGTACATGTGCTTTTGTTGGAAACATAAAAAAGTTTACATGTAGCATCATTAAATTTGTTTTTTTTCCCCAAATAATTGGCACCAATTATTGGTGTGTTGCATTGCATGAAACAGTTTCTACTTGCTTGCATGCATGCTATAAAACCAGCTCTCATCTGATCGATTATTCATCTTCTACTTGAGCCCAAAATTCCCCTTCATTTTCTTCATTTCTTCTTCTTTTTAGGTGATCGTTTTGTTGTTCCATCATATTGAATCCATATGCAATCTTTCGAGACAAATACATTATAAGGTAGTCTATAGGAAACAACTTATTTTTCTCTCAAATGTGACTTTAAATGTGCTGATTCTTTAATATGATTTTTCTTTTACATTGTTAGTATCCAGCTTACTCTCTGCAATGGAGTAAAGGAAGGAAAAATGTGGAAGGCACAACAACATAAATAATCATGAAGAAGAAAAGATAACTCCAAAATAATACAACTTTTCTTCAGGATAAAAACTCTAAAAGAAAGCTTGAAGACTTGGAAAAACCTGTGTGCTCAAGCTCAAAGTAATTTTTTTTTTTTAATATTAGATACCAAGTTGAACCTGTACATCTTGCAGTTTATATTAAAATGATAATTTGTCTGTTACAATATTTATATAAATTATTTTTTTAATCTATCCTTTTTATGCTTTTCATTTATTTTCTTTTGTTTAGTATAGTTTTGGGGTTGTGAAGTATATGATATATCTTTTGTTTAGTATACATAATATTACTAATATATCTTGTCTTAGTATTGATTAATATACATAGTTTGTGTTGTTCCTCCTCATATAGGCCAAAATTTATTTCCTTTAAACTTGTGTAATATTAAAACATAGTGGGGCTTCTCTGAATAATGCCACAAAAAGTTGTACTTTCTCCGGTTTAAGAGCTGGTCGGGTTTTAGGGCTCACATTTTGTTAACAGAAAAAGAAGAGAGACAAAAATGCTAAATTTTGCTAGCTCAAAATGTACCTACCCTTTCAACTTTTGAGTGATATCACAAATTTGAGTAACAACAAACTCATTTCGCATGGTATTTAGCCAGTCTCTCAAACTATTGATAGTGGGTTTGAGTCAGAAAAATAGAAAGAAATGAAGGAAAGAAGAGATCAATAATGTTTCTACCTCAAGGAATACTGGTAAAGTTGTATTATATCGATACCGACCTTACAATTTTTTTTTTTATAATTGTGTCTCTTGGTTTGTTGATTTTATCCCTTGCTGCTTTGTGTTAATCTAATGAAAGATTGTGGTGTTTAGTGAGTATTTGATTTCACACATAAGATGTTTGACAAAATTTCGTAGTGAGAAAATTTATTTGATTCACCCATAATTTTTTTGAATGATTCACACATATCCTTATCTCAAAAAATGATTCACACATATCTTTTTTCTAACAGTTTTGTTGTTTGGATCGCATGCATCTTGCGTTTTGTCAAATTGAAAATATATTTGATTAGCCTCTTATATTTTCCTTAATGCAGGGAAAAAATCAAGAAACCAAAATTAAGAGGTCCTAAAAAATCACTCACTATACAAGAAAAAAATCAAAATGATCATGAGGATCAAAACAATCGAAAAAACTTCATGATAATAAGCAAATTGTAGAAATGACTGTTCATACTTCTCATGATGATGAAGGATCACGTCCAGTAGTAAAGAGGTAAGATTCAAGCAATGATATGCAAGAAAAAGAAGAAACTAGCTATCTACCATTAGTTTTGACTATGTGTAACTCAAATGTTTTATTTGTAGAAACAATCAACTGAAGGCTAGTAAGAAAAACAAATCTAAACTTCATAGGAGTGGTGCCACTCTAAAGGTTTGTTTTTTATGATTCTTTCATTATACAGAATATTGAAATTGAATGATTAAGTATGAAATTTATTATAGGGATAATGAAATTGTTTCTATCCAATTCAATATTATGATTCTATGAAGTGAAGAGAGTTCTAAAAATTACCAATTATAGAGGTCATCTTTCGGGATTATTCATTGGCAACAACCCAAAAGTAGTCATTGGTACCTAAAAACAAAACATGCAAGAAACAATTTCTGCATGCATTCATGTTATAAAAATCGGCCCATTCATCTTCTCCTTAGTAATCCCAAAATTCCCTTTCTTTTACTTTTTGTAGTTGTCGTTTTGAGAAAAAAATCAATAGTTTCTGTGCTGAATCTACATGCATCTTTTGAGTCGAAGACATTGGACATTGTAAGTTATGTATAAAAAACAACCCTTTTTTCCTCTCAGTGTGGCTTTAAATATGCTGATTCTTTAATTTGACATTTTTTTTTCTTCATTAGTGTCCAACTTACCGAAGTTCTGGTAATAGAGGCAGAGAAAAATGAAAGACACAGAATAAATAATGACAAAGAAGAAAAGATAGATCAAAACAATACAACCTTTCTTCAGGATAAGAAATCTAAAAGAAAGCTAGAAAACTTGAAAAACCCCAAGTTCTCAAGGTATTTTTTTATAATTATGTGCTCAAATTAATTTTTTAATTTATCCTTTTTTATGCTTTCATTTTTTTTTTTTTTTGTGTGGTATAATTTTAATTTTTAGGTTCATGAAGTATACATAATATATCTTCTTTTAGTATATTATCAAGCATTGTTTGTTATTTAGTTAGATAATCTGGACTTCATACCATCGAATTGGGAGAAGTTATGGAAGTAGTAAACCGTTCTGATTTCATTTTTAGCTGCATTTCGATTTCGAAGATTGATAGTGTTATGAGCTTTTGTGTTTTGTCAAGTTATAAATATCTTTTATTAAACCTCTTATATTCTCCTTAAAATACAGGAAAAAAGTCAAGAAACCAAACTTTACAACTCCTAAAAAATCACTCATCACTATACAAGAAAAAAATCAAAATGATCATGAGGATCAAAATCAAGATGTAGAAATGACTATTCATACTTCTCATGATGATGAAAGATCGCATCCAGTAGTACAGAGGTAAGATTTAAACAATGATATGCAAGAAGAAAAATTATTACCAGTATTTTGACTTTGTCTAAATCAAAATTTTCATTTCTAGAAACAATCAACTGGAGGCGGCCAGTGACGAAAACAAATCTGAACTTCATAAGAGTGGTGCTACACTAAAGGTTTGTTTATATGAAAATAAATCACATTCATTCATTTCCTGTCTTATGTTTTTAACATTTACCAACTATAGAGGTCATGTTTCAGAATTATTCATTGGAAACAACCCAAAAGTACTCAATAGTATCTAAAAACAAAATAGATTCTCGTTTCAAATTGAATAGAAAGTAAACAAAAAAAGGTCAATAAACTTTTAATTGTACAAGGTGGTGTGTTACGAAATGTTAGGCGTTCTAATTCTGAAATGCCATCAACTTGAAATTTTGAAATTATCTTGTACACGAGAAAGAAGTTGCCGAGACAAGTTATTTTTCCAGTTATGCTAAAACTTTCTAGTTTCTAATAGAATTTGGTGAATACTTAGTTTTAGTTCAAACCACAAGACGTCGAAAATGCAATGGTCCAAATTCAAGTGGCATGGTTTATTATAATTATGATGATCCAAGCATATTGGCAAATTTCTTTTACAAGATTGATTTAATTATAATAACCCCCCCCCCTCTTTTTTTTGCAGAGATCGCAATTGGGATTGGCCAAGAAAAAAAATCAAAATACAAGATTTTTTCAAGCTACTACGATGCACCAAAGAAGAAATCTAATTACCGCTATTAAAGATAAGGAAGGCAACTGGATAATTGATGAAAAACGAATCCATTTGGCTCTTGTAAAATATCTCAAAACAATTTTTAACTCCGCAAATCCGAGACCAATAAGGAATGTGATCCCAAATTCTATTCTCTACCTTCTTCCACATATCTCTATTCCACAAAAAAAATCCCTTCTAGCATTGCCTGAAATTAGCGAAATAAAAGCAACCGCTTTTCATATTCATCCTTACAGGGCGGCAGGCCCAGATGGCTTTTCAGGCCGATTTACTCAAGAAAACTGGGAGATATATGGGCCGAGCTTGACATACCTTGTGAAACATTTCTTTGAAACCGCAAATTTCCCCGAGGGTCTTGGAGCCTCAAATATTTGCTTAGTCCCCAAAATTGAACTCCCGTCTATCGTAGAAGATTATCGTCCAATAAGTATAATGAACTATTCTTATAAAGTCATTTCCAAAATCATTTCTAATAGACTCAAACCTCTATTGCCTCACATTATCTCTCCAGTGCAATCGGCTTTTATCAAGGGCCGATTAATTGTAGATAACATAATTTTAATCAAAGAGGTGTTGCACTCTTTCTCCTCCCCAACTTATAAAGATCATTCTTTTGCCCTTAAGGTTGACCTAACGAAGGCCTTTGATAGAATGGAATGGAACTATATTATTGAATTAATGGGCCTTTATGATTTTCCACCGGAATTCATCCGCTATGTTGAATGTTGCATGAAATCTACCAAGTTTTCCATTCTAATTAATGGTCACAGTGACGGATTTTTTCAGCCGACTCGAGGCTTGAGGCAAGGATGTCCGTTGTCCCCTTCTCTTTTCGTTCTTGGAACAGATCTCTTGTCTCGGATCCTCTCTTACTATCAAGCTTCAGGCCAAATAGAAGGGATTAAATTGGTCCCTTTGGGGCCAACTATCACGCATGCACTATATGCGGACGATCTCATTTTATATGGTAAGGCAAATACTAATGAAGTTAGTAATTTATTGCATGCACTCACGATGTTTGAGGAGGTATCGGGTCAGGTGATTAACTCGGAGAAGTCGAAAATTTGGTTCAGCAAGTCTACCCCGCAAGAGGTTCAGGAGCATATCTCGAGATTATTGAAGGCACGGCCAGCGAGAAGGTCCGAAAGGTATCTTGGGGCAAATCTCATCCAAGGGAAATCTCAACCAAGTGATTTCAACTTTCTCATTGAGGCTTTTAATAAGCACATAGAGGTTTGGAGAAGTAGAAATCTCTCTCAGGCGAAAAAATTAGAACTCATAAATTCAGTTTTAGAAATGATAATCATAAACCACATGTCAATGGATCTTATATCGCCAACTATTATTCACCAACTTACATCTATTGTAAAAGAATTTTGGTGGGACACCACAAGTAAAGGAAACCATAAAGCATGGTGTAATTGGTCATGTATAACGAGCCTTAAATGTAATGGAGGTTTAGGTATTAAAGATTTATGGATCTTAAATGAAGCAATGCTTTTCAAAATGTTTTGGAGAGTGATTAGGGGAGAGGAAGCCCCATGGATAGAACAAATTAAGGCTAAATATTTTCCTAAAGGGGACTTTTGGTCTCTAAGAGAAACTCATAATAGTACAAACTTTTGGAGATCTCTAATTTCTCTTAGACCGAAATTGCTAAATCTTACAATGTGGTTGTTGGGGAATAAAAGGAAAGTGGTGGTCACATTGGGTCGAAAGAAGAAAAAGTAGGGATTTAGGGGGAGTGAAAGTATAATTCAAGATTGTTTTGATCGTTCTCTCACAAAAACGGTTGTAGATGTGAGTTTCGACCCGGTTCAAAATGAAGAAGGCAAGGATTGAAAGTGGGGTTGGGTAAAATTACAGTTAAAGAGACTTATATATACTTATTAGAGGAAATGAGTCAACGGATGAATATTCATTGGAAAAGAAATGATGTGAAGAAGTGGCGGTTGTTATGGAAGCAAAAGTTGGTGCTCCCAGAGGTGAAACTTTTTATTTGGCAGTTTTGTGCTAAGATGCTTCCCACAAAAGAAAGATTGCATCAAAGAAATTCATGGTTGAACCCCTTTTCATGGTTGAACCCGTTTTGTAAATATTGCCCATCAATCGTGGAGGACGATATGCATCTTATTTTCAATTGCCCCACCTATAGAGCCGTCTGGGTTCAAGTTGAATTAGATAAAATAATCACCATTCTTCCAAAAGAGCCGCTTGAAGCAATCTACTATCTTCTTGGCATTCTAAATCAATCTCAAAGGGCTCTAATGTTATCTACTGCATGGGAGATATGGAATACCAGAAATGAAAACATTATTAATAATGTACCACCAAACCCTCTCGTCATTTGTAACAAGGCTCATCAAACAATGAGGTAATTCTTCTTAAGTCGTCATGTGTAACTCTGAACGAGCTTGGCTTGAAGCTCATTCTTTGATATATAGATAACTTGATTTTGCTTGATTTTACTTGAGCTCGACTCAATTCGACAAAAGATTGAAAATTCATATTATATAAATGTAACAAAATACTTCCAGTCCTAATCAAAACCTATTAACACCACAAACATAATAAGTATTGGAAATAATGTTTCAAAAAAAAAAGTATTGGAAATAACAATTGTTTCTCTTACTTTTATATTTAAACATTTTTTTGAATAGTAAAAAATATTTTTTAATTAATTTTAATTATTAATTTAATAAAACAATATTGTGTGATAGTACTAATGACATTAGTTTTGCATTTTTTAGTGACAAAGCCCAGGAAATGTCGATCAGAATAATTGATAGTGCACGCAAAGCATGCAAATCGGAGACCACTTACATGTTTGGAATTTAAGAGCTTCTAAAATTGAAAAAAGGAAAAATAAAATATCTAATAACCACATTTTCCTCCTCCTTTCTCCCCTCTATCCATTTTGATCAGATCCTTCAAGTAGTGTTGTTTTAATCTTTTTTTCTAATTAGGTTGTGAAAATTTCATGTAATAATTTATCAGTCTTCTTAATGTTGATCTAGATATCTAGCGTTCTATTTCTTTTTCCTTTTGATTTAGGGCATTTTATCTTTATTTAGCGAGTTGCTTTAAGTTTGTAAATATTGTTGTAAGCATAAATTTTTCTAATTTAATGCAAGCCTACCGCTGGCTAAACTTCTACTATTTCAAAAATAATATTAATTCAGATATATCTAATGTCGATGTATCATATACTCGACCCATCTTAATTCACTTAATTCAATCATTACATTATCACACTTACATTCAATACCTGATGTTCTAATCAGACCAATCAAATATCTGTTTTGGACAAACTTGTGAATTCATTCCATAGATTTCACTTCCATCCAAAGCAAGCACGGTGTTTGATTGAATTTACAGAGCCAACAGAAAAAAAAATTTCCTGCTAATTAATACTGTATAAAATTTTTGAGGGAGAGCAAATGCATAAAAATACATGTATTTCAAAAAAAAATTCACGAAATTACTAATAATATATATTACTCCGTCAAAATCTTGGAGGTCTCTATTAAGCTCCGTCTCTGATCCAAAGTATCACTTCAATTCCCGGATTTCTCAAAAACCCGGAAACAAAATCCCGGTTCTCGCCCTTTCCCGCGAAACCAAACCCTCCTCTCCAAAACCCTTCTCTCTTTTCTCACTCGACAAAACCAAAGCCCCGAAAACAAAACCCTCTCTCTTCTCTCATTCTTCCTCTTCTCTAATGGCGAGGCTGCGATTACGCCTTCTCTTCTCCGATCGTGGCCTCCTGACGAAGAACCAACGGGCGGACGGGCTGCGCCGGTGCTGGCTGCTGCTTCGACCTGAGATGCGCACTGTGGGAGAACTCGCCTCTGTTGTTTATCGGAGGTTTAATCTCCGCCGTACTTGTCCTCACGGGATATTCTTTACGGTGAGACTGAAATGCCGGGAATCTGATACTGTGTTTTGAGCTTATTTAGTTTTGTATTGGTTTATGAATCTGAAGATAGTCTTTTATTTTGATGGAATTTTGTTTGAGGATTGTAAATTAATAGATTTTGTCATGCAGATGGATGGATTTGTTGTTCCTTCATTTGAGTCTACATGCATCTTTCTAGATAAGGATCTTGTAAGGTACTGTACTAGTATAAATTGTCTTCTTTCTCTTTTATTTACTTACTAGTTTACATTTTTCTTTCTTTATCAGAGTCCATAAGCTTAACAAAAAGAAGAAAATGATTACTGGATGCAATGAGAATCAACCTACTGAAATTCTGGCGATTGAGTCGAAAGAGAATATTGAAGAAGAAAATGTGATTCCAAATGAGACTTTATGTATTGAAGATAAGAAGAAATCAAAGAGGAAGCTCAAGGATTTGGAAGAACCTGAGTGCTCAAAGTAAGTTAAAGAAAGTTCTATCTTTTTAATTGTAGGTTACTAGAAATAGGTTTTGATTATGAGTATTTTGTGGAATTTGAAAATTTGAAATTTATGTATTTGGTAATTTTTTTTATACAGGAAGAAGAAGAGGCAAAAATTGAACAAAACTCCTGAAAAGCCGCTCATTATACAAGAAAATAGTGAAAATGTTGTAGAAGAGCAGAGTCAAGATTCAGAAAGTAATAAGAGTATTCATGAGGACCAGAATGAAAATTTGGAAAATAATGAAAATACTCATGAGGTTCAAAATGAAGATTCAGAAACGACAGCTCATACCTCTTCTGATAATGAAACTGAAAAATCCTCTCCAGTAGAACAAGGGAGGTAAATTTTAACTTTTTAATTAAAGATATGTAAGAAAAATAAAGCTGTAATTATTATTTATTTGTCTAAATTTAATGTTTTGTTTTTAGAAACAATCAACTGGAGGTGTCCAGTGATGAAAGATCTTCTCCAGTTGCAAATGATGGATTAGATCCAGTAGAAACAGAGAGGTAAATTTTAACTTCTAATTAAAGATATGTAAGAAAAAGAATGCTATTTGTGTTATTAATTTGTCTGAATTCAATGTTTTGTTTATAGAAACAATCAAATTGAGGTGCCCAGTGATGAAAATAATGAAAATAGAACTCAAATTAATGCTAGGCATGCGTGTAAAAAGGTTTACTTTTTATTTTTCTTAACTTTTGTTTTTGTAAATCAACTTAAATAAATATATTATATTAATTATTTACTTTTTTGTTCAGTTGAGAAGAAGTAGGCGTCGAAGAAAAGCTCAGAGGGATTTGAAAAGAGAATTGAAAAATCTCGCAATAGAGGTACTGTAAAAAAAAACTATCTCGATCCACTTATTTATATCATTTTTATTTTTATTTTGAAAATTTAAATTTAGTCTTAATTAATTTCAGAAAAAGCAGAGTGCTTTGTTGAGAAATGAAATTCCGTCAAGTTCAAATCAAGAAATTGCATGGAAAGATTGTAGAGAAATTGCAGAGAAAGAAATTGTAGAGAAGCCAAGTGGTGTACCAGTTGTGGTACGGCCTGGCCATATCCGTTTCGAATCTGATGGTACTTTTAATCATTAAAAAATAAAAAAATAAGTTTGGTATTTTATTATAGAGCTTTTTTTACTATTGTTTTTATTTTGTTGTATTTTTATAGATGATGATGAAGGGCCAAGTAAGAAGCAACAAAATGTTTCGACTAATGAACAATTTAATTTGTCAACGGTACATTATATTTTATTATTTTTAGTACTTCAAACTATTTTACTTGGTCTTTTGTGATTATTAATATCAATTTTTCTACGAATATTAATCTTTCTTTATATATATATATATATATATATATATATATATATGATTATTTTTTATTTAGGAGAATTTTCAGTGGAATGGGATAACAAAAGCAAAAGGTCAAAAATGGGGGCAAGGTTCAAAACGCAAAAATGATTCTTTTAACGAATCCAATTGGACCTCTTCAAATTGGCAAAATGAGAATAATAATAATAATAATGAAAATAATATGCAAGCTAAAGAGAAATACACAACTGAAAATGGAAAAGGAAAAGCTATTACAAAAGACTTGAATCTCGAAAGCCTCTCTCCTTTGACTCGCTCTCCAAAGGTTCTTATTTGAATATAATAAATAATATAATGTTTTTCTATAAATATAAAATATGTCATTTTGAGATCTTTTTTGTTATAAAAACAGGAAGGTGATATTATTGTATATCAAGTTGTTGAATTATCACCAATTACTTTTTGCCCTGAAGTCTCTTCTCACAGAGTAATTTTTCTCTCTTAAACCCTAGACTTAAATTATTTATTATGTGTAACAAGTGAAATATTCCTTATTTTTATTTTGTTTGAAATTATTCAAGGTTGGAGAAGTAAAAATGCACGATCCAATATTAAATAAAATTATTCTTGCGCCAGTTCCTGAGTATCCAATATTTCCTGAAAAAAACGAAAATGATTTAGATAATGAAAATGAGGATGAAACCCTAGATCTAGCGGACTTGTCGATTTACAAAGAAGACGGCTCTTTAGAGGTATAAATTAAAAAAATATTCAACAAAAAATCTAAAGAAATAAAATATGAATATATAATTTTGTTTTTTTTTCTTTTTTGTTTAGATTGAATATGGAGCTTTGCTTGATTTACGCTTGTTGAAGGAAAAGGAAAACAACGCTGAGTCAGCTTCAGCGAGTTCTCTTAGCAGAAAATCAAAAAATAAATCTACAATTATTATTAATAATAATGATAGTTGGGAAAATAATGCTTATGTGAATAATGCTCCAAATTATAACAACAACAATTGGAATGAATCCAATTCAAACCAACAAAATAATAATAATTTGGAAACTGAATCAAAGAACGTTCCTACAGGTAAAATTCCCTACTAATAATATATTGTATTTTCTTAATTTTTATTTAATGCATATATATTTTTTATTTTATTTTCATATATACATTATTATTATTTTTGCTAGGAAGTGAGGAAAATCAAATTCCAAACTAATAATATATTTTATTTTCTTAATTTTGATTTAATCCATATATATTTTATTTTAGTTTCATATATACATTATTATTATTATTTCTTAGGAAATGGGGAAAATCAAACAGAGCAAAATGGATGGGAGAAATGGGCTCCAAAGACTTCGACTCCTTCATGGTCATATCACGCACTGAGAGGCAGTGCGTTGGGGCCCACAATTGCATTGTTAAGAGGCAATGATAATAATAGTTGCGCCAATAATTCTACAAGAGAGAATTGCAGGGGAAGTGGCAGGGGAAGGAGGGGCAGAGGTGGAGGCAGGAGAGAGTTTTTAAGCCAGTTTTAATGAAGTGTTTTGGTGATTTTTTGGAAGGTTAAGTGATTAATTAAGATGTTTTGATGAATGGATTATTTAGTTGTTTAGTATTTTGAGCCCAATGGAGAGTTTTGTATGGGAGATGCTAGTTATGTTTTGTCTTGGAAGGTTATTGATCAGTTTGAGTGGTTCATTATTAATTGGGTTTGAGTTCAAAATCATTTGGTTCATATTATTGATCACAAAATCTAATATGCTAAACGTATTTTATGGATTCAGAGAAATTGGGTTACTACTATTTTTTGTAATGACATGACTGAGGTCTCATAGTTTTGGGGCCATTCAGTCTGGGAGCCCAGCCGACATGCCAATGATTCTGCACAGGCCACACATTCCTACGGACCACAGTGAACTCACAAGGATTCGGTCTTCTGTCGACCTAGTCCATTCCTCATCTCTTGAAGAATTATTTCCAATTATAGACAAGTTCTTTTCTCCTGCGAATATTACCTCTGCGATAAAAAGATTAAGATCCCATACAGATTCACATAGGAAACACAATCACATAATATCAAACTCCCTCTCTTACTCTCTACGCACACGCTAGCGTTGACCCAACCGTTTCCAGTCAAACCGCCAGTCAACATCCCCAACGCCCCCTCTTCCTCTCAAACCCCCACCTACGCCCGGTCCACTACACCATCAAACCCATCCCCCACATGTCAGTGACCCAGTCTAAACTCCATCAGTTCAGCGACTATATTTACAGCCTCAACCATCAGCCGTACACCTCATCTTCTTTCTTTCCCATTCCTTAATTATACGATTAATACTTTATACCTCTCATCTCTCAGCTCTGATTACTAATCGTTCGTTGTCAGCCCGCAATTCCTGACCCCATTATTTCCACTTTCCCACCGTTTACCCAGTCTCCTCCCATCCCTTCCCTTCCCTTTTCTGCCCTCCCGTCCCCTCAACACGGCTGCAATAACCACAATCGCATTGCCCAATTCCCCTCTCCTTCTTCAACCCGCAATGGAAGCCGAAAATGAAGAAGAGCAATCCATCTGCACCACGCCCGCATCCAGCGAAACCTCCACGCCGCGTAAATCCCTCCTCCGCTCGGCCTCGTGGACGGCGAGATCATCCCCGACCGCAAACCCCAAGCCCAAACCCAACCCAGTCACAATTCCCGTGCGGCCGTCCCGTCGGCCCGGCCGGCTCGCCTTGCCGCTGCGCCCTTCGTTGTCCGGCTGGCCGCGGCAGGCCACGGACGACTCGGGCCCGACCACGGCCAGATCTTTAGCCGATCCAGACCCGGCTGATATTTCCCGCGTTACGGACCATATTTACTTGGGAAGTGACTCTGTTGCGAGAGATCGCGCGGCCTTGCATCGCCATGGAATCACGCATATATTGAATTGTGTTGGATCGGCCTGTCCTGATTACTTCCGATCTGATAATTCGTTAACGTATAAAACTCTGTGGCTGCATGATTCTCCGGGGGAAGATCTCGCTTCGATTTTATACGACGCATTTGATTTTCTTGAATCGGCGTTGATTGCTCCTCCGAACGGAGGCCGAGCGTTGGTTCATTGCATGAAAGGCGCGTCCAGGTCGGCGGCGGTTGTGGTGGCTTATCTGATGTGGCGTAATTCCCTGCCGTTTGACGCCGCGCTTCGCCGTGTCCGCGCGGCGAGGCCCGCGGCGGATCCGAACCTTGGATTCGCCGCGCAGTTATTGAGACGTCAGCAACGGGTTAACGGGTCACCCGCCTCTCCCGGATCGATAAGGAGGATTCTTCGGTTGGCTCCTCATTCGCCCTATGCGCCTCAGCATCTCGTTCCGAAAACCGTGCCGGTTCTGACGAGCGGGCTGGGATTTCTCGATTCGAGAGGCGCGTTTTTGGTGCATGTTCCTGGCGAGATTTATGTTTGGATCGGGAAGAAGTGCGAGCCTGTCATGGCTTTGGCCGCTGCCAAAGCGGCCAGACAGGTGATTAAATATGAGAGGGTTTCAGGCCCAATTGTCAGTGTGAATGAAGGAGATGAAGATGCGGATTTTTGGGGTGCGGTTTCTGAGGAAATGATCGTGCCTGACCCGTTAGAGGTCGGGAAGAGAAGAGTGGAGGATTATGATTTAGATTTCGAGATATTTTATCATTCGATAAAGTCTGGTAGTAATAGTAATAGTAGTAATAATAATAACAATAATAATATTGAATCGCCTGAAAGTTGTACGCCTTCTTCGAGTTCTTCTTCTGCTGAGTCAGCGGAGAGTAATTTCTCGCCGGCTTCTTGTTCTTCTTCTGATTGGTATAATAACTCTCCTTCCACTCCTGACAGGAATCAATTTTGTCAAACGCCTAGAGTCGTTTTAGATCCTATTAAAGAAAACGAGAAGGATTTGATAATTCCTAGTAATATTGTGAAACCGAAAAAGGGGTCTTTGGCTGAAAGAAGAGGAGGATTTGCTCCTTGTTTGAATCTTTCTGAAAAGGACGAATCTGAAAGGATGGATTGGTGTCCTTCGCCTGCTTTTATCCCTGATTTAGACGAAGAGCACGAACTGAATATCAAAAGACAACTTTCCTTGAACACTTCTGAAGAATTGGAGAAAGGAAAGGAGAGCGAATTCGTCCATCCTGTTCTTTATAAATGGCCGGAAATGGAGAAGATTGAAGAAATTCATTACGGAGTTTTGGATTCTTTCTCGATTTTTTTGATGGTAGCAATGGATTCCAGAGTAGGATCGAAACGGTCGAAAACCAAGGTTTTGTACGTTTGGTTAGGGTATTTTGCGAAATTGGGGGAGATTGAAGGTAGCAAAGAGGATGGAGAAGATGAAAGAGATGTTTATGCGATGAAAATCGGAGAGGAGTTTATTGATAAGATGGGCCTTCCGAAAAATACTACTTTTAAGGTAATTTGTTCATAGTTTAATTTTGGTTGTTCGCGAATTGATGTGTTGAATTGTATAACCGTGTTGTTTATTAGGAAAATGTCTAATTAGTTGGATAATTTGTAGATAGGAATTTTGATAGGATAATTGACTAAATTATTTTATATTTGGTAAGACGGCTATTTCGAATAGAAAAACAGGCATAGAATAACATATTTTTTGGTTATTTTTCCTCCGCAAGCGAGTTAGATTTGTGAAAGTATAATCTTACAATTTTAAGAAAAACAAATACAACTACAGCCAAATAAATATATGAGGCAAGCTTGTGGGGGACACTAAATTTTAAGAGATCACAAGTTTCTCTTGCCTTGTTAGCTGAAAAGATTTCGAAGAAACATGGATTTAGTTTCCAGGTTGTAATAAAACCGGGAATCCAATTCTCCGTTTTATATGCTCTTTGGAAATTATACTACTGCAATTCATTGCTTGTTCCATTTTGTAATTGCCAATAACATAAGCATTTTTTTCATTTTGACAGGTAATTAAAGAAGGCCATGAACCGGAAGAGTTCTTAAACCATCTATTCTCCTTCCGTTAAATCTTATATTCAGCAATTGAGAAAAGGTACAATTGATAATTGAGGAGATAAATAAACTAACCTTTACCTGAATTATGTATATATTTAAGAGACAGACCTACGTTGTAATTATCAAGAAATGTATGATAACTCAATAAGTTTAGGACTGATAATAAGTTCGCGCCGAAGGTGCCGATGTATATGTATGTGCTGTACATTTGTTTCAGTAAAAAATCATATTAATCTGAACGAGTCTTTTTGATGCTCATAAATTAGTTGTTATATTACATGCATGATAATATTGCAAAGTGAAAAAAAGAAGCAAATTGAAATGATTGCAATTCCATAATTTAGATGGAATTAGACCGTGAAGCAAACACATGGTTGATGTGAATTCATATAAAGTCTAATTGATATATTTTCCGCAATTTTCTTGTCAATTAGAAGTCATAAGTTAATACTAAAAAAATACTGTCTTACACAATAATAAATACCATTTGCGATGAAGACATCTCTACAACAACCTTATTGAAAAAACAAATTGCTGGTATCAATCCGAATCATCTACCTAAATTTTGGTAGATATTGGGCCATATCTCCATCCATTTTGGATCAAGTCTATATCTGTCCCTGTTTATTCAACCAAAGAAATTTCTTTTCTCTAATCCAAATCTACGGGCTTGCGGAAGTTGTAATTTTATATTTTATATTATAATTATAACCCCCCCCCCCAATTCTTCTCATTGCTTTATAAATAGCCTTTCATAATTCTATTTTGACTCTCCACTATTGATTCTATTATAATTATTAATCAATAATGGAATAATTCCTTCGTAGAAATAGGAGACATAAATCACATGGATTTAGTAAGTTTTGCTTGGGCTGCTTTAATGGTAGTCTTTACATTTTCGCTTTCCCTTGTAGTATGGGGAAGGAGTGGACTTTAGGGCCCTTCTTCGTGGCAGAAATATTTACTGGTTCTCCAGGAAAATATGTTGATCTTGCAGAAACTATTAGGGGATTTCAACTGATTCTTTCCGGAGAATTAGATCGTTTCAAAAAGGGGTCAGAAACAAGACTGAGGTCAAAAAGCTCAGACGAGCGGTGTGTACAAGGCCCGAGAACGAATTCACCGCCGTATGGTTGATCAGCGATTACTAGCGATTCCTGCTTCATGCAGATGAGTTGCAATCTGCAATCCGAACTGAGGACGGGTTTTTGGAGTTAGCTCACCCTTGCGGGATCGCGGACATGATTGCGACCTTTGTCCCGTCCATTGTAGCACCAAAAATGATAAAGAATTCATTCTCTAGCATCCAAAGAAGGGGTTTTAAGAGGCCACGTCACCCCATTTTCGTGACCGTTGGATGGGGTAATGTGGTTTGATATGGACCGTTCGATCATTTAGAGTTTCTGATATTTTATGGCGGTTTCTGTGTAGTTAGATGGTGTAAGAATATGATTAGTCGAAATTTGGTGTTCTGTATTCTATCCTGATTTAGCGTGAAATGTTAAATCAAATATGATTAATTATTTTGAAAACTAAACTGTGTAACTTATGTGCTGTGAGTTATAATATCAATAACCGCCGAATACTCGCTACACGTAATTCATTCCTAAATAATAATAATAATAATAAATTTAAAAATAATGATTTATCAAAAAAAGGGCCCACATGTCACTCTCCTTCTCTCTCTCTCCCTCAAATAAAAAAAAATAATGATTTCCAAAATAAAAAAAGGTGGGGCCCTCTTTCTCTCTCTCTCAAATAATTAAAAAAATAAAAAAATAATTCATTTTCCAAAAACAAAAATGTGGGTTCCATGTGTCTTTCTCTCTCAGGTAATTTTTTCCCAACGTTTTATTTCAAAATATGATTTTTTTAGTAGCTCATTTTTTTTGTGAAAAAATGAAAAATAGAACAAGGATGATGAGATCTTTCATTCAGGATCTCAATTGTTATACTTTCGAACGCACCATTATGTTTCCCCATTATGTTTCCTCATAATGACTTTCAATATCTCGTGTCTTCAATCGACTGGATTGAATATCACTATGTCAGATGACATTATGACTCATTCCTAAATAAAAATAAAAATAAAATAATAATTTATCAAAAAAATGCGGGTCTCATGTGTCACTCCTTTTATCTCTCCCTCAAGTAAATAAAAAAAATAGATTAATAATTTTAAAAAAAAAACGTGGTCATCTCTTTCTCTCTCCCTAAATAATTAAAAAAAAAGAAAATAAATAAATCATTTAAAAAAAAAAAAGAATGTGGGCTCCGTGTGTGTGACTCTCTCAAAGGTAATTTTTTCCTAATGTTTTCTTTCAAAATATGATTTTTCAATAGCTCAATTTAAAAAAAAATGAAAAATATAACAAGAATGATGATATCTTTCATTCAAAACCTCAATTGTTATACTTTCTAACGCACCATTATATTTTCTCATAATGACTATTAAAAATAATTTATATAGATTTTTTATGATTATTAATTCATAAGATAAATTTAATGTGCTAATTATTAAACAATAAAAATGATAAAAACCGCAACGGAGCGCGGAAATTCTCCTAGTTATAACAATAGTACAATTTTGGACATCCTTTATTTTGGTTACACGTGGCCGCACTTCAAGAATTGGTGTTCACATTGAGGCATCATCACGTGCTAGAATGTGGATGCGCACCATTTTATTTTATTTTAGAGAAATTATTCGGAATGTTCAGATTTTAGAGTGTCAAGTATTCATCATACAGTTTTAGCTGTACACGTATATATTTACACTTCTATATATCTTTTGTGTATATAAATATATATTTTTGTAATTTCACTATACCTTTTTGTGTTTATAAAATTATTTTTTTATAATTTCATCATATTTTTTTGTAATCAGACGCTGCTGGGCACTCCAAAATACTTACACTCTATATTTGAACCATTCATTTTATTGTTTTTTGATATCAAGAGTTTTTGTAGCCTATATGAAATTACTATACCACTTTTAGGGTCAAGCCTCTTTTTATTTTTAAAACTTTTATCTCAAAACAGATGCAAATCACTCTTATAAATTGATGAAAGGAATATCATGCATATTATTTTTTTATATTAATGAATTAATTTTTCATTAAAAAAATAGTTTTTTCTCATATAAAGTATACTATAATAATTTGGCGTGATCCCATAAAATTTTAAAATATCAAAACTTATGAAAAGAAAAATGTTATAAACAACGTTAAGAAAGGAAAATATTATCATACTTATACCTTACAAAGTAATATAGAAAAATATCATAAATAATTCTAAGAAAATACTAGAGCTATGAACATATATTTATTAGTAAATAATGTATCCCAAATTGGTAAATAATGAATCCCGAAGCGGAGCGAGGTTCTTTCTAGTTAAAGAGATTTTTCGCCTAATTCGCGTATGAATTATTCACTGTTTGCTTCTCATTTTTTTTAATGAAAATGAATAGATTCGGTTTTCTTTTTCCAATTATATTCTACTAAAAAAGATTTTTTTTCTTTTGAAGCTTCAGCCGAGGATTGCTGGCTAAGTCACTGAGATTCTATTGAATAATAAAAAGTTTTGAAATTACAATTTTTTCACCCTTTTAGCAAGTAGGTGAGAGAAATAAAGTGAAAAATACAACCAAAGAAAGAATAAAAAAAACAAATACTTGTAGTCTAGTTGGTTAAAGAATTTGCATGTGTAGCTAAAGGTCATAGGTTCAATTCTCACTAAACACAATTTAATATATATTTAGCAAAGTCTTTCAACCTAATGACTGAACATAAAAGAAAAAAGAAAAAAGAAATCATGTTGAAAATTCATGTTGAGCATAAACAACGAAACTGTTAAAATAATTCATTTATCTGATTATTATTTAGTTTAAAGAGTTGAACTAACAGAAACTTCTAACAACTACATATAATTCATTTATCTGATTATTATTTAGTTTAAAGAGTTGAACAACTAGATATATATTTCATATTAACAACTGGTACAGGATTATCAAAACAACTGGTACACAGTTGGAATCAGTCACTTTTGTCCACAAGTCTATCATCTGACTTTAGTGTAAGTTCCCGGAAATTGCCATGAGGTCCTAGCTGATTGTCTATTGCTAGTCTTGTAATACTCAATCAATTAAAATAATTTTAGAATATTGTTTGCCATTTTTCAATGCCAGTCCTTATCTTGGGCACCAATAATAAGTGCTTTCCACATCTTTTTTTGGTTGCAGATAAGTAACTCCTTTATTTGTCCATCTTTTTCCTATTCCTAGTTTATTTCAATAAATCTTACCTTGATTATCAGTTATATATGTTCCGTTCACTGCCTATCACTGCTGGTGCCACAAAAAATTATTGAATGGGAAAAATTAAGAGAAGGCGAAAGTAGTTTTTAGGGACTAAAAAATGATACAAAAAGTTAACTATTCGCTATATTCCCCTTACCCTCTGCAAATGGCGGACCATTACCACAAATATTTACTAGGCCAAAATTTCTTTTCTCTAAAAATTAAATTTAGAGAATTAGTTTGGACGAGTCAAATACATATTTTTCCTATATATAAGTTTCTAATTTTGCTACATATCTGACACATGTTTTTTCTCAATAATTTTTTTGTGTAACGAGTCAGTTTGAAATATTTAATACAATTAGCATCCATTATATATGTATTTACTATAAAAATGTCAAAAAAATTCAATAATTGAAGAATATAATATATCTAAATTTATGTAATATATATGAAACGAGTCATTTATAAATGAATTTATTATCCATTACATAATTCTTCATATGATGTCTTACTTTTCTGTGATCATATGTATTTAATTAATACTCATAAAGTTTAATGTTATTATTACAGAGCATGCCACTACATACTCTTTGAACACCTTAAATTGAGTGTGTGGTATTATTGTAATTTAAAGAACAACTAAAAACATTTATTTAACTCCATGTGTGTGGGCCCATAGCTATTAGAAAAAGAACAATACAACCGGTGAACCAACAAAAATAGAGAAAATTGCATGACATCTCCTCTATTAAACCGAAATTGCAAAAATCTTCTTCATATTTGTAAATTTAAAAAAGGCCCTATACTATTGCCGAAATTGCGAAAATGCCCCTATTGATAATTTAGAGTTAATGCCGTTATTTTAGAACTTTAATTATGATTAAAATATGTTTTTAATACTATTTGGTTCATATTTTGCTCTCTTATAAGATTTTCTAAAGATTAACTTTCTAAAATTCAGTTAAGAAATTTAATTAACTTAATTAAGCTAAATAATATATCTTAATTAAATCTTACAAAGTTAATAAACTTCAAAAAATCTAAAATTTTATTTTTAAATAATTTCTAATATATATCTCTCAAAAAAAAATTATCAAAATGTATCCTTAGTAAAATCATATATCTTATCCCTGAAGCGGAACGAGAGTTGCAACTAGTAGATACATAGATTTTGAAGTTTTATTATCACACAATACACTAAATTTTTATAATATATACTATACTGTAAAAAGTCTTTTTCTTTGTAGATTCAACTCATAATTATATAAGATGTTTGAGAGACTTTATTAAATATAAATTATATAAGATTGAGTTCATCATTACATGTTACTTGAATGTGGAATTTGTCCTAAATTTCAAGAGTGTCTTACCACGTAAGTTAATAAGTTTTTGAAGCAATTCATGACCAATAAACTGTTAGACTTATTAAATATTAAGTTAAATGCGCTTGTCATGACTTGAATTTGAGTCTTTCGCAAAATTGACAGATGACTTACTGTTTGAACTAATAATTTTTGGCTTTAGCGATATTAATCTTCTAAACCAGTAGTCCCCTCACTATAAGTTATACTTAGATTTGTTTTTATATTAATCTAAGTATAACTTATAGTGAGGGTACCACTAGTCTTTATTAATCTTTGGCTCAGTCATGCATACTCTGAGCTGAAGACTTGACTTAGTGAAACGTCGGTCTTCATCCATGGTTTCCAAGGTGGAGATCATGTTTATGCTTTAACCTACAAGACTTACAAAAGTATGTTAGGTCAAGCGATTAAGCATTTTTGAACTTTTGAGAGAAATCTCGAGTTTGAATCGTAGCAAATACGTTACTATTTAGTAAGTCTTTGATCAACCCACTAATGATGGATTTGAATATACAAAGAATCAGTCTTAGGAGTTCAATATGTAGATTTGAGTTTAGGATATATGACATAAGAGCTCTAAAAACACATCCTAACCTGTTAATTTTTTTTAGAGACCCATGAGCCTCAGTCTCCATACAGAGATCAAAATTATCATTTTGAATCGGTATTTTAGCAGCATTCTAATGACATAATGTTGAATAGACGTTATATAGGACATTCAATTTTTCATTTCTGTTTGAATTGATATATTATCAGCATTATAATAAGAGAAATTATTCGGAGTGTTCAGCTTTTTGTGTGCGCAGAAGCGCCCATCATACAGTTTTAGCTGTACGCATATATATTTACACTTGAATATATTTTTTGTGTTTATAAATATACCTTTTTGAAAATATACTTTTTTTTTGTAATTTCACTATACCTTTTGTATTTACAAAAATATATTTTTATAATTTATCATACATTTTGTAATCGGACACTGCTGGGCGCTCCAAAATATTGACACTCTATATCTGAACTCTTATAATAATATGCCATTGAATGTATTGAATAGATGTTTCAAAACTTTAATTTTGATTAGATATTTTATAATGAAAAATTTACAAATAACCCACTATCTTTTCTAAATATTACAAATAACCCCCTACATTTTCAAAATTTACAAAAAAAACCCATGTCAGACACATGTTCTTTACAAATACACCCAAACATCAACTTTTTCATCCATTCAATAGTTAAATTTTTAAAAATTATGAAAATACCCTCAACAATATTTAGTAAATTAAATTAATAAATAAACTTAAATAAACAAAAGAAATTAAATAAAAATAAACATAAAATAAATTAAAATAGTTAAATAAGTAAAAATATAACAAAATAATTGATTAAAAAATAAAATTAATTAAGTAGACATAAGATTAATTAAAAAAAATAAAAAAGTAATAATTAAAAATAAAAGGTTAAAAAAAATTAAATAAAAACAATTAACTAAAAATAAAAATTATTAAATATAAATAATTAAAATCATAAAATATAAATAATTACAAAGCTAAAAAATAAAATAAAAATACAAATAATGAAATAAAAAATTAAATAAAATGATAATTAAAATAATAATAATAAATAAAAAATAATGTTAAAAATAATTATAATTATAATTATTGACATATGAAACCATCATTATCAGTGGCGGAGCTTTATACAGACCGGGGTGCATGCGATACCCACCCCCCACATATTAATATTGCTTTGGTGATTTTTTTTCGAAATACGTGTGTTTCGCCCCCCTACTCGTCCAAATTTTTTTTACAGTGTTAATCAGTAGGAAGATAATTTTTTGGCACCCAAATAAACAAATGCAAGATTTGTTACCGCTCATTATTGACACACAAAACTTTTTTTTTATATTAAATAGAGATTTTTATGTGAATAATTACTATTTTTGTTTATTTTAATTATTATTTATTTTAATTATTATTTATTCTATTTTTTTTATATATTTATTATATTTTTATTTTTTATTTTTACTTAATTATTTTTATTTATAACTCTTTTATCTTTTTAATTAGTTTCATTTATTTTATTATATTTATTTTTATATAATTTCTGTTGTTTATTTAAATTTATTTATTAATTTAATTTATTAAATATGGGTGAGGGTATTTTTATCATTTTCAAAAATTTAATCGTTGTATGAATGGAAAAATGGATGTATGTGATATTTGTAAAGAAAATGTGTCTGACAAGACAGGGGGTTTTTTGTAAAATTTAAAAGATAGGAGATTATTTATAATGTTTAGAAAAATAGGGAATTATTTGTAAATTTTTCTTATATAATATGACATTAACAGTGTTGAGTCCTTAAGCAAGTCTTGGCCGGGGCCAATGAAAGACTAAGAGACGACTTAGTTTGATTCGACTTTGTCAGCAGGGCCTAGATCCCATCTTGTAAGCATTAGATGTCGTAAGCATAGAGCATGAAGATCCGTCATTGCTATGTCTCAATCATTATACCCTGAACACTCAAATGGATGTCATGTGAGCTAGAATAATTGGAGTTAAAACAACATTTTAATAAAGAAATTACGCAAAAATAACCTTTTTAAATTTGAATTTACAAATATAGCATTTTTGAACACTACGGATTTGAAAATAAGTTTGTCTTTCGTTTTGAGCAAAAACAAGTATTTAGAAAAAAGCAAAACGAATGAACCAATATTTTTCCTTCCATTCTTTATCCGCAAAGAAGCCCATTCTAGTATTCATTTTTTATCCGAAGGGAATCCTATCCTAACATCGATTTTGGACCACTTTAATTGGGAATCTCTAGCACACTAGCCTTAATCTAAGAGGGGTGTTTTATGCAAATATAAAAGCTTAATTTACAATTTACTTCAGGACCTACTTCCATATTCCCTGCTTATTTCAAGGTTGGGCTAAATTTCACTACTAAAAGTTGGGTTGTGACGGGGACAGCCGCCGGTTAAAAAAAGAGATGGATAAAATTATAAAAAAATATATTTTCAAAAAAATATATTTTTTATTACAAAATTATAAATATATATATATATATATATATATATATATATATATATATATATATAATTTCTCAAAGTTCGTTTGGTTTGAGTTTTGAAAGATGTATATAAATGTATGATTTCAATGAATCTTATTTCATGAAATGTAATTTCAAGATATATATTATTGACATGTTTGGTTTGATTTATTTATATCTAGGAATGCAGAAGATATTGATTTATTTATATTTTAAATTTGAAAAATTTATTTAGATTTACAAATTAATTAGAGAAAAAAATATTTCCGTATAAAAATTTCTTTTCTTATTTTTTCATTTCCTCCTCAAGAAAATAAAAAGTCATCAATTTTGATGACTATTCTAGTTTCACAAAATATTACCACAATCATCTCGAATGCTATTAATTTATTATTTAATAAATTATCAAATATAAAAATAAAATCTTTTATATTTAGACGTCTTAACATCCTCGTTTAAAAGCAGGAACTAAAAGACCCAAAATATAGTTGACCAGAAGGAGAATAGCAAGTCTCCCTCATCCAACGGACAATAAATTCCTGAGCTCTACAGGATTGCAGTTAACGTATTCTCGATTTCGGTCACTTGGCAAGCAAAAGAGAGAAAAAAAAGAGGAGAATCATCATCAATCAAATAATGGATTAAAATTATTAAGGCCCACTAAAGAAAGGTACAATGACTACTACTCTAAATCGCCATTGTTGTTGAATCTCTCTCTCTATTAGATCTCTCAGACTGAAGCTCTAATTCCAGAGTTGAGCCCCAGCCATGCTTGTTTATCTGTGGGTAATTTGTTCTTCTTCTTTTCCGCTTTCTTTTTTCATTTGTTGAGTTGTTGTTTCGAGAAGAAGAGAATTCAAAGCGAAGTTGAATCTGTTTTGCTTATTTGACCCGTTTTTTGTTTTCACGGCCACGTTTTTTCACACATACGACTGACTGTATTCGATTTTTCTTTCTTTCGTAGCGCTGTACACGTTTTCTTGCGTGGATTTCTTCTCTCTCATGTTACCATTTCATTTTGGGGGTTTTATAATAAAGAGCTTGTTTTTCGATTTTCATGGAGCCTATATAAGTTTTGCTGTTTTTTGTGGGAAAGTTACTGAGAATTCATCCCTATTGCAATTTGCTGATGTTGATTGTGAGTAAATTAATTTTACTAATCCTTGCAAAGTTGGTTTTTTAATCAATTGACTCTTGAGATTTAGTTGGTTTTCTCTTGATTACTTTCCTCTCTTCTTCCGACAACCATTACCAACTGCTATTTTAATCCCACCATTTTTTTCCTCATTATAAATGGTGAAATTCACCCTCTTTCAAAATTCTCAACAACCTTTACCTAAAGTCTTAATCTTTGACATGAGTCTTTCTTTGTCCCTTCCAATCGATCCAACTACATTAAATATTATCACAATCTAAATCAATTTCACTAATTCAGGTAATTCTAACCAAGATCTGGAGCTTTCTGTTGTTTCTCATAATTCTAACCCTAGAAATGTTGCGTCGAATTATAAAAAAGATATCAGGTGATGTGTCAGAGGAAACTACAACATCACGCGATATCCAACCACCAGTTCAGCTGCCACCTCAGCCGCCACCTCAGCAAAGATACCCATATGACCAGCCTTATCCTAACTATTCGCGTGATTATAGTCCTTATGATGAATATTCCTCCAATTTCAGAAGAAGGTATTAATTATTTGATATATTTTGGATTTCGGAAGTGTAAATTTGACATTTGACATTTGATATATTTTGTATTGTATTTTGAAGTTTTGGAAGGGTAAATATGAAATTCCCCCATTTTTTTATTGCCCGACAATTTTAAAAATCCAAAGTCATAAGTATTAGCAAGATAATTTTTTTTCAAATCACATTCCCTCACTATTGTTATTCCACTCTTTGAATTTCCAACATTCTTCTATAAATAATTCAAATAATTTTTTTTCAAATCACGTTCCCTCACTATTGTTATTCCACTCTTTGAATTTCTAACTTTCTTCTATAAATAATTCAAAAATCCAAACTTTTAACATCAGCGAGAGAATTCAAAATCTCATTTTCCATTTTTTATTATTATTTTATAGGTATGAGCCATATGACGGTGACTCATCGCCACCTAGGACAGCCTACCCTTACTCTCGCCATGACGGACACCTGGCACGAGATTATTCGTCAGGATTTCCGAGTAGTTATAGTCACGATGACTATAATAATAGGAATAGAGAGTACAGGAGTTATCAAAATGTTTCTCATGTGCCAGCTGTCACTGCCAGGTCAGTGCCTGTGCAATCTAGGGCGAGCGGGTCAAAACCGAAACTCGAGAGAAAGTACTCTAAAATCGCCGATGAGTTTCGCTCTTTGGATGAGGTATTGTTAAAATAATATTTTTTTTGTTTTGTGAATTTTTTTGTTGAGTTTTATGGTTTGGTGGGTAAGTTTTGACGGAGTTTGGTGAGTTAGTTTTGGGATTATTACTTTTTTTTTGTTGTGTTTCTTTTTCGTTGAAATGGACAAGAAGAAGTGAGTGTTAGAATATATAACTCAGTAGTGTAACTTGTGAAGTTAGGTTTTGTGAATATGTGGAGTAAATAAATATTAAAATGGAACAAATCTTGAATGATCATACGGATTCAATATTTTATTTTCGTAAGAGGATAAAATGAACCAATAGAAGATATGTCAACTTCGGTGAGATTTGGCAAGCTACTGTTGCTGATTTTCTTCTAATTAAATATTTGCCACTTGGCAGCTTGCTTTTCAATTAGGAAGTTTGTGAAAGCTCATTTTGCCATCTAAAATTATATAAGTAAATATGTGCCACTTGGTTTTGGAAGTCCCTTTACTTGCTTTCTACATCTTGCATAATTCTATTTCTTTATTCTTAATATTTGCAAATTGCTTAATGAGAAGATTATGAAGGCTTCTAATATCAGATTGGAAGGAAATTCAAGTGTTATTCCTTGTTTTAATGCTACAATTGGAACTGGTAGTGTATAGTAACTTGTGCTGATACATTCATGGCTGAACTTTATTGGATTTGCTATCATATTTCAGTGCCATGATATCTTTGTTGAAGGCTCACATGTGGTAAATACAAGTTGGCAATTTATAAAGGCTGAGTTGGTTGCAAGATGTGTTTTTCTCAAAAGAAGCTAAAAAATGTTACATTGAAAAGAAGGTAAAAACTGAAATAAAACAAAGATGTGTTATGTTGAAAAGATGGTCAAAGTAAAATAAAATATATGATAATGGAAATTCATGAGTACTCAGTATTCAGAAATAAGGGAGAAAGTTGTTGAGAAGCATATGACAGATCGTGTGTCGTGCATCCAATTGTCTATAAAACACTATGGATTGGCTAGTGAATTGGTGCATCCAATTTCAAGGAATCATGAGCAAGTTAATTGGTTAAGTTTGAATCATCAGCAAGTTTGATTTGTGAGGGGCAAACCCTAAAAGATGGATGTCTACAAAAAACTATAGGTTTGCTAGTGAATGGCCTTAATTCAAGGAATCATTAGCAAGTTAATTGGTTAAGTTTGATTTATAGGGTACAAACCCTAAGAGTTTTGGATATCTACAAAACACTGGATTAGCTTGTGAATGACCTTAGTTCAAGGAATCATGATCAAGTTAATTGGTTAATTTTGATTTATGAGGTACAAACCCTAAGAGGTGGATGTCTACAAAAGGATATGGATTGGCTAGTGGGTGGGCCTTATTTTAAGGAATCATGAGCAAGTTAATTGATTAGTTTTGATTTATGTGGTACAAAATACAAATCCTAAGAGATAAGAAACACGATTCATTCAAATGTTGATGTGAGATGAAAGAATGATGTGAAGTGAAGTAACTCTACTTGCACAAGCTCAAGGGCAGCTCCACTTTGATGTGTCCGTCTTTCTTTGGGGCTTGAAAATCAGTGTTATTATAAGGTCGAAAAATAGAAAGCAAGTTTTCTACGAAAGGTTTCATCTTTATTTTTAGCTAGGCAACTCGGAACGGCGATTGATGCTTATAGTTTGTATCATGGATTATTCACATTTTCGCTCCGGATTTAATGGTTGGCTTGAGAGATTGGATGAATCCTTGGTTTTTCTTTTTAGTTGATTTATCTCTTCAAAATCGCGGTGATTTTGGTCTATCTTTTGGTCCACTGAATCGAGTCTTTGATTCGCTTTGAATTGAGTATTTGTTCGAGATTCTTGAGAAGGGTGGTGGTTTGTATTATATACTATGGTTAAGTCATAGATATAGTGTGCATTATTGAATGTATCGAGTGTCTAGAGTCAATATGGTGTCTCGACCGGAAAAACAGAGGGTGTCTAGAGTCAATATGGTGTCTAGGGTGAATGTATTATATACTATGTTAAAATTTTGATTTTGGAAAATCAATTTTGCTGAGGATTTAAATAATCTGGAAAATCTATGCATATTCTGCAACAAAATAGTATGGGTTGGCTAATGAATGGCTCTTACTTGAAGGAATCATGAAGAATTAGTTGGTTAAAATTTGATGGAAAAAAAGAAATATGACTCCTTCAAATTTGGTGGAAAAAGCAAGAACGATGTTAAATGAAGTCAGCTCTACTTGCATCTCAAGGTTTTGAACATGGCGGTGATTTTGGTCTATCTTTTGGTTCATTGAATCGAGTCTTTGGTTTGCTTTTTTGCTACTTTGTTCAAGATTCTTGAGTATTATTTGTTATGGTGATGTCATAGATATAGCGTACAATATTATGTATCGAGTGTCTAATTTCTAGAGTCAATATAGTGTCTTGAAACTTGAGCCTCATATTTTTAGTTTTAAAGTAATGTTACGCTGTAGGTCACTGAAGCTCTTGCGAAAGCCGGCTTGGAATCCTCTAATCTTATAGTAGGAATTGACTTCACAAAAAGCAATGAGTGGACAGGTATATTACGTTAAATATGATCAAAATCTATTTTTATTGTAGAAACCTATACAAGAGAAGGTTATGGTTATTACTTATTATTAAATATTTTGTCTGCATTTTGCGTCAGTGTCCCACCAATATGTAAGTGAGAGAGTCAAAGGTTAGTGGTGAATTTGCGTCATCATCTAATAGGCTAATAATGGGTATGTTTCTTTTTAAATTTTGGGGTTCATGTTATGTTTTTGAATAGCCATTACCAATATATTTCCGTTGAGTTTCCAACAAAAAATTATTGTTTGTTGTCTGGATACAAATACACAATATCTGTATTCAGATATTTTGTTATTCAGATAATATCCATTTTCGGATATTTCGTCCATACATCGTATATAGATGGGTATATGAAGTTTTGTCAGGTTAGGATATGAATATTATCCATATTCATACCAAGATTCTTTTTTTTTTATAGTTTTGCTATGTTTATTAATTTTTTTTATCAATAGTTAAATATTAGGAAAAAGGCACTCCATTTTCTCTGAATAGTAGTATAAATATCCGAAATGAATCCATATTCATATTCAATAATATCTAAACCGTATTTGTATCTATATAACATCCAAAGAATCCGTATCCATATATTATTTATTTTTCATATCCATATCCAAAAAATAATACCGATGCAAATACGGTATGACCGCTATCCAAATGTTAACATATCATTAGACGGAAAATTTCAAGTCACCACTCTTGATGTTCTTCCAATATTTTTAGACACATTATGCATAATAGCTATAAACTCCAACTGTAATAATACGTATGATATAATAAATAGGCAAGCATTCATTCAAGGGGCGAAGCCTTCATCATATTAGTGAAACTCCAAATCCTTATGAGGAAGCAATCTCTATCATTGGACATACTCTATCTAAGTTCGATGAAGATAATTTAATTCCATGTTTTGGTTTTGGAGATGGTAATTATTTAATTTATTTTTAATCATGCTTTAATAATGTAATAGTTATGAAATGTCCCGATTCATTCTTGATATTCTCTTTTAGCATCTACTCATGATCAAGATGTGTTCAGCTTTTACCCTGAAGAAAAGCCTTGTAATGGATTCAACGAGGCCTTGTCACGATATAGAGAAATCGTCCCGCATTTACGTTTATCAGGTAATTTACTTTCCCAATTTTAATATATAATATAATTTAATTAACATATGAATTAACACAATTTTGGGTAATTTTAATATATGAATTGACACATGAATTAACACAATTTTGGGTAATTTTTAAATTTTAAGGTCCAACATCCTTTGCTCCTATAGTTGAAATGGCAATGACTATAGTGGAACAAAGTGGAGGCCAATACCATGTTTTGGTAATAATTGCTGATGGTCAGGTACTTCTCTTGATTCAAACTCTTTTACTTTATTAGGTAATATTTTCTGACATTATGACGACTAAATAATAGAAGTAAAATGTAAAGGTGGCTTTTAGTCAATAATTGATTATGGTCAGGTACCCGTTTTGATTGAAACTCGTTTACTTTATTGAGTAATGCTTTTAGTCATGGTAATGACTAGATAACAAAGAATTAAAAAATAAACATGGTTTTTGTTAAGCACACAAAGATACAAAGAAGAGGCAATAACTAGGAAGACAAAGAATTATAGAAATAGAGAGAAAGAGAGTTATAAATTTGAATACATAATAAAACAAGTATATAGGTCTTTATTCACACATCATGCTAATTGCCCATTCTCTCAACCAATCTAACCCTAATATCACCTCTTATGCTTGTATGCTCAAATTTGTGCCCTTGTAAAGAATATTTTAACACCTCATATTGAGTTCCCTTTCCCCCTATTTACTACCATAACCATAATCTAAGAGATTCTTGGATCAATAAATGAATGGATAATGCTACTGTCAAGCAACAAATATGAGCTTGTCTCCCATTAACCCTTAAAAAAAAAATTCATGGTTTTTACACAAGCTAATCTCCATATTTTAGGGACACGTCCAACCTACCCGAAACCTAACCCAATCCAGTATGAATATTAATGAAAATGTAAGGGAAGTAAGAAAAAAAGATATATGTACTTTAGTTTCATTTACTAAACTATGTTTTGATATACTTATTTTTATTACGAGAAAATTATTATAAATGAGATATCGTATGGATAATAATATAAATTTGGAATATATATGAATTGAATTAGTATATAATACTATATTGTATGTTCAATAAGAACTAATTATAATTTAGTAAAAATATTTTATAAAATCTACTTGATATAACGAAAATAATACGACCATCGACCCAAAACCCACATGAAACGAACCACATCTAAACTTGACCCTAAACTCTCAACTCGAACCCGAATCCAAAGAACTCGATAAAATCTCAACCCTAAAAAACTCGACAAAAATAAGACACGAATACAATCCGACCCGACCCGACCTGAGTTGACCTAAATAGAACTCCACTCGAGCTGGCTTGGCTTGAAATTGCAAATTAGTTTTGAACTGAAAGTTGACTTAATTTTTGCTCGACCTAGCTATTTGGGACCAGAACGTTGAGGTGTATGTATGCCATGTAATAAAAAACTCATGTACCAATTATCAATTAGGCGATGTTGTTTATTTGACAATGGATGAAATTGGTTAAATGGAAGAAATATGTATTTTTGTCTCCCCATGACTTTCAATTTAAACGGAATCTCTGATGCCAGAAAGTTTCTTGCTTATGGACCACTTTATTATACTAATTGCCAAGAAATCATTTTCTCCTCGAATTGAACTAACTAATACTAATTGCGCTTGTTTTATTTTATTTTCTTGTTTCATGATGTGATGTCATTTTTTAAAGAATTATATTCCCTCATTTCCAGTTCGAAACACCTCTCTTCACATGCTCAAAATCCTTATCTAAGAACCATTAACACTCCATTTTAGAGACCTTTTTGTTTTCTCCTTGGGATTTTTATCTAGTAGAAAGTTTTTCGGTTCTCGCGCCCAGATCATCGGGTTTAAAATGAGCAAAAAAGATCTAAAACGAGGAAAAATTTAGTTTGGAGAAGAAGAAATGATGAAGGGTAATTAGATCAAATTCGATTATGAATTAGATCCATCTGATTTTGTTCATTGGAGGGTGTAATACCATTTGAGGTTTTAGAAATAGTTGATTATGTGGTATCATGAATGATTTGTGGGTACAGTTTTTTCCCTTTCCTTGAGACTTGAGAGAGGTTTATAAGGAACAATGCTTTCAATGCTCTTATCATGCTTTGGGGATTATGTTTTAAGTGGCTATTTGGATCATGCATGTTGATTCGGTCAGATGATTGTTGGAGCGTGTTTTTATCAATATTTTGGTTATAAGGCATGGGGATTAATTAATACCGGGTCACATATTGTTGGTCCTAACCTTTTCTTGAGACTCGCTTGTGTATCTATTTCGGAATTTTTTATGAGTATATCTCAGAGATTTGATAGTCTTTTATTCTTTTATTGCCACTCAATAAGGGGGGTTAATGGCCAATAGTACCACAGAAGGAACATTTTTTCATAATTTTATGATAAAAGTACCCGGAATGAATCTCCATTTGGTAGCTGAAGCTCAATACTATCCTAAACTGGAACTTTGGTGAACATTTTGCTACTCCATAGAGAATTGTGGAATTGGACTCAAGTGTCATGGATATTATTGTAGACTAGACGCTTTATTTGTCCATGGATGTGAATCTGCTTTTGGATAACCATGTACACCATTTAGAACATATGTTATTCATGAGCCAATGTGAAAGAGATTTTGTGGGGAGAATTGGAATCAGTGCCAAATGTCCATGGGAAAATTGACAGAGTGTGTGAAAGTGTGCGAATAACAAACAGAGAGCCTTCTAAATTCCGAGAAATGACTAACAAGTACTCGAGCCTCTATTTGTACAAAAGAACTTGCTTATTACGAAATATAGATTGGAACCTGATAAAAATTGGAAAGCTAATGGTGGCTCAAGAGTCGAGAATATTTCTCTTTGTTGTTCGTTCAAACGGATCGACTTTGTTTCCCGTTCAGTCTGTCCTGATCCTCAAATTCCTGATCCTTAAATTAAAAAATGAACTTATTAATTGCAGGTCACAAGGAGTATAAATACTGAATCTGGTCAATTGAGCTCTCAAGAGCAGAAGACTGTCGATTCAATTGTAACTGCTAGGTAAAACTTCTACCTTTTTTAACATTGGTTCGTGATGGTAAAATGAACATTTGATCGTGATTTCTAACTTTATAACATTATTTATTTTTCTTTTTTTGGCAGTCAATTTCCTTTATCTATTATTTTAGTCGGAGTTGGTGATGGTCCATGGGACATGATGCACGAATTCGATGATAACATACCTTCTAGATCCTTCGATAATTTCCAAGTAATACAAATTAAAATCAAAACCACAAAAAATTTCATCCTTGGAAACTTCAATCAATCTTTTATACTAATAATCAACTCTATCATTTCTTCTCCAGTTTGTAAATTTCACAGAGATAATGTCAAAAAAAGTGAGCCAAATCCGAAAAGAAACCGAGTTTGCTTTGGCCGCTCTAATGGAAGTTCCTTTACAATACAAAGCCACTCTAGAACTCGGAATCTTAGGGTACAAAATCTATCTCATAAGTCAACATTTTGGTTTAATTTATTTATTTTTATTTTTATTTTTTGATAATTTATTTTGTAATTATTAGGAGAGTGACGGCAAAATCGCCAGATCGGGTCCCGCTTCCTCCCCCTTATGCTACATATAATATAGGAAACTATGATTCTAGCCCTAAATACACGGCATTTCCCCAAGTTACCCAAAATACCCCTGTTCCAATGGATGCAGAAGCCACTGCGCCACGTCAGCCTGCTTCTAGCACTTCAGCTGAACAAGTGTGAAAAAAAACAATTTTCATTTTCTTGACTTTAATACTAAAAGATAGATATCGTTTTAACTAATTTGAGTTTTTTTTGTTCAGAATTGTCCGATATGTCTTACGAATGTAAAAGACTTGGTCTTCGGTTGTGGACATCAGGTGAATTAAACAATCTAAATTGAACTTTATCTTATATATATATTAATATTTCGCACAAAATAATAATTATTATTTTTGTAGACATGCCGTGATTGTGGGCCAAGTTTGGATAACTGTCCGATATGCCGAAGGCCAATTGAGATTAGAATTAAGCTATATTAAATGTATAATAGGAATGCTGCGACAAGGCAAGCATTTGAGGGGCAAAATGGGAAGAATCATTAGTTAGTGGGCTGATCATCACATTCCACGTAATAATCAAACAATTGTTATGTGGGAAGTGAAGATCAGCCGACTAGCAAGTGGTTCTTTGTATTTTCCCCCTCGAACTCTTGCCTTGTCGCAGTATTCCTTAAGAAAACATAAAGGTAGTTTATGTGTTCCTTGTAATATCCACTTGTGTAAATTTTTAAGCTATTTATGTTTTTTGTTGTGGTATGGTATGATTCATCTTTCATTTAGACGATATAAGTGAATGAATTCTCTATTGATATTTAATGTTGTATTTTGGTAAATTCTTATGTAAAACAATAAGCAACAATTCAATTTGCATGTGCTATATCTTTTAGTTGTTTGCTTTAACCTCTCTCAAGTGGAGCTAGAAGAAAAAGAATAACACATATAAAGTATATTTTATACTTCAAAACATCTCTCTTCAATATCAATATAAATTACTCAAAAAATTCTACGTATGTAACTTGCGCGACAACAAAGATTTAATCCAGTGTTCCATTTAAAGTATTAAATTATAACAGAAGTGGCTGACACGATTCCTTTTCTTTTTCCTATTTTGGTCTACAATAGCAAGGAAAATGGTTATGAATAAAATGAAAACAACATAACGAGAAAAGGAATAATTACGATAACAAGTACATATTTTATGGAAACAAAGAACGCGAAAGAAAGAGCATACTTGTGAAGAAACAAGCAAAATAATTTAATTACGAAACCAAAAACAACTTTCAAAAACATCTGGAACACTTTCACAAATAAACTCGACAAAAAAGCCATATTGTTGAATAATTTATCAATTTATGATAGAAAAGATAAATAGTACTAGTAAACTTTTCTAAATGAAAGCTGATTTATATTGGTTTAGATATATATGTTTGGAAGATGGAGATATAAACCTTGTATTTATATAATTAAAATTCGCTTTTTACTAGGGAAAAATTGTTATCTTTATACTTCTTTTACCTGATACGTCCATGCATGGTGCATGCAGCTATATAAAGCCTAAGATCTAGTCCTTAATTCGCATCATCTTTTGTTTTACGAATCTCAAAGCAGATCAAGAAATACATGAACCTAACCTAGCTGATCAGGCTCCATGTTTAAAGCCTGAACCTTCTTTTGGTGAGCAACAAATCAGCCATAAAAACTACTGCAAATGGAAAGAGACCCTTTAATTCTTACCCTTATCATAATCTATTTACTGCACCATATCTCTATTTAAAACTCACCTTTTGACCTCCTTTAAGTTCCTCTTTCTCACAACCTAATCTCTTCTCAAAAATGTTAAACAAAAGCTCACCACAAAGTAACATGTTCTTCATACTATTTATAGTAATAAATTGCTTCTATTTTGCCTCGGCGGAGCATAATGGCCGAGGTGGAACATGGAATATTTTGTTAAACAGTTCCGGTGTGGTGGCCATGCATATGGCGGTGACACATCATAACACAGTTCTCATGTTTGATCAAACTAAGGCCGGTCCATCAGACTACCGCATGGAAGGATGTCACCATGATTCAGACTCGACATGTTGGGCCCATTCGGTTGAGTATGACATTGGCTCAAATAGCATCCGACCGTTGGTTCTCCAATCCGACACGTGGTGCTCATCCGGTGCATTTTTGGCCAATGGGACTCTGGCACAGACTGGAGGGCATGGTGAGGGATCTCGCAAGATCCGATACTTCAGGCCTTGCTCAAATGGACGGTGTGGATGGCGTGAGGATAGTGAGTCTATGGTGGATGAAAGGTGGTATGCAACCAATCAAATACTACCTGAAAAAGACCGCATTTTTGTAATAGGCGGTTTGAATGTTTTCACGTATGAGTTTGTACCGAAATCCTCTCCTAATGAAGGTGCATTTAACATGCCGTTTTTGCATGAGACTAGAAACAGGTTAGAAGAGGGTGATAATCTCTATCCGTTCGTTCATCTCTTGCCGGATGGTAATCTCTTTATATTCGCAAATAGAGATTCCATTTTATTCAACTATAAGACAAACAAGGTGGTGAAAACTTTCCCTAAGATACCGGGAGATGGTGCGAGGAGTTATCCAAGTACTGGTTCGTCAGTGATGCTGCCATTGACGTACGAAGATGGATTTTCTAGGGCTGAGGTGTTAGTTTGTGGTGGATCCGCCCCTCGAGCTTATCAAGCTTCGAGACGTGGTGAGTTACATGAAGCTTTGAATACATGTGGGCGAATTGTCGTCACTGATCGGAATCCTGATTGGACCATGGAGGAGATGCCAGGCCCACGTGTCATGAGCGATATGATTCTCCTACCTACTGGTGATGTGTTAATTTTAAACGGCGCATCACACGGTTGTGCCGGGTGGGACCATGCTGATAACCCTGTCAGGCACCCTTACTTGTACAAACCAAACCGAATAAATGGATCAAGGTATTATATTGTACTTTTTTTAATTAAATCATTCAAAATTCTTTATCACATGTGTTTCTCTTAACTATCTTATTTATCACAAGGTTCTCTATGTTGCACCGGTCGAGCATACCAAGGATGTACCACTCCTCGGCAATACTAATACCAGACGGACGAATATTGGTCGCCGGAAGTAACCCTAACAGGCGATACTTGTATGACGTGAAGTATCCAACCGAGTTGAGGGTGGAGGCATTTACCCCGTATTACATGAATCCATTTTTCGATGCAAAAAGAGCACACAATGTCACAATACGTTTTGATCATAGAAACTATGGCGTCCGATACAGAGAGGAGTTCGTGGTTAGGTTTGATTTAACAAGGAAACCCGGTGTTGTGGAGTTTTATGTTTATGCCCCTCCGTTTAACACGCACTCTCTATCCATGGGGCAAAGGATGTTGAAGCTTCAGTGCAACAGTTTTGAGAGGAAGAGTGGTGGAAGCATGCGAGCATTGGTGGTGGCTCCGCCTTCGCCGGCCGTTGCTCCGGCAGGGTATTACTTGTTTACGGTTGTTAACGGTGGAATACCTAGTGTGTCTAAATGGGTTAGGTTTGTCCATTGGTGAGACATTTTTTTCAAGAAATGTCCAAATATATTTCACTCTTTTTGCTGTTTTTCTTGTCTGTTAAATGACTAATTTAACAATGGTGAATCAGGTATAATGATAAAACCTCAGTCCTCCTGTAGTTTTCTGGAATATATATCAGTGCTTTCTTCCCTTAACACCACTAAGTTGTCCTTTTTATTATTATTTTTGTTCAACAAAAAGAAATATAATATCATAATATGGCACTATAATGTGGCGTTGGAATCCTAATGGAGAATACTCCGCCAAATCTTGCTATAACCTTTTCTACAAAACAACCCCAAAGCACAATGGAACGCCCTCATTTGAAAACTAAAAATCCCAACGAAAGTGCGTTTCTTTCTCTGGCTTTTGTCGGTAAATAGATTGCCCACACAACAAAATCTAAGTAAGAAAGGTTGGACTACCATCAGTGCGTGTAACCTATGTACTAGCGGAGACATAAAGGCGGTAGACCACCTTTTCTTATATTGGTCATATGCCAGGAGGTTTTGGAACCTACTCGGGCCGCAAATAACACAAAACACAAGCTCAACTCTTTCTTTTTGGAAAAACAAAAGAAGGCAACTTCCCGATGAGACGAATCGGCTGAAATGGGATCGCAATTGGGCGTCAGGTTGCTGGACCATCTGGAAGCAACGCAACCAAAGGATCTTCACTACTAAAAGGGTCCCACCGGAAATATCTACCCGACTGGCAACAAAGGAGGCACAACTATGGGAGGAAAATCACTAGATTATCACACATTGAAGAATTCGGATATCTTTTTTGTTCTGACTTTTTCTTTATAAATTCTCTCGTAATAGGCTAGAGACAATTGTGCTTTACTATCATAGGCTTCAGAACACTCCCGAGAATTCCGAGAATGTCAAAGCACTGCTATATTACATTACTATGTATCTGAACTCTTTTACAATTTTTTTAATAGAAAATGAAACTCTCCAGTAGGCAATCGCTTGCTCGAGCTTCAAAAAAATATATATCGAATTGGGCTATTTTTAATGCCCAAATTGTAAGACTCCAATCATGGCCCAGTCTAATAAGCCGACAAGATCCACTTTAAATCCAAGTTGGCCTCTATCCTTTGCATCCTAAATACAATGTAATTTCTTGTGTGTTATTATATCTTTATGTATCAATATAATATTTCAAATTGTATGCATAAAAATATAGCTATAATTTTTTTTTGTTACATACTAAAAAAAATAATGCGTAGTATATAATGTCATATAATTAAAACTTATGAGGTCCAAATAGTTTCCAAAAAAAGTATAGCAAAAGATTTGTCTCTCTTGTCTTCTGTAGCATGAAAAAGATATAGCATGAGCAATTTATGGTATTCTCTATACCATATTCCAGATGTGGACACCAAAATTTCGCAACATAATGATTAAGCATGTTTAACGAAATAGATATATTATATTTGGTTGAATATTATTTTTAAGGGTATATATTCATGTAAATTATTATTTAACAATGAAATGATATATTTATATTTACCTTGACAATTTTAAATTTTAACCAAACGACCACCTGTGGCCTTCCTAATTGTCTGCCCTTTATAAGGTATATATTCCATATTCTATGTAAATATACGACTGTCAGTTTGTCTTAGTTTTATATATGTGGGAATTTTAATGGTTATACCAAGGTTGTTGATTTCATTAATAAGTTAGATGATAATAGATACAAACCGCCTCAAACAAGCATTAAAAAAAAAAAGATAATAGATACAAAACAAACCGAGTTGTCTTTATTTTTTATTAATTCTGGACTGATATAGGACCATATTTATTATGATAATTATAAAGACAAAGATGGTGCAACTAAATTTTACCAACTTTTGTGCGTCATTAAATTAGCTTTGGAATAATTAGTTGCGCGTACAAAGATACTTTGTTGGTATTGGTATGAAATATGAATCAAATCCCGACTGAACAGTTTCGATCAGCTTACGTACGACCTTTATTATACTTCAAAAGTAATTGATGGTCCATGACTTCTTTTTATTTCAAGAATAATAATCATGGTTTTGAATTAATCAAGAAAGAATAATTTATTTTCCTTGACATAAAGTGAACTTTTCTATCAACTTATATCTTTTTTTGAAATGGTTCACTAAATTAGAAATTTCAAGAGCCGATTATATTCAATACCAATCATTAAAATTGAACCTTAATTAATTGCACGTTTCATCGCCTAAAAATAAGGAGCAAGGACTTCCAACTGCATTTCACTATGTTGTATGTCAAAGAGAAGTTGACAAGTTTTAAATCCTATATTACAATAGGGAATATGATATGGACAGAATATAATTTAGTATGCTATGAACTGCAAGAAAGTATAAAGTTAAATGATATTTTTATCATCATTTTTTTATGAAGATTTATGATGTATTCCGATATTAGTAAGAACAAAAATATCATTTTAGAATAGTCTTATGTTCTCAATAAATTATTTTCTGCCCGTATCATCACTTTTATAATAATACAAATGCACAACCTATCTTAATTCTTGAACTACCATTCAGAGTGTAGATTTTTTTTTTGAAGCTCCATCCAGAGTGCAGTTATTAGATTGTGAGCTTCATCAAATGGAAATCAATTATTCAATCAATGCAAGGCCTTTTCATCTCTACTAATTAATCAATGCAATAGGGTTTGAATTAATTGAACAGATCAAACAATATATATTTTCCAAATATCCACGAAATGTATTAGTGGTCCTTGGAGACATACACAAAATGCATTGTCAGTAAGCTGATCTCGACTTGTACTTAGTACCAATTATTCAAAAAAACAGTGTTTGTAATAATAAAACAGGAAAGCGACCAATTATATTTTGCAATATTATTTTTTCTAGAATATTAAAAGGAAAGAAAACAAGAAAAATAAAAAAAGTAACATAAGAAAAAAGAATATGAAAAGAGATACACACAAATGAAGATTTGATTGATGTTATGAAAAACAAAAACAAAAAAAATCTAGCACACGTATTACTGTAAGTCAACCTCTCAAATTACACACACTTTTTATTAAACGCACAGTCCAAAAGAGAAAAACTTACCATCTTTTTGAACTTACTTGCACTCTTTAATTACACATCTCACAAAGGCCCTCCCTTCTCCTAAAGTAAACCCTTATTCCATTTTTCATATACAAAGTAGTTGTTAACTTAGGTACTATCTCTTGTTTCTCCACCAACTCGACACGGTACCGCAATAATATTGACGCGGCAACCATCTTCATTTGAGTATACGCGAACTTCTTACCTATGCATAGTCTCGGCCCCGCATTAAAAACAGCGTACTTGAACGAACTCTCCGTTATGAAGATGCCGTCCTTTAACCATCTCTCCGGCTTGAATTCGTTGCAATCTTTGCCCCATATACTCTCCATTCTCCCCATGGAATACACCGAATAGATGACTCTTGCACCTCTTTGTAAGACAGTTCCATCTGGCAAGACGTCGTCTTCTGCTACTTCTTTGAAATCTATCGGGACAGATGGGTAGAGTCTGAGAGCCTCGGAAAGTGCCGCTTGGAGATACTCCATCTTCTTTAGCTCTTCGATGGTGAAAATTATCTCATGGTTAGGGTTTGGGTTTCGAATTTTGGTTTCGCTTCTTGTTTTGAGGATGTGGGATATTTCTTCGAGGATAAGTTGTTCGGCATGACGGTTTCGGTGAAGCAGCCAGAAGAACCAGGCAAGCGCGACAGAACTAGTGTCGCGTCCTGCAAGGATGAAGCTGATGCAGAAATCTTTTAAAAACTTGTCCGAGAATCTCAAGTCGGTTTCCATCAAACGAGATAATAAATCGGACCGCCCATTCAATCCGTTCAACCTTTCAAAATCTGCACGACGATCAAATACAGTTTTTTCTGCAAACTCGTGCACAATCTTAATTGCATCTTTTAGCCGTTTTTCGGTGCCAACAGCAAGGACTCTCATCAACTTCCATACAAAAGGTGGAACAATGAACCGGAAAAGAGTGAGCTCTGTTGCTTGTTCAAATGCATCGGCAAAAGGGATATCAGGAAGATCAACTGCAAGACAGCCTGGGTCGACCCCAAAAGCCGCCATGCAGATATTGTCGAACGTGAATCTTAGAAACACATCTTGCAAGTCAACGCTCAACCCGGCATGTGAAACTCGGTCAAGTACCACGTTCAACTTGTCATGTACCAGACTACGAATTGTGTTTACCGAATATTCATTGAATCGGCTTGAGTGCATCTCTGACGTGGCAACCCGACGTTGTTCTCGCCACGTCTGGTCATCTGCATTAAATATGCCATCTCCAAGGAAGTCAGAAAACCTTTCACGGTAATACTTCCCCTTCGGATAGTTCGTAAAGCGCGTTTTTAGCATGTATTCAATATTGGCTGGATTAGATGTTAGAACACCGTTGTATTTTCCAAACCACAAACCTCGAAATGGAAAGGTGCCGCCACTACGAACTAAACCGTCGGTTGCCCAATCATATATATTATTTATGTTCACAAATAAGGTTGGCATGATGCCAAGTACTGGCCATAGCATCGGTCCTTTGGTGGTAAGCCGTTGTATCACAGCGGAGCACACAAAGAGGATTAACATGGAAATGGTTAGGTCTGTGAGGGTGAAATATTGCATGATTTGAGTAGATAAGGATTTGTGAATTGAAGACATTATGTTTATGTGATTGTAGCTCTCTGGTTATAAGGGTATATAAAATATATAAATAGAGTGAGGAGAAAATAAGGGCTCACATAGAGAGAAAAAAGGAATATATTGATTAGCGGCCAACTACTGCCTTGACGGCTTTAATTAAGAAGTCGAATGATCAATCTTCTTTGAAGGGTAGATTTTGATCAATCTCCTTGTATTTATAGGTGTGAAATCAATATGTATTTTTATACATATTTTTAGGATTTTTTATCATGAAAAATTCGTCAATAAATCACATAAATTTATGAAAAATACCTAAAATTAATGAAAATTATCTGTGAGACTCTTAAAACATTTTTGTGTGATTTTTCAGGTAAAAAGACCGAGAAAACGCTATTTGGAGACCTCAGCGAAAAGTCAACTCCAAATGACGGACCGATTTGCAAAACATGGGCCAAAGATGGCCGAATTTTCGACGAATCTTTGCGAAAACCCTACACACGATTCTCCAAAACTCTTATCCATCGACTATCCAAGCCAAGACTTACAAAATCCACAAAAAGACGAAAAATCAAACCCGGGAAATCGCCGAGTTGACCAAAAGTCAACTTTTCCAAAAGGGGTCAAGCTGGGTGTCAAATCGTAGAGCGCGACGATACGAATCCAACGGTACAAATCTTGCGAAAAAAGACCTTCTAGAACTCCCAGAAAATGCGATACAAGATTGGTCAACCTTGGTCAAAGTCAACCTTTGACCGGGTCAAACCTCTTCCAACCAACCGGAGTGTGACACGTGGCAACTTCCGTTGGAAATCAGCGAATTAAGAAGCGACACGTGGAAGAGTCTGTTATTTTCAACAACAGGAAGGACACGTGGCGATTTCTTATTGGGGAGCATCACTGACGCGTCAGTACGAGATTCTTGCACCAGCCAATAAGATCACGCCACGTGGCGTACACGTGAAAAGATTACGCGTTATCTTCATATTCCAAGCATTTCCTCTCCGTTTTCTTTCAGACTGGACACCTCCGTTTCTTTATTAACGTGCAAAACCGAGAGCACTGGAATGTCCGGTAGAGCGAAATGGAGAAGGAACAAAACGCGTTTTCTGCAGATATCAGAAGCGCAGCACGATGATTCTCTTCTCAGCCAATCAATAGTCGACACGTGGCAAGTTCGTTTTAACAGATTGAAAGGTGAAACACGTGGCAAAATCGTGGCCATTGGATCAGATATCTGATTTTGATCAGACCAACCCTTGAGCGACACGTATGCAATCCGTTGGAACGGATGAGATTGAGAATGAAATGCTATATGTACCCAGAATTTGCACCCACGCTGAATTTGTATAGAAAAGAAAGAAATAGTGCTATTTATCCCCCAAATTGCTACCCAAAACAGAATCCGGATCAAACTAAATTGTTTAGTTCCACCATCATAATTCTAAATATTTTCTAGGGTAAATTTCACTATAAAAAGACCCCAACTTCTCTCTAGAAGGGATTCATACACACAACCATTCAATCCTCCATTCTTACATCATCATACACCATTTTTCATCTCTTCCACCATTTTCAAATCTATTCTTTTCTTTTCCACCATTAATGTCCATAAACTTCAAAACTCCAATTTTTGAGAATTGAGAGAGAGGATAGAATTTTAGAGAAGGAAGAAGTGCTTGAACTAGAAGGGGAAGGTGATAAATCAATCAAGAAGGAGAGAGATCGAGAACGATTCACTTCTTTAGGGTTTGATTTAATTCTTTTTTTTTTTTTTCTTTTACTATTCTCTTGGTTGGATTTTAATATGATTTATTTTGTGGACATGAGTGAGTAGTTTAAAGGGTAGGGAAAGACTTTTTGTGTAGCCTTGATGATGAAATCTTGAGAAAACTTTGCATTTATTATAGTATTTTTAAGATTAAATCTTGAGATATTTTTATGAGTTTTAAAGTTAAATTATTTGGAAGGATGATTTGATATTAAATATTTATAAAAATTCTTAGAGATTTGTTTGAATATATTTGACTTGGAAAAATTATCCTTATTCAAATAAGGGTTGAATCAATTATAAGAACACTTAAAAATAGAAGTTTTTAATGGATCTAAAGGTCGATGAGTTTATTAATTAATTTTTGGAAAGAAGTTAATTAAACCTTGCTTATAAATACTATATGATTAATTTGCTATCATTTGTGATTCGTGATTCTCAAATTACACAAACTGTCATATTTCCCTACTATTTCTCTTTTATCCTTTAAAAAGCAAATTATTTTTTTTAAGTTTATCTCTTGTGAAATTTTTTCTATTAGAGCCACAACAACAATCTTTCAAAACACAACACTACATTAAAAGTGAAAACTGAACGTTAAAATATTTAAGGCCTTGCTTCCTTGTGTTCGACATCCTAAACTCAAAATTCACTAATACACTTTATTGATGAATTAGGAAACTTATAAATATCTTTGTTAACCCGTGATTATAATTAACGACACGTTTTCACGATGTTACACGTAGAAGTATATATATATAATATATTACATAATTAGCTCCTGAAAGGTTGTAGTGGTAAATAGTATATTAGAAACAAAATAGGTGAATGGATAATCGTGCATACTAATATTTATATCTAATAGAATCAGTTATGTTTTTGTTACACGATTTTCAAGTGTATATATATAATTCATCAGTATACTAATTACTAACTTGTTGTCACATAAATACGAGTAAAAAATACAGACTGGAATGTAGACGTCATTATTATTATAGACTAAAGAGAATGTATGTATGTTAGGACGATCTGGCTAGAGCGAAATAGACGAATATTCTCGAGCACTTCAAGATCACCAGATGCACTACTCAGATGGGCGGCCAAAGAGGTTGCTTCCTGGGCGGATCATTGTTAATGAGCTAACTAGCTAGTTATCTTTTTTATCTCCCTTGTTTTTCTGATCTTTTGTTTTCTTTTAATTTTATGTAAACCATTGTAAGCAAGTATGCGATCGCATGTGATTACAATTCCCAAAAAAAAAATAAAAAATAAAGAGAATATTGATGTATAGTAAGAGGACTCATGAGATAAATAACTAAACAAAAAGAGAGAAATTGTATAATCAACTGAGAGACTACATTGTAATAATTGAGATATAATTACAATAGCTAGAGACATCTTTATATAGGAGAGAGCCATGACTAATTACCAAAATAAGTTGCCTAAATTAAAGATACAATTATCTAATATACAATGCAATGATGGAAATAATCAAACTTCTTCCATTGCCTAAATATTGTCTAAATATTTATTTCTATAGCCTAAATATTTCCTAAACAACAATACAAAAAAGGAAAGAGTTTATTGAGAGATTTAGAGTCATACATAACAATCTCCACCTTGACTCAAAATCTCACTCATGACTCAAAGTCGCAATAACAACATATTCAAAATGAGCTCCACCTTAATGTAGCAATCCACTTTGCCGCTCCACATGAGGCCGTCTCCTTGTACCGAGAACTCGCAAGACTCCAATTCGTTGACCGCAGCCAAGCATACACAAAGTCGAATTATCCATACCTCATAGAAAATCCAACCCGGTCTTTTACCAAAGCACCTTCCCGACTCGCCTTACCCGATGCATCGTCGTCATAACGAGAGTCATCGTAATATTCCAAGTTACGTCGAGTAACTTTACCTTGTTGACCGGAAACTGCAAACTCCATCTCCTTCCCAACCGTCACAATCTTCTTAATAGATAAATCAGATACTTGCTCCCTTGTCCGTAACATAACCGACTCAAAAGTTGTGTCTTTCAAAATAAGGTGTTCCAATACTGGACACCGCAAACAACACACCTGAAGCGTATCCAAGAAGAAAATATTTATTTTTCCCATACTCGAGTTTTCATTTAACGACTTGTGCATAAACGGGATATTCAAATACCTACAATGTCGAGTAATTTACCTGTTTACCCGACCAAACATTTGTTGGTGTTTTGCACCAAATTGCTGTATTCGAAGAACAGTTGACCAAACACCAAGCACTATTAGTGGCTTCCACCAAGAACTCCTCGCCTGAGCCCGCCCCAAAAAACATGCACCAAGCCTTCTCGAGTAGTTTCCAATCAACCACGCCATTATGTTGTCGAGAGCGAACAACCATGTAATGCTAAACAATCCTTATAAAAGGATCACAAATTTGTCCCCACAAATCCAAATAGATATCATCCAAAATTCCCTTCATGCGATGAACGGCTGTAATAAAGCTGAGTCTCCTTCGTTTGCCACAAACGGAATCTTCACAAAACTCATACTTTCTGGTATTCTGGCCACACAGTAGATCCCTCGTGCTCAAAACTGTCACCCCGCTTCTAATCGTAAACTCTAACCTTCTAACTGAGGCAGAGAAGGCGACGACGAACGAGCCTAAAATTGCGCCAACTTCCCGAAATAACTTTCCGGTACTCTGGACTTCCAGAATATATAACACACCAGTATTCTGGCCACACAGTAGATCCCTCATGCTCAAAATTGTCACCCCACATTCAATTGTAAACCCTAACCTTCTAACTGAGGCAGAGAAGATGACCATGAACGAGTCTAAAACTGCGTCAACTTCCCGAAATAAATTTTTGGTATTCTGGACTTCCAGAATATATAATTTACCAGTCATTCCAGCCTTCATCAATGTAAGAGCCCATCTAGATATCTTGAGGACTCCACCTTCACATCGGAACTTGCAACCGATATCTCCGAGAACGCCTAATGAGATCAAATGGACAACCTAGTCCTGCATCTTGATCAAATGAACAATCTCGTCCTGCATCTTGATCTCAAGCATGCCAACACCGGCAACGCAACATAGATGATCGTCCCAAAATAACATCTCTACTAGACGCCTCATTTGTGTCGAACCACTCTCGATTTGGGGTCATTTGATTTGAATTACCCGAACCCACCCAATTCTTCTCAAATCTCTCCTTCTCATTCGCCACAAAAAGCACATCAACTTTACCCGATTTAGCCTCGTAAGCTTCTTCTGATAGAACATCATTATCCGCCTCCTGCTTCTCTTTGAGCTTGCAACAGTCGGCTTTAATGTGTCCCGTCTTCTTGCAATAGTTGCTCATCATGTTCTTATACTTGAATTGCGAATGAGTCTTCTCTAAACTTGAATTTATCTTCTTGCATCTCCACCCCTCCACAAACAACTCAACTTTTTGATGACTACTCTCGGCCATGGAAAAGTCATAGTCAATGCCAAACTTGACTAATAAGTTACTCTTGACATCATTAATGATAAGTGATTCCCTGGTATGAAGCATATGCAGCGTGCACAAGCACACCACGATTTTATCCTCTTCATCCATCTTATTATCGATTGTCTCTACATAATTAAAAAAATTGATATATTCCAAAACATGGTAGTTAACGGACATATCTCCTGTCATCTTAAAAAAATGGAATCGTTGCTTCAAACATAACCGGTTTCTGCATATAGATGCCTTCTAACTTCTTTCACGTGCCGAAAGCTGTAGTATCTAGAAGAGTCAATTTGCTCGAATGTAACTGAAATATCAAGAGGGTTCTATCTTCCATCATCTCCCCAACTTCATCCTTCATCTCTTTCGGTCGCCCAAAAATGACGGCCTTCACACGTTGATTCGATAATATATCCTTCATCCGTACTTGTCATAGTGCAAAATTCGTTGTGCCATCATATTTCTTAATATCGAATTTGGTCGACATAACCGCATTTGAATTCATGATAATATAAGGCGGTATTCTTGACTTGCAAAAGCACAAAGATTGTCATAACATAGCTTTGATACCAATTTATTAGGGTAATGGGTAGAATATTGATGTATAGTAAGAGAACTCATGAGAGAAATAACTAAAGAAGAAGACAGAAATCGTATAATCAACTGAGAGACTATATTGTAAAAATTATGATACAATTACAATAGCCAGATGCCTCTTTATATAGGAGAGAGTCATGACTAATTACCAAAATAAGTTGTCTAAATTAAAAATACAATTACCTAGTAATCACTCAAAAAAAAAATTAAGATACAATTACCTAATATACAAAGGATGAAAATAATCCACCTCCTTCCATTGCCTAAATATTTATTTCCATAGCCTAAATATTTCCTAAACAACAATACCAAAAAGGTAAGAGATTATTGAGAGATTTAGAGTCATACATAACAATGTATTTTTAGGCGGCATATCTTGATGCCTCTGTAAAACAAGGAGTTTGATTGTTCTCTCACTCTAGCCCTATCTCGGTTGGGTTGTATTGTGGTCTTATATATCTGAATTTGGGGAGAATCTCATTCCAATGTTTAAGAATTTCTTCTCTTTCGGATTAGGATCAACGAATATGGAGTGAGTCTTACAAATGGGTGATGAGATCTTGGTATAGGGTCTCTTCTCCGTCAGTTGTTCCGACGTCGCTATTCTACCGCTTGGAGTTGGAGTTTCTTTCAATGAAATTCTAATCCATGATTGTTTTGCTTTGATTCTTTCGAGTTCAATTTGAATTAGGTTAGGACTAGCTTTGGTCGTTTCGACCCACATTTCAGACTTAAATTACAGGGAGTAGTGCATTTTTTTAGTGTATAATCTGTGCGAAATTATTGAAATTACTTCTATAAATTATCGCCATAGTGCTTGTGCTGACGGGGCGTTTGCATTTCTTAGTGAAGATGAACTCGGTTCAGAAATTTCATTCAAAACTTCCACCATTTATGGCGAGCTGGTGGGATAAGATTGCTCAGGTATTCTTCATTCAATTTTCACAAATTCAAATTCAATTTTCATTTTCGCAAATCAAATTCACTCATTGTTTTTATTATGAATTTCTAACTCGGAACCTATGTGCTGGTAATAACTTCTCGTAAGGAAATCAGTTCGTATCATGATTCAACCATTCAGGGGCGGAGCCAGGATTAAATATTAGGGGGGACCGAGACCATATTAAAACTCTGCCGAAAAAATCATATAACTAGTGATTAACAACACAATTTTTTTCACAAATGAGAGTTCTTTTTGGCTCAACTTTATATATATGATAGAAAGCTTATTATAATTTCCTGTAAGCTTATTATAAACATGCAAGAATTTGTGGTGGTATGAAAAGATTTTATTGAGATAGTATTTTTAAAAACTATATAATAAATTATAATAGCTGAGCTGTAAATAATTACAATGTAAGCCTTTTGTACAATTCGTTGATATTTATAGAAATATTGTAATTAATATTAGAAAATATTGTTAAGTTAATAGATCAAGTACAACTAAACTAACCAAACAATAAAAGAATTCTACAATATATATGCAAGTTTAATGACAAATCATTATTTTAGTTTGTCTTTCCATTTTTTTTTATTTCTTGTCTTCATAAGTTCTGGGTGAGTTATACAATATATATACAAGTTTGTTAACAAATGATTGTTTTAGTTTGCCTTTACCATTTTTTTTTCTTTTCCTGTCTTTATAAGTTCTGGATGAGAGTTGTTTTGAAGGTAAATTACGCACGGCTCCTTTGTGGCATTAAATAGAGAAACAATTTGTATAAAGCCACACTTATATATATATTATATATATTATTTTACTTTAAGAGCACATATAATCCATAAGAGCAACTGTTTTTGGCAGGTGTACTCTACTCAGCTTTTGCTTTCTTCTGCTATTGCATTCTCTGTTAGTCTCTTATACTTATATAACCTTGTTTTCTTTATTATTTATTTTTTGACTTCAATTTATAGCATATAAAAGGACCAAGATTTAAATCTTAAGAAGTAGTATTGAATTTCTAGATTTATAGGGGGGGAAGGCGCATAGGCCCCCCCCCCGGATCCGCCCCTGCAACCATTTACAAGGTCTTATCAGTGAGATTTTTGTCTTGTAATGAAGCTCCGAAGGACTCAACTGCTCAAGAATTATGTATTATTAATCACCAAAAGTACTTATTAGTTGTAAAATATAATTTGCTCATTTGTAGTTAATTAATGTATTATTTATGTGATGGATAGTTATTGACATATTGCTAAAGGTTGCATCAATGAGATTTTTATCTTGTAATGAAGCTCGAAATTTATGTGATTCTTTTAGAAGACTATTAATTGTTTTATATACGAATGCAGTTCGTTTGGAGTTATTTGGGTGACATATGCATATGGGACTAATGTTGGTAATGGGTGTATTTGGAGTTATTTCTAACTAGGAACCTATGTGCCAAAACTTGTTCAAATACAATTACAAATGTTGGTAATGGATGTATTTGGAGTTATTTCTAACTAGGAACCTATGTGCCAAAACTTGTTCAAATACAATTACAAATGTTGGTAATGGGTGTATTTGTTGTTGGAGGTAAACATTTATGTACATTATTTTAGCTGTTTTAGTTTTAATATATATATATTTTTTTTTGGGACTGGTAGGTACCATACTGGATAGGATGTGATATAAATGAGTTCATTTTCTCTGTGGGTCCACAAGATGAAGGGTTATGATTTAGACTTTACGGTGAAACCGTCACAGAGAAAACCTGCTCGATATAAATATGGCGATAGGTTGATAATCGGTGAACAATCTAATTACAAAAGATAGACAGTAGACTGCTTTTTAGCATGTAATAAAGATGTGCAAGAAAATTACAAGAAAATTACTCAACTTATCTCTGAATAACATATGCAAGAAAGAGGAAAATTAACAAAAAGCCAACAATTAAATTATATTATATTCTCATCAATTGGTTCCGCTTCGTCTAAATTCTATTTACTTCTTTTTCCTCAAAAATTAAGAATCAGGGAGTGACAAACTTCGACGACACCAAATGTATTGTAGCTAGAAGCGGCCTCACAATAATTATCCCAGTCGATAAGAACTTCTTGACTTTGGAAAAATGATTCATATTTCACAATATATAATATAATACGAAGAATGTAGTCCTTGAAGTTGATATTCGATAATTATTTGATTATGTAGAACCGAACGCACGTGCCTATGTTTAGTGGATCATAAATGAAGAATCACGTACTTATGACTACCTCAACCATAGCTAGGTTGAAAAATCTTGCAATATGCATGTACATTTTCATATTCAGTTAGAAGCAGGCCCAGCTACATCCCATCCATTATCAAATGCAACTCCAAAATCATGCAAAATCATAAATCATAAACCCCAAATCTGAATCAGCATTCAGCACACCTAATTAACTGGTGAGTTAGGGTTTTCTCTACAAAGAGTTATAAAACGGCACTGGTCTAGCTATAGTATGTGTGGACCCAGTTGTGTTAACACAATTAATTAGTTTTGTCTTTTAATTGAATTGAAATATAATTGTTCATAATTGATATCTCATATCTGCGAGTCTTATTGGCTAGCCGTTTATTAAGTTTTGTTTTTGTTTATTAATTTAACAATTCCTCTTGATTATTCAAATAAAAAAGGAAAATGTGTAGACTCGACGCACTATAGTACAATGTATTGTATATACGTTTTGTCATTTTATATACTATTATTTATTCTTTGTGTATTTTTTATTTTTTCACTTTTATATACTATTTTCTCATTTTATATACTATTTTCTCATTTTTATATACTGTTATACTTATACTGTTATTAGAAACTAAATTACATATACCGTTATGTATATATTTATATTAGAAAATGAATTATATATATACTGTTATTGAGACCCGTCGTGAACAGTCTTGCTATAGTGATCGTGCTCTACCAGGTCTCAAAAAAAAATGAACACTTGTTCTTGAGAATGTGGAAAATCTCAGCAAGACATCAACCATGATAAGAAACCTGATTAAATTTGAAAAAAGAAAATGATAGAAACATGGGCTTTAAGTTTATTAAGGCTTTTTCTAACTTACCCCAATTAAAACAAAGAATCTGTTGATCATACCAAAGAAACACATTTTCAAGCCCAAGAAAGATCCGACCCAATTAGATATTTTTTTTTGGATAATTATGCCATGCCCCATATTTATTCCCACCATGCTGCCATGACATCAGCTGATGTCACAGCTGATAATTGACACTGCCACGTGGGATAAAATGACTGTAAACTGGTGGTAATTAGAGGATAAACTTTTTTTGCTTCTTTCTAGGTAGTTTTCGAGTTTTTTTAATATTAATTTTTTATTTTTATTGTAAAGTACCATTATTATCATTTTATGCAAATTAATAATTATTTCTAGATCCATTTTTCACATTAATTTTGTTTTTCGATGGTAATCAGGCTTTGGTGGTAATCCATATTTGTTTAGAACTAAATTTTATTTTTTCTAATCACATGCTAAAATTTATAAGATATTTATTCACTTAATTTGTTTAGCCAAAATATAATATTTCAAACAAATATAACCAATAATCAATGCACATCATACAAAATATGTAAAATAATAAAAATAAATTGATGATTACCATACTAAATTTTACATCAAATTTACCATATAAAATATCCACAAAATATATTACATCAATTTAAACAATTAAAATTACGCACTTATATCCTTTAAAATTATATTAAACTACACTTTTAATCACCGTGCCTTCACCAAAAAATACCACCTGCAATGAAAATAATTTGTCAAAGATCATCATTTAAAATAACCATAAAATACATTAAATTAAATATTTTTTTTAGAAAAATGGTCAGAATTAGTTCAATTACTGCTGGTAACGGAGACTGCTTCGATTACCATTTAAAGTATATATGAAATTATAATTGTAGCACTTACCACCAGCAGCCACAAAAAATAAATCTCAAATAAAAGGAAAAATAAATTCCGAAAGAAGAAAAGAAGATATGAAGAAAATAAATTTAACAAAAATCATAACTCAAAATAAACATAAAATACAGAAATAATATCAACTAGAATATAGGAAAACAAAAAATAAATGAAAAAATAGGAAAAAAAAATATAAGATATAAGATATTTACCATTCGCTGCCTAATTACCAGCACCAAGGAGTCGTCATCATCGGAGAGATTGCCGGAGATTCATCAATCTGCCACGCTCTCCATGGATTTTTCCTCATGAAATGATTTTTAGACAAGAAAGAGAAATAGAGAAGAATATTTGTAAAATGGTTTGTTTATTTGAGTTTTTTTAAAAAAGAATAGGCGGGTATTGGACTGCTTACCACCGACGGCGGCATCACCGGAGAGCTTGCCTGAGAGTCGTCAAGCTATCTTTCTCTCTCCCTTTTTCTCTATTCAGAAATTTTTTTCCAGAAAATGACTTTTAGAAGAGAGAGGAAGAGAGAGAGGAAAACTATATATATGATTGTTCAATTTGAAATTTTTTGAAAAAAATGGGCGGAATTTCAACTGCTTACTGGCATTCATTGAGTTCCAACTGCTTACCGGCATTAATCGGCTATTACATGGCAGTAATCGATCTTGAAAATTTTCGGAAAAAAAGCGGGATTTTCATTTTTTGAAAAAAATGGGCGGGATTTCGACTGCTTACCAGTTTTCATTAAGATTTTGATTACTTACCCGCATTAATTAGCTATTACATGGTGATAATCGATCTTGAAAATTTTTGAAAAAATAAAGCGGGATTTTTTTCTGCAGGAAATTATACTGACCTCTTGAAAAAAAAACAAAAAAAAAATTCACCAAAACCGGTTCCATCAGTTTTGGGCTGGTTACCGGTGGTATTGACGTCAGGTGACGTCACGGGGGCCGGTTGGGGGGGGGGGGATATAGGGGCTTAGTATATGTACTCATTTTTTTTAAGGTTGGATGCTCATGCATTATGCGTAAGGTCATGCGTTATGTGTAATGCGTCAGGTCATAAAATGATGTTTATGAATATATAAATACTCTGCTATCTTTTATATATGGCTTCACATATTTATTCATAATTTTATCAGTGAACAGATAGATTAGTTTATGTGATTAAAATTTTTATATAACAAGCAAATACATAAATTCTACAGAGTTGAGAAATTAGAGGAAAAACCAAAATATTGTTTTGTCCCAATGCTGAAAAACATCACTAAAATCATCAAATCAACACATCAGGTATCTCATTTCTTTCCATTATATCTTTATAAAAGTCTGTTGAATAATATCTTTGTAAAGCGAATAATATCTTTATAAGAAACCAGTAATACTAAAATTTCGATAAATTCTTCACAATTTCTAATACTTTATAATACACATCAATATCGATAGTAAGGTATATTCATCACTTCAACACCTTTCGTGATCCTCTGTTAAGTCTTACGGTATTTCTTTTGTTTTCTTTTGTTGTATTCTAGCATCTACATTACAATATATGTGGAGGTCTCTTCAACAGGACACGCGCAATGAATGGACCAGTAAGCCGCTCTCTCTCTCTCTCTCTCTCTCTCTCTCTCTCTTATTCTTAATTATTTATTTGAAGTGATTTATTTCTTTAATTTGCAGACAATTAATAATATTTACAAGCCTGTGACGGTTCTAGCTAGCACGTAAGTCATGACACTTTCTTTCCTCTTCTTGTTTGTTGTTAAAATATATTAGAGATTGACTTAGAGTCTTGTTTTTAAATTGACTAATATCCTGTTATCCTGTTTTTTTTGTTTGTAGCATGCGTTTTGACAAATCCAAACTTTTTTATTTTAACGACTTATGTTGGATATTTGCGCATGTAAAATGTAAGTTTCTTTCCTTCTTTTCTTTTATTGTATTTTATTGTTTATTGATAATCAGATTGCAAAAACTGAAAGCATTATTTTTGTTCCTTTTTTTCTGATTTAAAACAGGGTTCGCCTCTTGAGAGTTTGGATTTGATTCTGATGTAAGTGGCACTGCACATTACCTTTTTAGTTGGTATACAATAGAAATCTTACTCGGTCTTCCTTTCATTTTTTTCCTTTTAATCCAGGCCAGCTACGGGTTTGGATGAGGCGACCGTTGTCAATCCGCCCTCTCCTATTCAGGTATTTGAATTTTTGCTTTTGAATAAATTTAAGAACAGCCCTAATTCAGTGGCACTCTTGTTAAAGCAGTTCTTCTTAAACCCCTGTTTCATTCTTGTTTTTTTTAGAGTCCCGGTAGGTGATTGCCTACTAGATATTTTCATTTAATAAAATAAAAAGTTTTACAAGATACAACCAGAGAATAAGAAAAATAAATGTTACAACAATTCAGAACTAGTCTAACTATCCGTTTTTGGTAATGGCCAGAGGCTCTATTCCCCCGCCCTCCAGCCTGTACACCTCTTATGTTATTTCTTTTCACATTCTTGTGTCTTGGTTAGCTAGAAGATTGGACACCTGTGGACTAGCTCTCTTATTATTGAAGATTCTTTGGTTATGTTGCTTCTAAATGTTCCAGCACACGGCCGCCCACAGTCGGTTCCATTACCTTCCGTCCAACTTTGAAGATTGTGAATTCCTCACTCTATTCCACAGAATCAAGGGAGATTGATCGGTGTAATGTGTCTGTACCGTATAATTTTAGTTAAAGAGCCTATATACCTCTTTTAAGTGCTGATCAGTTTGGCACCTTTGAACATGTAACCAGCTTCTTGTTTTTTTGGTCCTTAATAGTTGATTTTAGTTTGATGTGCTGTAAATGGATTATGAATGAGGTGACCTTCTTTCATTGACCCACATTATAAATAACTCTAGAAATTGTAAATTTTTTATTGTGACATTCTTTTATGAACGTGCTGTGTTTTTTACCAACACTTAGATTGGTCCCAATTCTAGACCCGTTTGTCTTTTGCAATAATAATACCCTTCTGTTTCTGTAAATTGTTTCGGAAGTTATTTCATATAGTGAAGACCACTGTCCCAATACACTAAAATGTTTTTATTATATAGCCTGCTGGCTGCTCCTATTCAGGTATTTGAATTTTGGTTTTGAATAAATTTCTGATCAGCCCTAATTCAGTAGCACGCTTGTTAAAGCAGTTCTCCTTAAACCCATGTTTTCCTTAAACCCATACCGATAAGCCCTCTACTATTTTTTAATTCTGAAGTTTCTTCAATCCCCCTTTTTTTGTGTTATGAAACAGGTTGAGCTGCTGCACAAGAGCTCCCTGACTGAGACGACCATCACTGAGCCACTTCATGCAGATGAGGTATTTCAAATTTTCTTTAAAATTGTTGTTATTTGCTTCTTCTCTACATCTTTGTTTATAACTTTATATCGGTACAAGTTACAATTCGGAACCAGATAAGTTTCTGCCACTTGAGTACCAAACCCGTACCGATAAGACCACTATAATTTCTTATTTCTAAATTATCTTAAATCCCCTTTTTTTTGTGATTTGGAACAGGTCAGCTTGCTGCACGACAGTTTGGAGATTGAGATATATTTAATGAGCATTATTTGTTAGTTTGACATGAGCTCTTATTTCCTACCCAAAACACAGATTATAAACTCTTAATCAAGATTTAATCTCGGCCGTTTAAATAGCGGGAGTAATTTGGTCATGTATCTCATTTACTAGGCTGAAATATTACTTCCACAATTCATGCCTTTCATCCTCTCCATTTCACTTTCACTTGTTTGAATTGGATATTATGTCAAAACTAATCAAATATAATGTTAAAATTTATATAAAAAAATTCATGTCAAAATCTGTCAAAATTCATTTAAAAAAATCATTCATATTTATGTTTCAACAAGATTGATGTCAAAAAACAACAAAATTGATGTCAAAATATTACAAAACTCATGTCGAAATTCAAATAAAAAGAAATATCAAAATACTTAAAATTCACAAAATGCTTTAATGTCCCTAAAGATCACATAATGGCTAGAAATCCAAAATTAAAGCCACTAATTCAAATCCTATAACAATAAAATAACTTAATATATTCATCATAAACTCTAAAATACCGAATCATACAATCATAGATCCATAACATTAAAAAAATTCAAATCTATAACATCAAAACAACTTCAAAATACATCATAAACCCTAAATTGTTTATATATTAATTAACAAGCTTTAATCATCCAATGCACGAGTATCTTCCTCCTGAAATGTAATTGAAAGAAATATATCAATAAATAAATTTTACAAACTAAAAAAAGTTAAAGAATAAAAAATACTTCATCATTCTTTTTGATATAGGGCGATGTAGAAGAACGCAATAATACATATTTAAATGAAAAAAAATTGTTAAATGAAGAGATATTTTACGTGAGATTTTTTTTTATAGTTCTAGCTCCACCGAAGAGGTTTTTTCAACCGTAATTACAACAAGCTGCTATTTTTCAGATTTAACAACAGTGATAAACCAAAAAAATCTGAATACCAGAAGAAAAAAAATTGGCAGTTGTGAATATGGTTAATTACCCCCAAAATCCAGTTCAAATATGCTAAGTAACCCTAATATTTAGTCCAATTATGACTAATAACCCCCAAATAAGTGCTCATAACCATCGATTATATAAAAGATTGCTCTTATGACACCTTATTCAGTCAAATTTAATCCAAATATGCTTATTAACCCAAAATTCAGTCCAAATATGACTAATTACCCCCAAACTAGTGCGTGTAGCTATCGATTATATAAAAAACAGCCCTTACTACACGTTATTCAGTCAAATTAAGTCAAAATTACGACTGATTTGGGGGAAATAGTCGAAATCAATCCTAAATACTCAAAAAATCAGTCAAAACTTCAATAAATCAGCCAAAATTATGAAAAGCAAGTCCAAATTAGAGTCTTTCCGAGATATAGGGAGGAGAACAGAGAGAAGGAGGAAGAAGGAGAAAGCTTTGTCATTGTCGGCGGCCATGGCGATTTACGATTTGGAATTTGGATCCAGAGAGAGAAGAAACTGAAAGAAATGCGGATACTGAAATTACGACTTTGTCCTTTCTGTATGAATTTTGGAAGGAACGGTGACCGGATGGTAACCGGATGGGATAATTGGGTAACCGGCTAGACTTTTCTATAATCATTTATGGCCATTAGATCAAGCAGTTACCTACAATCACAGTCCTTCATTTTTAGCTCCGAGTAGCATATAATTTCTCAAATTATAATTCATAATCTTAAACTTAATTATGTAATTCTCCTGATCTGCAACAATCATAATTAGTCCATATTACTTCTCCTGATCTATTAATAACTTAGGGTTATCTTACTTCGCCTGAGTCCAGTTATGTCTATTGAGTCATATTGCTTCTCCTGCAAAACATTTTACTAGTAATAACTTACGGCGATATTACTTCTCCTAAGCTGCAACAATCATAATATTTGTTATATGTATTTACAATCTTATATCTATTGAGGTTTAATAATATATAGAACTATCCGTTTATTACTGAAAGTTAAATATTACAATGGTATAACTATCACTATAAGATAAAACTAACTTGTGTTATTGCAATTAACAACAGATTTTATCCACAATCCAATCTATTGGAGAATTCGTAATTCGAACATGACAAATTATTATCAATTAAGCCTGGCTTTATAGCAAGCCCACAAGCAGCCATTGGGCCATAAGCAACCATTTGCAAAAATTACTTGTATGCTCTACATGTGCTTTGAAAAGATAATCTTTCTATCAAAGTTGAGAAGGCATGAGGCTAGTAAGTGTCAGGTTTTGTGTTCGAATTCTGGTGCCCACGCTTTGCATAATTGTTTTGGTTTTTATATTCTCCTCATTACTGTGCAAAGTTTGGAAGATTAGAAAGTGAATATTTAAATACTTTCAAAAACTAGAAGACTTGATCAAAATATATAGTAAACAAAAAATTGTATTAAATTATGAATTAAATATTTTATTTTATGAGAAGAAAAAATTCAAGCAAAAAAAGAATTCTCCATGTCATTCGAGTAAAAAAAATGAATAAACAATTATGTTTTATGAAATTTACGATCACAATATATAATTTGAGGTTTATGATTCACATGAAGGTATTCCAGTCCAGTCACAGTTTCATCAGCTATCTTGCGCCGGGCAGGCCAGTCGAGTTCTTGGCGGCCCTCCTTTGCCGTCAAAACATTAAGTAAACTACTATTTTTCATGAATTCATATATCAAATAATGACAATCCGAAATATGTATTATTGTGCCGGATGTAATCTGACAGTCTTGATCTCTGATTTGATCTGGAGCATCCACTTATGGGGCAGCCTTGTCCCTCCTCTAACGGGTCAATTTAATACCTTTTTAACATTAAGTTATAAAAATTCTTCACAGCATCCACACTATTATAACCAATATCAAATTCAACCAATTAACTCTCTCTTTCTGTGAAGGCACGGACTTGATATCCCATCGAGTGCCGCCCCCTTTCACTATAAACAATCATCCGAAGTGCAACAACACGCAATTCGTAAAACAAGCTTCATCTACTTCTCAAACCGTTTCCAATCAAAACCGGACTATTGACTCATTGACTGCATCTTTTTCGCCAACCATTTCACTAATGATCTGAAAGAAATCGTTAATCGTCTACTTAAAATGGGGTTATAATTGTTGAACTTAAAAAATATCGATACAAAATCAAAGCAGTGGCTCTATGCTTTCATTGATAAAGATTACTATTGAAAAATCACAAAATGTGAATAATGTCCTAGCTAGAAGATATAATGTATAGTTTCTCGCCATCCTACAAATGTGGAAGTATCATATGTGCCACCACAAAATGTGAAATTTGTATATCGTACACATTTTTTCCATTGAAATTATATATATTGTCTTTATTGATAATATTTTGTTATAAATTATGTTACAAAACTCTAAATTGGTATCATGGGAAACACACAGGTGTGGCTTAAGTTTGGACACATACGATGAGAATGTATCATGGGAATTGTATTTGTTACCAATAAGTTAGAAGTTTTCATTTTAGCATGATATAAAATAAAATACATGATCTTTCTTTTACATCCATGCTTATATATATCCTAATCACATCTGTTTCATATTCCAGTTGTTTTGCGTATGTTTACACCTAAAAAACTTTTTTTTTTTAATGTAACACCTAAAAAACTTTACAACTCCAAATCTCATTTTTATAAGATATTAGAGGAAACTAAAAGAGTAAGATTTTGTATAATTATAACATAACAATTACAAAAGTATAATTAATTTTCATGTTTTTGTGTTGTCTGTCGTGTAATAGAACTCTCAATGTAGAGACATTCATGCCCAATCAGCTGGCTGAATGTATGCCCAATTAGCACCAGCTTCAAGTTTTCAACCGACTTCTCTTTGAATCGTCCGCAAGCACGAGCAGCTCCAGCTCCAGCGGTCTTCTCTGAATCATCCGTGAGCGCCGGCAGCTAGGTTTTCTTCTTTTTCACACTTTGTGCATTTATTATACTTTTATTTTTTGGGTTTTTTCGAAACTTTTCTTTTTTGGGTTTTTTCAAACAAAGTACCTGATTTCTTTTCATGTTTTTGTGTTGTCCCTTGCATGATAGAATGACGTTCCTGCCCAACAAACAGCTGGAGTTGCAGGTACATCATTTTCTTTCCATTACATCTTTATAAAAATTTGTTTAATAATCTCTATAAAAATCAGGCATAATTTGACATTATTGAATATAGATCCAGGCTTGCGCCTCCACATGGAAAATCTGGCTTTTGGGGCCACACAAGAGAGATTCCTGGAAATTGTCGCTCCGTTCGGGGACGTATCGAACCCTTACATATGTAACAACTCACATTTTTTTCCTTTAGCTCTTAATATTTCTAATTAATATGTTTTAGGAACTAATTTATGATAGTAATTTGTTCCAAAAACAGGTCCCGATTCGCTATGCCGGCAGCCCAAAGCCGTTTGAGTTTTGTTACCTTCCACTCGACCGAGCAAGGGTAAACTTGTGAAGAAGGCTCTGCACGGTTGATGGGCGGGATATAACTGTGAAAAATGCAAAAGCAGCACAGGGACAACACTCAAGTGTAGTGTGTGTGTGTGCCCGCAAATTCAAAATGTTTTGGCTTCAGTATGGTTTTTTGGGATGAAAAAGTTGGTTTATTTGGTTTTGAATGTTTGGTGTAGTTATTGCCATTCAATTTTTTGTTAATTGGTTTGAATGTTTGGTGTAGTTATTGCCATTCAATTTTTTGTTAATTGGTTTGAATGTTTGGTGTAGTTAATTGGGATTCAATTTTTTGTTAATTGGTTTGAATGTTTGGTGTAGTTAATTGGGATTCAATTTTTTGTCAATTGGTTTGAATGCTTGGTATAGTTAATTGCGATTCAAATTTTACTTAATTGGTTTGAATGGTTGGTGTAGTAATTCTCTTGTTAGTTCTGTCTATATAGAGTTTGTATTATTGATTTTTACAGGTTAATTTATTAGATATTTGGAAAAAAGAGATTATTAGATGATAAGAACTAAGAAGACATGAGTCGGAAATGCCGAAAGGACAACGAAATGGATGTATAATTTGCTTTGATCTACTGAGTCTGCACAGTTGCCGGGATTGTTACTTTACAACTTTATTATCACTGCATATTTTATCAACAATAAATAAACCTGTATAAATGATTTAGATCGCACTTTCCCCAATTTGCTGTTGCCAAAACAAACGTACTGTAGGAGTAACCAATTGAAGCCATCATTTAGTTAACCAATAACTGTCACGTAACAGTAACATGCATGATTGTCTAGTAATCGGTATGCTTATGATAGATCCAAAACATACATCTCTTCAGATGTTAAAAAGAAAATAAAATAACTGGTGAATGAATTGGTAGCGGAATTGACATGGTAAATTCATGTCCCAGTACTCATTGAGTCATTCATAGCTGATTGTCTAACTGCAATCACAATTCATAAGTCCAATCTTATTCACAAATTTCAGTTCGCTGAAATTAGTAGATTACAACTACAACACCAGCTCAATTTCCAATAATTTAACCTAATAAATGAAAAAATATTGAACTACTTGAATAAGCCCACAATCTAATTAGTTCTAAAAAACTAAAATTGCAATCTCCAATGGCATAGAGAATTATTCGTTTTTGCTTGAACTTTTCTTTTCTTTTCATAAAATAAAATATTTAATTCATAATCTAATACAAGTTACAATATATTTTGATCAAATCATCTAGTTTCTGAAAGTACTTGAATATTCACTTTCTAATCTTCAAAACCTTGAATGGTTATGAGGACAATATAAAAATCAAAACAACAATGCAAAGTATGGGCACAAAGATTCGAACACAAAACCTCACATTGTTAGAGTAATGTGGAGAATATTAATGTAGAAAAAGAGAACTCATAAAAAAAAATCGTATAATCAATTGAGAGACTACATTGTAAGAATTGGGATATAATTACAATAGGTTTAGACATTTTTATATAGTAGAGTCTTGACTAATTACCAAAATATAAACTGTCTAAATTAAAGATACAATATGAAAATAACCTAAACTAACGATATAAAGATGGAAATAAGCCACCACCTCCTTCCATCCTCCAAATATTTCCTAAATATTTATTTCCATAGCCAAAATATTTCCTAAACAACAATACCAAATAGGAAATAGATTATTGAGAGATTTATAGTCATACATAACAATCTCCACCTTGACTTAAAATCTCACCCTTGATACACAGTCGTAATAACGACATATCCAACTCGAGCTCCTCCTCAATAGCAGCTATCCACTTTGCCGCTTTACCTGAGGCTACCGCCTCCTTGCAAATCGAGAACTCGCCAAATATGAATTCATTGGCCATTGCCAAACAACACACAAAATCAAAATATCAATGTCTCATTGAAAGTCCAACCCGATCCCTTACAAAAGTACCTTCTCAATTTTCCTTAACCGATGCATCATCATCAGAATCATAATGCTCCAAGTTATGTCGAGTAACTTCATCTAGTTGATCGGGAACTGCAAACTCCACCTCTTTTCTGACCGTCTCAATCTCCTTTATATCCGGATCAGGCACTTACTCCATTGCCTAGAACATAACTTACTCAAAAGTTGTGTCTCTCAAAATAGGGTGTCCCAGTACTGGACACTGCAAATAATACGCCTTCACACATGAAGCGTATCCAAGAAGAAAATATTTCTTCTCCCCATACTCGAGTTTTCATTTAACAACTTGTGCATAAACGGGATATCCAAATACCTGCAATGTCGGGTAATTCACATGTTTACTCGACCAAACATTTGTTGGTGTTTTGCACCAAATTGCTGTATTCGAAGAACAGTTGACCAACCACCAAGCACTATTAGTGGCTTCCGCCTAGAACTCCTCGCCTGAGCCTGCTCCAAAAAGCATGCACCAAACCTTCTCGAGTAGTTTCCTATCAGCCACGCCATTATGTTGTCAAGAGCGAACAACCATACAATGCTGAACAATCGTTATACAAGGATCACAAATTTGTCCCCACAAATCCAAATAGATATCATCCAAAATTCCTTTCATGTGATGAACGGCTGTAATAAAGCTGAGTCTCATCCGTTTGCCACAAACAAAATCTTCACAAAACTCATGCTTTATGGTATTCTGGCACATAGTAGATCCCTCGTGCTAAAAAATATCATCCCGCATCTAATCGTAAACCCTGACCTTCTAACTGAGGCAGAGAAGGCGACGACGAACGAGCCTAAAACTGCGCCAACTTCCCGAAATAACTTTCCGGTACTGTAGACTTCCAGAATATAACACACCGATCTTCTGGCCACACAGTAGATCCCTCGTACTCAAAATTGTCACCCCGCATCCAATCATAAACTCTGGCCTTCTAACTGAGGCAGAGAAGGCGATGACACACGAGCCTAAAACTGCGCCAACTTCCCGAAATAACTTTTCGGTACTCTGGACTTCCAGAATATATAACACACCGGTATTCTAGCCTTCATCAATGTAAGAACCCATCTAGATACCTTGAGGACTCCACCTTCACATCAAGAACTTGCAACTGATATCTCCGAGAACACCTATGGGATCAAATGGACAACCCGGTCCTGCATCTTGATCAAATGGACAGCCTCGTCCTGCATCTTGATCTCAAGCGTGTCAACACCGGCAACGCAACATAGATGATCATCTCCCAAAAGAACATCTCCACTAGACGCCTCATATGTGGTGAACCACTCTCGATTCGGGATCATCTGATTTGAATTACCCGAATCTACCAATTCTTCTCCACTCTCTCATTCCCATTCGCCACAAAAAATACCTCAACCTTACCGGATTTAGTCTCGTAAGCTTCTTCCGATAGAACACCGTTATCCGCCTCCTGCTTCTCTTTAAGTTTGTAACAGTCGGCCTTAATGTGTTCCGTTTTCTTGCAATAGTTGCACATCAGGTTCTTGTACTTAAATTGCGAATTAGTCTTCTCTGATGTTGTATCTCTCTCCTTATGTCTTCCCCTCTCCACAAACAACCCAATCTCTTGATAACTACTTTCGGTCATAAACAAGTCATAGTCGATATCTGACTTGACTAATAAGTTACTATCGACATCCTCAACGGTGAATAACTCCTTGGAATGAAGCATGGTCTCCTTAAACCCATTATATGGCTTTGACGGCGTGCACAACAACATCACGGCTCTGTCCTCTTTGCCCATCTTAATACTGATTCTCTCCGTACCATTAAAGAAACAGATATACACCAAAATATGGACCTTAACATACATACCGTCTGCCATATTCAAAGAGTCGAATCGCCGCTTCAAACATAACCGGTTTATAACTGATTTCTGCATGTAGATTTCTTCTAACTTCTTCCATGTGCCATCTGATGTAGTCCCCGTGAGAATTTAGTGAAGAGTCGAGTTGCTCAAATATAGCTGAATTGTTGAGAGGGCTCTATCATCCATCACCTCCCATACTTTGCCCGTCATCTCCTTCGGTCGTCCGGAGATGGCGACCTTCATGTCTAGATTGGACAAGATAGTCTTCATACGCACTTGGCAAAGTACGAAACTCCCTGTGTCATCATACTTCTCACTATCAAATTTTGTCGACATAACCGCATTTGGAATCATGATGATATAAAGCGGTATACTTAACTTGCGGAAGCACAAAGATTATCGTTACATAACTCTGGTACCAATTTGTTAGGGTAATATGGAGAATATTGATGTAGAAAAAGAGAACTCATGAGAGAAATAACTAGAGAAGAAGAGAGAAATCGTATAATCAATTAAGATACTACATTATAAGAATTGGGATACAATTACAATAGGTTTAGACATCTTTATATAGTAGAGTCTTGACTAATTACCAAAATATAAACTGCCTAAATTAAAGATACAATATGAAAATAACCTAAACTAACGATATAAAGATGGAAATAAACCACCTCCCTCCATCCTTTAAATATTTCCTAAATATTTATTTCCATAACCAAAATATTTCCTAAACAGCAATATCAAATAGGAAATAAATTATTGAGAGATTTATAGTCATACATAACACACACTAACTAGCCTTGCACTCACACTACTAAGCTCAAGATCACCAGAAACAGGTCCAAATGAATGACGCGTGGCAAGTATGAAGAGAGGAGAGCGAGATTGGTTATGTTGACTCTATTGACCAAGTCAACCCTCCTTAATGTATTGACTCTTTTTAGTATAAACCCGTAGGTGATTCATGTATAATAATAAAAGAGTTATCTTACAAAAGAACCAACAGAATCGAAGGAAAGGAAAAAAAACCCAGATAGACTTAGCTACTCACAAGCAAAACTCTTTCTAATAATCTATAAAAAGAAAGAAAAAAAAACCAACCAAAAAACCACAAGATACAACTTATACCTCCAAAAATAACCCCTTACTACAGTCTTGGAAAGACTGAGTCTTCAAAATTGATCTTGCCAACCCTGGCCAAATTTGCTAGCCTATCTCTCTTCCACAAAATAACAAAGTAGGATCTTTTACTCTCTTTTCCATAGTAAACAGTCCATGGCTGCTTGAATTGCAATCCAGCCGGATAAGGACAAGGTTGAGTCCTCTCTGAGCTGCATGGTAGAAACCACCTCTCGACAGTCAGAATAGAACGTACAAGGAACTTCTGAGAAGTCCCTTTCCACTATCTTTAAAGCCCCCAATATTGAAAATAATAATAATCTTCATGGTTATCTCTAAGTTGATTAAGAGGAGGTAAATAGCAATGAAGGATATAAAGGTGCAATTATTGAAATTGACATGTTAATATCATCGATCACCAAGTGCCAGTGGCTGCAAGTTTCTAATAAACTAATTAATATGTTTGTCACACATTTTCACATAATATTTTATGGGACCTGATGATGCACGACAATTTTTCTCATCGTGACGCAAAAAAACATTATATACAAGCAATAAAGAGTATATAAAATTGAACAAACAATATATATAATTCATTTTTGTTAGAGGCAATAAATAATATATATATAATAAAGATAACATTACATAGAAAACAAAAAAGTACATTGACTTATTTGGGTGTAGATTGTTCGGATAATGTTAGAACTGACCAAAACAAATGAAAAAAAAATATTCAGATCCAAATAATTTTTTTTTGGTCATGTATTAAAATTCAGTGCGTTGGATTCGAATCTGGATAATATCTGGTTCGAATAATTATCAGAAAATGAAATACAGTTTTTGGGTATTTTTTGACCCATATTATCAACTATGAATATCATCTACTATATATATATATATATATATATATATATATATATATAGAGAGAGAGAGAGAGAGAGAAAGTAATGCTTCCATATACCCATTTTTAAAAAAACTTTTGGCCATTAGTTGCATCTTGGCCGTTCAATTTCTGAGGGCAAAAACGAGATATAAATTAGAACATGGAATGATTGCCACGTTGTGCCTATCTCACTAGAAGAAAGAAATGTTAAACATATCAAATTGTACGTATTCCTTTTTCTATATACTTATTCTTGCATGCATGAGCATTTGATTAATATCAAAATATTTTTTCATAAACATATTAAAAATAAATATAAATAAATAATATAAAAATAAAATTATTTTTATATATGATTTGTTTCTATTGATGATGCATTCCAATGAGCCACGCTATGTATTTTTTAAATTATAAATTTATGGAAAAACCATACTAATATATATTATATATTTCGCATAAATTATATGTTGTTTATTTTTCTCTTGCATCATATCTATATATTATATATTATATATTTAAAAAATATTATATATAAATTTTCTTGCATTATATTTTATTGTATATATTATCATGTCATACTTATAAACTATCTTAAATATAGTATATTGTTTGATTGTCTTTATATATCATTTTTGCCAATAACACATATATTGTTTTAATGAAATTTTTTAGATATTCAGTTTTGTCAGTAGAGAAGTATAATTGTTTCCTCTATACTTATTATTTTATATATTCCTTCATTTCTAGTTTAGATGTGTGTGTAAATTCCGATGCCGCAAAAAAATATATATTAATTAGTTGTCGGACATAAAACAAAAAATAAATTCTAGATAAATAAAACTAATGAGTAGCGTATGTAGCGGGTTATGAAAAAGATATGAAATCAACCCGTTACACTAAAATCTTAAGATAATTAATGCATTAGACTTTTTTACTGTTGCACCTAATCCGCCCACGTCCCATATAACTGTAGTTCAAATTTACTAACGTACCCTTGCATTCAATGATTTTTTACGGGCTGTATAGCTGAAAATACAGGCTAAACCGGCTGTATAATTACAACCGGTCATCCTAATTAAATCTAACCGTTAAATCCATTAAAATGGACGGTTTAGAAAGATGGGATGTATGGAAGCATTTCTCATATATATATATATATATATATATATGACTAAACAACTTGTACAAGTAAAGTCCGGATTTTGCTTGTGATTTTATTTGTGACCAAAATTCATCAAAAATTCAAATTTTAACCGTACGGATGGAATATATATGTTTTGAATATGATGTAGATTAATTTTCACAAGAATCCGAATATTATATATCATTGCCATCATGTATCATTAAAATATATATAATATGTATTATATATTTTTTAATGAATTTTGATAAGATATGATGGTAATGATCATAATATTCCGATTCTTATGAAAATTAATCTACAACATATTCAAAACATATATATTTCATCCGTACGATTGAAATTTGAATTTTTGATAATATATATAGTACAAACAAAATCCGAATTTTGCTTGTACAAGTTATTTAGTCATCCTCTATATATATGTGTGATTATAAACATAAATTATAGATTGTATTACATTTATTATCTTTTAATAATTACAATATTAAATTGTCCTTCTATGTGCGCTAACACGTGCAAATCACGTGCATATTTCTAGTACTCCTTAAGAAAATAAATGAAACAGTAGTTTTGTTCTTTTTATTAGTAGAGAATATCAATAAAAATCACGTACTGTCAACATATCATGTGTAATCAGTAATCCTAAGAGATGCAAAGTATCATGAATAATATTTGTTGAGACTCGAACAAAGTATCATGAATATATACCCTACAAAAGTTAATTTGCTCCTATGCAATGAAAATTTCACGTATGCCACCAATACAATGTTAAAATGTTACTCTGTTTTTTCGTTGTACTTGACTTGGTAGTAAGATACCATTAAAATTGTGTTTTGTACCAATAAGTGAAAGGTTAGAAACTCTATTTGCATGATTTTATTCAAAGCAAACTCTATTTGAATGATATGAAATATAAAGTACATGACCTTCTAATATAAGTGGAACGATTAGAAACTATATTTGAAAGATATAAAATATGAAGTCCATGACCTTTTAATATACCAATTTGTATAAATAACTTAAATATTTGTTCACGTATGGATTCATCAGTAAATATATCCTTCATTTTCTCCAATGACATGCAAATTTGTACAAGGGCTACATAAGTAGAGAATTTGAGGTATTTGAGGGAACCAAAATTACCACTGCATTGTTCAGGTCCTCTTCTGTCGGTGCCAGCTCAAGTGCGCCCATTTTCAACGGAATCATGAGATTGGCGACCACGATCTGGTGGATCAGCCACCATTCGTTGTCATTATCATGCAGCGATCTCAGATCTGTACCTGTGAGCTCAAACCTACAAAACACGGAGAAAAATCAGTATCTATTACAAGAAAAGTAAATGATGAGATATCTAGGCGATTTTACGTCTGGCGTATATTTGCACGACGGCGTCTTTCATGAATGACAGATCGGGCGATCGTCACGGCTAGAGAGACGGCGATCACCGATCCTCCTGTAATGAGGACCTTTCGGTTCATTCCGGATCTCCGATCGGCCACAAGTATCAGATTGATTCGATCAATTTCAGCTAGCGGAGAGAAATAGAGACAAACAAACGAGAGCGAGAGAAGGTGGTGATGGAGTGGTTAGAGTATGTACAGATAAGCATACCATATTGATAAATGCCAAATTGTTCTTCTGGATCCATCTCCTATTAAATTAAAGAACTGTTACATTAAAAAGTAATATAAAAAAATGCATGTAAAATGGAGGTTTAACTATTGAGATTGATTAGAATCCATATAATCACATATTTATTATGCTATTTTTAGTAATTACATGTTAAACTTTGTTTTGAATCCATATATATGAGGGATTGTAGTAGGTAGTTATGTGTGTTTAATTGGAATCAAGGAATCTATTTCACGGACATGTTCTTGATTTATATTAGAATTGATATGGAAACTTAGGGTTTTAATTCGAAATTCATTGGAATTAGGTTTTAAATTGAAAAATGGGGATATTAACAGACAATTATAGTGTTTGTATGATATTTTAGGGTTTGTATAGAATATTAGAATTTTAGTGTTTATATGACCATTTTAGACTTTTAGATAGGTTTTAGTTGGAAAAATAAGATTTTAGATTGAGAATTATTTTGAATAATGATTTAAGTTTTTAACTTTTGCTATCTATTGATAAATTTACATTTTACATTTTGATTAATATGAATTTAGACATTTTGTCACAATTATTTTATTATTTTTATTTTATTTTATTTTATTTTATTATTTTCATTTATTTTTTATTTTTTATTTTTATTTTTTATTTTCTAGCATGGTGGAAGCGGGTGTAAATAGCCAGTCTTAAGTATTACCCACCGATTTCGAGTCTGGTGGTAGAATCACTTACCACATATACCGTAGCACCGGATTTACACCGATTTCCAAAAGGGTGGGTGTCATATGTTAGACCGGTTTAAACCGGTGATAGACGCAAATTAAGCCGATGATAGAAACATTTTTTCTAGTAGTGTATGCTCTATTTATAGGTTTACCATTTGAACCCTGTGCTGTGCAAATCAATTTTTTTAAGGCCAAAACATATCACGGATTTATTCATTTCAAAAAGTTCAATTTATTGGAAGAGAATAAAGTTAATGTTTTAATTTTATACAATTATATTAATATATTAAAACTGCATGCTATTCTATATAAAAAGGTTGAACTAAATTATCAAAGTAAAAGGTTGAATTAAAAATGTGTTATATATCATATGTCCAAATTTTGCTTGTGCACAGTTGTATTATCTACTAATTTTTACATGGAGCTTTATTAATCGAGTCTTGCGCATGTAGGTGCAAGTTTTGCCCTTGACCAGTTATTCCTTCTTATCAGTCTGCTCGGTTTATTTTTAATTACGCAATATGAGATTAATGGCGGATCTTAATCGGTTTAAAATTTTGTATTATTCGGCTAATTCGGTTCGGTTCGGTTTTGGTTTCGGAAAACCGAATAAACCGAACCGACCAAATTATATGTCAAATTACTAATTTATAATGATTTGATACTAATTTTTTGAAACTCTGTAAATATGATAAAAATCTCACAAAAGAGCAAATGTCAAAAAAAAAAAAAAAAATACAATTTACAAACTTTAAATATAAGAAAAAATAAATGAAATCATAAAATATATATGAATGAGAAAATACATTAAGAAATATATTATTCTATACAATAAAATATTATTCTATAAAATAAAATAATATTCTATAAAATAAAAGAATATTTTACTAAAATAAATCACGGGATAGAAAATTAACTTTATTTTTTAGTGTGAAAAATTATATAATTTCTAGAGATTAAAAAATGAATGTGAAAATTTAAGTGAGTTTTTTAAATATTGAGAAAAATAAGCGGTATTTCACCAAAATTCCAAAACAATAACAAAATTAAATCAAGTAAGGTCTCAACTTTTATTTATGAAAATATATAAGTTAAATATTGAAACAATTTAAAATATTTCATTTTATAGGAATTAAAATGAAAACATATAATGAAAATATTTAATGGGTTTATGAAAAAAATATTTTTTAGAGTGACGCCAATATTATTTTATTATAATTTTATTTGGATTTCTTGTTAATTCGGTTCGGTTCAAAATTCGGTTCAATTTTTATTCGGTTCGGTTCAAGTCTGTTTTGGTTCGGTTTGGACCGAACCGACCGAATGAACACCCCTATCTTCTATCTCCTCCGCCATGTACCCGGGCCTCCAACGCCCTTCCACAAGGACGCGCTTGCCATTGATTCTGGCACTTCTCTCATAATCGCCATTGTTATGCACGCGGTGCTATTGCTATTGCGTCACATTTTGTCCGTTCTGTTACAACTGAAAGTAATAATGTCCTAAGCTAAACTGTTTTACTGTGTGGAAAACGGATTATGTATCAGACATTATATTTTTGTATTAGCTGTTTTATCTCATAAACTTTTTCATATAATAATTGTGCGTAAGGGTTGTTAGATTATTAATTAACCATGAATATGTATGTCCGTTATACGTCATCAGAATATGTGATTCTGATAGTAAAATCGTAAAGCAAAGTGAATACAATTCTAAATTATCCCTAATCATATGTGATGTTTGTAAGACAAACATATTTGAAAATCTCATATCATATATATAGTTACTAGTATGTTTTTTGGATGATGATCCCGTTTTACTGATCATGGATATTGGATATCAATTCATTAATATAAATATATGTTGAAGAACATATATTGGATCGACCCACTATGAGAATATACATGGTATATGTCATTAGTGTTTTTTCATCATCTAATGTATGAGTAGTCCTTTGACTTGAGGTCATCATAGATTCCTGCATGTATATCTTTATACTTTGACATAGTCAAACGTTGTCTTTTACCGGATAATTATAAAAGCTATGATCGGGTATTTAGTAAACCATGAGTTGGAATGTGAATGATCAAGATAGAATTTGTTACTCTCGGATACGAGAGAGATATCTCAGGGCCCCCTGATAAATTGAGACTGAAGAAAAACACACGACCGTGTACGAAAGAATTAGCATGTGTTGTTAATATCTTTTAATTTATTCAGTCTAATTATAATTCAGGAAAGATAATTGATCATAATAAGGATGACATAAAATCATGCCTTATGATCAATATAAATATCGTTTAATAAAGGGACTAAATACATAATTGATGTATAAGTTATGATCACGTATCATTCATTTAATTTGGATAATCATAACGTCGTATTAGAGGCTACTTATGACTTATAAACTTGAAGTTTATTGCCAATATTAAATGAACTTACATGGTCGCACACAAACATAACTAACTCGGTTGGACACAGAAAATCAAAAGGAATGTGAAGAGGTGTGAGCATTAGATGCTATAAATAAATGCTATAAATAACTAACTGTTTAATTATATTTTTATAATTGTTATGTGATAATTATACAAAATCTTACTCTTTTCGTTTCCTCCAGTATCTTATAAAAATGATATTTGGAGTTGTAAATGTAAAGATTTTTAGGTGTAAACATACGCAACACAACTGGAATATGAAATAGATGGGATTAGGATATATATAAGCATGGACGTAAAAGGAAGATCATGTATATTTTATTTTATATCATGCTAAAATGAAAACTTCTAACTTATTGGTAACAAATACAATTCCAATGATACATTCTCATCGTACGTGTCCAAACTTAAGCCACACCTGTGTGTTTCCCATGATACCAATTTAGAGTTTTGTAACATAATTTATAACAAAATATTATCAATAAAGACAATATATATAATTTCAATGGAAAATTTTTGTACGATATACAAATTCACATTTTGTGGTGGCACATATGAAACTTCCACATTTGTAGGATGGCGAGAAACTATACATTACATCTTCTAGGTAGGACATTATTCACATTTTGTGATTTTTCAATAGTAATCTTTATCAATGAAAGCATAGAGCCACTGCTTTGATTTTGTATCGATATTCTTTAAGTTTAACAATTACAACCCCATTTTAAGTAGACGATTAACGATTTCTTTCAGATCATTAGTGAAATGGTTGGTGAAACAAGATGGCAGTCAGTGAGTCAATAGTCCGGTTTTGATTGGAAACGGTTTGAGAAGCAGATGAAGCTTGTTTTAGAATTGCGTGCTGTTGCACTTCGGATGATTTTTCATAGTGAAAGGGGGTGGCACTCAATGGGATATCAAGTTGGTGCCTTCTCAGATTAAGAGAGAATTATTTGGTTGAATTTTATATTGGTAATAACAGGTGGATACTGTGAAGAAATTTAATACCTTAATATATAAAAAGTATTAAATCGACCCGTCAGAGGAGACGTCAAATAAAATCGGAGATCAAGACTGTCAGATTTCATCCGGCACAAGAATCTCTTGCTCTCGGTTGCACATATTTTGTATTGTCATTATTTGACGTATGAATTCATGAAAATTAGTGGTTTACTTGATGTTTTGACGACGAAGGAGGGCCTGACTGGCTAATGGTTATGAGGGGACTATAAAAAAACAAAACAATAAGGTAAAGTATGAGCACCAGGATTCGAACACAAAACCTGACAGTAACCAGCCTTGCACAACCTCACACTAACCAGCATGTCGAGCATAGAAAGATTATCTTTGTTCATCATTAAAAAAAAGATTATCATTGCAAAGGGCATGTAGAACATACAAATAACTTTTTCAAATGGTTGCTTACGGCGCAATAGCTGCCTGTGGGCTTGCCACAAGGCCAGGCCTAGTTGATAATTTGTCATGTTTGAACTATGAATAGTCCAATAGATTGGATTGTAGATAAAATCTGGTGTTAATTGCAATAACACAAGTTATGTTTTATTATATAATTATAGTTATACGGTATAAATTATACCTTTCAGAAATTGTGATATAAAACTTTCAGTAATAAACGGATAGTTCTATATATTATTAAAACTCAATAGATATAAGATTGTGAATACATATATGATATAACTATATAGGATTGTTGCAGCTGAGTAGTTACCCTGAGTTATTACTAGTAGAATGTTGTTGCAGGAGAAACAATATGACTCAATAGATATAACTACTAAGTAATATGACTCAGGAGAAGTTATTATATGACCCTAAGTTATTATTAGCTCAGAGGAAGAAATATTACTTAATAGATACAACTACTTATGATTGTTGCAGCTTAGGAGAATTACATTAATTAAGATTAAGATTATGAATTAGAATTTTTATCATCACAGTAATTTAAGAGATGATGATTGTCAATTTAACATTTAAATAATTAAAAGATATGATAATGACATGTAATATGCCAAACTAACAACAAATGCTCATTAAATGCTATTATTCCAAAAAGAAAATTAATTTTAAAACATGCCTAAAAAGTTTAAATAATTCCAACTTCAAATTAAACCAAAATACCAATAATTTTTAAAAATGCCACTTTATTTTACTCTAAACATAACAAATGTTCATCTCGCATCGGTGTAACTCTGATGATTCTTCCATCAACTCTCGTCTTATGTAGAGTGTTCTTTGCGCGCCTGCCGTCGTGTCCATTCGCAAATGTAATAAATGTCATTGGCGTTAGTCGGCCGTTCCTCTGTTTAGGTAACTGCATTTACACAAAATAGGAAGCATGTACATATTAGACTACCAACTTTATTCGAAATATATTTAAATAGTATACAAGGAGGATCAAAGACCTCCCCGTATGGTGCGCATAACTCGACAATTCTTGCACAGGTGGTGCCAAATGCGAGGCCGCCAAAATGCAGCCTGAGAGGCTTATCATCATCATCATCATCTATGTTTGCTTGCTAAGAAAAAAAGACAGGTTTGATGTTCAGTAATTTATTTTTTGACAAAAAAAAACAACAAAGAAAAAGTATAATAAATTGAAAAAGTGTGAAAAATGAAACCTGGTTGGTGCTTGTGGATGAGGGAGGCGGGCTGGAGCTGCTAGAGCTTGCTGCAAGTGAGGATTGAGAAAGAAGCGGGCTGGAGTTGGAGTTAGAGCTGGAGGCGACGGAGTTGGAGGTGGTGCTGTTCAGGCGGCCGGAGAGATGGGGCTGCTGCTTCTGCTGGACTCAGAATGATGACCGGCGCCGACCGCCCGTTCTGTCACGACACAAAAAAAGAACAACTTAATTGTCTGAAATGGACAGAGAGAGAGATAGTATGAAGTTTCTTTTAATTTTGAGCAAGCAAAAATCAAACCTAGCTTGCACGAGTCTGAGCATGTAGCTGCCTCTCTCCAATCTCCTCGGTGTAGCCCGACCAGCTCCCGTACCGCCCCTCGTATTGCACTTGGTGGTTTCTTTGAGGGGCTTCCACAAGGACGCCTTTGCCGCTGTTTCTGGCATGTCTCTCAAAATGGAGGGGCTGAGGCCCTCTCTCCCCTTCCGTTTTGATTCCCGCCAAGACTGAGGAGCTGCTCCGGCCTCTCTCTCCTCCCTCTCTCACCTGCGTTGTTGCGCTGCCCGTTCGCCTGCCCCCTTTGCTGAATAGAGAGCGCCCCCCTGCCATCTTCTACGGCGTAATGGAGGAGGCGCGCCGAGTTCTCTCTTTGGCCGCTCGAAGAGATGCCGCCGCGTGCGCTATCTGCAAATCATACAAAAAAGCAAAACAAAACCTTACTTCTTTCTTCTCATATACTCCCACAATCTAGTCTACACTTATCTTCTTTCTTCTCATATACTCCCACAATCTAGTCTACACTTATCTTCGAAATATTAATTATAAAAAAAACAATAACAGACCAAATAACTTTGATCTCGCGAGGCGGGGGCGCGAACTTTGGGGGATTTCCTCCTCCCTGCAAACCATGTTTTTATTAACAAATTCTCTTTTCAAAGAAAAATTAAAATTAAATAAAATATTTTAAAAATAATATAAAAAGAAAAAGAAAAAGAACTACTCTTATAGATATTAACCTGATGGGTATGAGTATATGTTAGCGTTAGTTTTATTAATCTCACTACTATTATATACTCTCTCTACCACCTGCTATCCAAATGAAGAAAAGAAAAAGAGATTGAAAAAAAAATATCTAATTTCAAGTAACTATTATAAGAATGAATGGATGAATTGGGTCAGTCAGGAACAATAATACATTAAATGTGTTTTGTAGTGAAGTTAAGAGCTGGGTTAGTGCAATTTATTTGAAATTTTTTTTTTATTTTAATTTTATTTGAAATTGTGCGAAAATACCTCATAAGAAGAAGAAGAGGAAGAGGGTGGAACTTCAACCAATGTCACCTGTGCCGTAGTAGGAGATCTGATTTTAATTAAAAAAAGAACAAGTATTAAAATTAATAACAATACATTCACACACCATTAAAATAAAATACAAATTAATAAGGACGAAAAATGAAGAAGAAAACGTACACATCAATATCCGAACTCTCGTGCAGCGGGGCAACCTGTTTTATATCACAGAAAAAAGAGGGATGGAAGAAATATTAGAATAAAAATACTATAGCAGGGCTTGGAGGGTGTACTATATATATGCAAAATAATCAAAATTTGAAAAACACCGAGCAGGGTATATAATTAATAATAACATTTTAGTGTATTGGTACGTGGTCTTTACTACCTGTTCTATATTAAATAACTTATGGAATAATTTACAGAAACAGAAGGGTAATATTGCAAAAGACAAACGGGTCCAGAACAGGGATCAATCTAAAGGTGTTGGTAAAAAACAGAGATGCATGATATATAATCAGAAAGTTACAATTGGGAGAGTTATTTAATATGGGTCAATGCAAGAAGGTCACCTCATTCATAATCCATTCATAACACATTATTATGAAAATTATTATGAAAATACCTCAGAAGAAGAAGAAGATGACGAAGAAGAGGGTTGCGCATCAACCAAGGCCACCTCTGCCGTAGTAGGAGATCTGATTTTTATTATAAAAAAAAAGCTAAGAAACTCATTATAATCACTCACAAAATTTCAAATTAAAAATAACTAGTATAAGCCAAAAGGAATAAAAAACTTACATCTCAATCTCCAAGCTGTCGTGCAGTAAGGTGACCTGTTCCAAATCACAAAAAAGGGTGATTCAAGATAATTCAGAATTTAGAAATTACTGTGGTCTTATCGGTACGGGTTTGGTACTCAAAAGGCAGAAACTGCATACTTGACCGTTTACGAATTGTAACTTGTACTGATATAAACAAAGATGAAGAGAAGAAGCAAAAGATAACAATTTTAACTGGTCAACTGGAAATTTATGACTTTGAAAAAAACTCCACAAGGCTGTTCTTTTGATTTCAAAATCAACAGGTAGTACTCAATTTTAGGTGGGAGCAAACAAACTTAAAAGCCCTTAATAATAACTAAAGGCTTGAGAAAATTTGAAATACCTGATCGGTATGAACATGAAGTGGCTCATGCAGCAGCGCAACCTGTTTCATAAAACAAAAAAAGGGAGATTTAAGAAAACAAATATTTAATTTGCCAAACAGTCAACACATCCCTAAATCCGAAACAACCTAATTTAATTATTTAATGTCAAAATTGGAGCGAAGTGCCATACCCCCCAAAACCTGCAATTAATTCCATAATTTTAACCCATCTTACCCTCAATTAAGCCTGTCTAAATTTCCTCAGTTAACCTAATTACGCCAAGGCAGAATGCACTGTATATACATGAAAAAAAAATTCCAGAAAATACAAATAGGGTGGGGAATTCCGGGATATGGCATTTCCGCACTTTGGAAGTGCGGTTGGGTCGAAAATCGCACTTCCAAAGTGCGGTTTGTATTTTAAATTCGGGCCCGATTAAAAAATTTCATTTTTGCCAAACCGCACTTTTAAAGTGCGGTTTGGAATTTTTTTTTTTTTTCTTTTCCGGTTTTTGCCAAACCGCACTTTGAAAGTGCTGTTTGGAAATTAATTTTTTTTTTCTTCCGGTTTTTGCCAAACCGCACTTTGAAAGTGCTGTTTGGAAATTATTATTTTTTTTTTTTGCTCAAACCGCACTTCTAAAGTGCGGTTTGAAATTTTTTTTTTCAACCGCACTTTAAAAGTGCAGATTATATATAATTTTTTTTTATGTTTTTTTCGCACGGGCAGTCCAATCAAATTCAATCTGTCGCGTAATTTAATAGTTCTCACCTACCATTTCAAACGCTATAAATATAACATTAGCCTCATTCATTTTTATTCCTCTTCTTCGTTCATTTTTTAACAAATAATATCTCTCTCACTCTCACTCTTATTTTTATTCTACAATCAACTATCATTTTTTATTTAAATGTTTGTTTTATATCATTTTTAATTAATATTTTATATTTAGTGATTTAAATGAATGTTTATTTATTTATAAAATTACTGATATTTTGCAGATGTCGACGGACGATTTTGATCACTAGGGATCGGTAGATGCTTCTGTTTTATATGCTCAAGATGTTCACCGATCTAGCGTACCTTCAAATAGTATTGCTTTTACCCAGCACGTAAAAAAATGGAACGAATGGATGATTCATCACCGTAAGATAGATAACAGACTCAGATGATCTAGATTCTATCTTATCATGCAGTGCGCAGCAGCTGAAGTGCAACATCCTCTCATGACAGGATTAATCGAGATATGGCATCCGGAAACAAACTTGTTTCATTTTAGATATGGAGAGATGACTATCACTCTCCGTGACATTTCTATACTGACAGGATTACTTGTAGATGGATTACCAGTTATTGGAGAAAAACCAACACAAGAACAATTTATAAAATTATTAGGTAAAGTTCCACCCGTATGGAAAAATCAGACCCTCGCATCAGCCTCCAATAGCTGCAAGACAATTATATGACAGTGCCGGAGGACCCAAAACCAACATCTGAGATTTTCGATCGTCATGCTAGGGCGTATATCATGTTCTTTTTAGGTTATATAATGCTAGCTGACTCATCTACAAATTCAGTCCCAGTAAAATATTTATTATTGTTAGAAAATTTTGATACAGGCGGTACATATGCATGGGGGCAGCCGCTCTCGCATACATATATAAAGCTCTGTCACGCGCTAGTCGAGCCGGCACTGCGAGAGCTTACGGTTGGTTCTCCTTAGTCCAGGTAGTAGTAATAATAATAATAATAATATTATTATTATTATTATTATTATTATTATTATTATTATTATTATTATTATTATTATTATTATTATTATTATAAAAAGCTGAATTTTATATTTTTTTGCAGGTATGGTCATTTTTTCATATAGCACTAGGACGACCAGACAGAGTTTTCGAGGATTTATATACTGAGGAACTGCCGCTAATGAGTCGTTATACTAGGAGAACATTTACATATAAAAATAATAATATGGGAACGACAGCGCCTTCTGTTGCTGGAGATTTTGACGAGATGGCGTACACCCAAATAAGTTTTCCAATTTTACGTTTCACTAAATTTTTTTACTTCAATAACTTTGAATTTACTACATGCACATTTTATAATTACGTGTAGGTCACTTGGGATCCATATTTGCAAGAAGAATTGTTACAACTACCATGTTCATGCTTCCAAGGATCTCATGTGTGGAGGGCAGTTGTACCGATATTTTGCTTCAATATTATTGAGATGCATCTTCTAGGTCGAGTTATGTTGTAGTTTGGACTCAATCAGCACATACCCGTTGCACCTCATCGAATTCCATCTAGAAAACTAAGAGAGAATGAGATTGCCCAGTACTTATCTATGTGGGATGACAGGACCGAATGTGTTGTTAATGAGCATAATGAGGTCTCATGTGTAAATTATACCAGAGACTTGTACCTGACTTGGTATTGGAAAATAACACGGCGTTGGATTACAAGAAAACCAAATAAGCCGCTTGTTACTTATCAGCCTAGGGCGGCTAATGAACGGATTCTGGTATAAACATATCTTTAAAATTATTATTTTTCTTTTATACAATTCATTTTTTATTTGACACGTTAATTTTTCAACTACAGAAAAATATTTTGCGTAGAAATTCGAGAGGGATAAGCGTGATCTTAGATAAAATGCCCGATTCAGATCCTTATCGTGCTGAACTTGCTCAATTATTTGAACAAGCACGGTTGGAATTTTCCTCAATGACTCTCAATCCTGGTTTTGATGAACCCCATCATAGCAATCGACAGAATCGTTGCAATACGCGACCTTCACGGAATTCTCGGCATGACCAACCTTCGCAGATTCCTCAGACAGTTTGTGCACCAACACCACCCCCGCCGTCATTTGACTACAACAATAATATTCGGATGAATCAAGGTTCGTATGGCCCAGCCATACCATTCGAATTCGGATCAGCTCACGCATCCATGTATAATCATGGAGCTAGTTCATCACGCGCGCAGTCCTCTCACCATGTGCCGAAGCCACCTATTTTTCTAGATTTGATGCAATCGCAACCACCTGTTCAAGATTATGATTACTCACATCCACCTGTTCAAGATGGTTCAAATAATTTTTCGGACTTCTGAAATTTTGTTGGTTAGAGGGATTTGTATTGAGAATAAGAGAGATTGTCATGATTTGATTTTGAATTGATTTTGATTCCCTTCCTCTTTATAAATTTGTCATTTTTAACCCGTGATTTGATTTGATTTTGAATTGATTTTAATTCCCTCCCTCTTTATAATTTTGTTATTTTTATTATTTGAAAGATAACATGAAAAATAGAAAAAATATAGAAAAATATGAACATTACAAATAACATGAAAAATAAGTAAATAACATGAAAAATAGAAAGAGAAAAAATCTACGATGTTAACTATATATCATTTATAGCAATTTCTCGCATACTACAAATGTTGGAAAGTGCGTCTTGTATGTCCATTGTGGTTGCAAAATGAACAATGTTGGGACTGCCTTCCCTCAGGGTCCATCTCAGTCCTCTCACGTTTTTTAGTTGGACGCCCTGCTGTCCTAGCTACTTTTGGAGGAAGAACATTTGGGCCACTCACGCTTGGCGAGTGACGACGATCCGGAATGATCAGAAAGACATGTTCATATGTGCGTTTGTACATCTCTACACGGTAAAAATCAGAACAACAAGCGTACAGATTTTGATGGCAGTAACCACACACTGCCACTAAATGTGGGCATACAATCCCTTCCAACTGAGTGATCATGCAAGAACATGTGCTTTGTTGTTCTCCATATCACACTTCATATATTTCCTCTTGCTATTGATAAAAGATTGTGTTCTCTCACCCGAAATAAATCCTCAGAGTACCGGGTAACACTCATATTCCGGGCACGTTCTCTAGCTTTTAAAACTAATTTCTCCACCTTCATGCAAAGTTCAGTCCCCATCTCAGCACCTTCTGTTCGTCGATTACAAAATAAAATATTAAGACGAGCGTATATTTGAGCTACTCAGAAACAATCAGAAAGATTTGTGGTTGTTAAACCCCATCTCCGGCCACCATCATGTGCTAATGCCCACAGACTTCTTTCACCCACTTGCGAATCAAGATATCTCATTATTCCTGGTTGCATTATTTCTAGTTGCTCTAATCTTTGATTTAACTCTAAGACTGTTTGTTTTGTTGCCGTTCCCCAGAAGTAATTATCGACCTCCTTATTACCATATTTTCTAACAATATTCTATTGAACGTGACGTATACAATATCTATAGACATGCCCCTCTTGGCTAGGAAAAATATCAGCAAATACTTTTTTATGCCCGGTCCAACGATCTGTTAAAATGCAAACTGGTACAGCTTTCGTAATATAATGTTTGACCCGATGAAGAAACCATGTCCATGATAATGCATTCTCTTGTTCCACAATTACAAAAGCAAGTGGAAAGATTCCTGTATTTGCATCGACCCCTATCGCAATAAATAGACAACCCTTATATTTACCATACATACTTGTGCCGTCTACACTTACAACTGGCCGACAGTAAGTAATCCATTAATTGATGGACCAAGTGTCCAAAATATACGTTCAAATATTTGCCCCCTTGGATGACCCTCGAATTCAAAATCTACTTGAGCGTTACGATCTACGAGAGAAATCATTTCTATATATCTAGGCAAGTCTTTATACGACCCTTCCCACGTCCCATAAATAACACTAATTGCGTGGCTCCTAGCCCACCATGCTCTTTTGTATGAAATTACATTCTTGTACTTTCTAAATATAATATTGTTGGATTTCAGACGTGCATAACGCAGCGGAAAAATAAAAATTTCGTCCAAAACCAATCTGAGGATCCGTGCGTATCGATTAAATCAAAAAAATAAATCTTAAAGATACCTTTTGGATTACGCTTAATCCGTGACGCTCAAACCATGCATATTGTCCATGCGCCTCTAAACCGGTTACCATCCTAACCGATTTTCGGTCCGTCTAGGCCGTCTAGGTCGGATCGTGCGGAAGTCATCTACCGCACACACAATCGGTCTCCACCAAAACTCTCAACAAACCGTTCTCATCTTCTTAGGCCGAATAGATCACAAGCGCCGAAAGTACGAACGCCTCTACCGGTGTCCACACGAACAAACTTCTTAAAACGGGAAGAAGAATACTATATATGCTAGTAGCTTGTTCTCCTCTTGCATAAGAAAACTCTTCTTATTTCATCTCACAAAAGATGTATATAATTCCTCTCATATAATCGCACTCTTTCATTTTTGCCATACAAAAAGGAAAGCACCCTTTCATAATTTTGTCATACAAATTAGAAAGTATATTTTCTCTCTTTTGTCTCACAAAAGAGAATGAGAAAGAATGAGAGAGAGAATGATGTGTTGTCAATTGAATTTGGAGCCCTCTATGTCCTTATATAGAAGTGAAGAGTCATGTCTCTTCACACTAAAAGATGTGTATGACATCACTCATCATTATCCATATGCCATCATCTAGACTCTTCTAGATTACATGATCTTTTGTGCTCATAGTCTTTATATACATATATATCACATCTTATCACATAAGATGACAATATATTTTGTGACATTCTTATGCAACTCATCATATAAGTCGCTAGGATTTTCTGTGCCCGTTTCAGTTTGTTCTTTGTGTGTGACCCTGTAGGTTCACTTAATGTTGGCAATAGACTTAACAGTCTATAAATCATGAGCGGACTCTAGCAAGCCATCATGACTACCCAATTTAAGTGAATATCGGTGATCCGATTTACCTAATCAACAATCACGTATTTAGTCCCTTTGTCACACGATATCTATATCGACCATAAGGCATGTAATACATCATCCTTATATTAATCGAATAATATTTCTTGATCCCAAATTAAACTGAACAAGAACAAATGACATTAATAACTCTTATTATTATCAATGAACATATATATTTGGCCGTAAGTATTTTATTGCCATTCGGACATGTGGTATTGTTACATGTGTGACGATCATTATATCGTGTAATTTTCCAATATTATTTTCCTTTTGGATTAATTGCACGCACTCTCCATTGACATTCCGGGTGTTTGCACTCTGCTTCCCACTTCTTTGGAAGGATATATCATACCCACCCACGAATTTTCTTCTCCGAGCTGGTCCTGGTTATAATTCTCTTCATCCCCATATTTTTCACATACCATATTACGTACACATTCATCATCTTTAAACACATCAGGTAAATTTTCAATATCTATACTATCAAATTCTTCTTCTTCTTCTTCTTCTTCTTCTTCTTCTTCTTCTTCGTCGTCGTCATCATCGTCGTCGTTGTCGTCTTCCCCTCCTCCTCCTCCTCCTCCTCCTCCTCCTCCTCCTTCTTCTTTTTCTTCTTCTTCATAATTAGGGATTTGAGACAGTCCATCAAACGATTGGGAAGGGCCTACTTTACTTGGTTGGCCACTAATACCGTAAGAACTATCAAACAGTTAGGAATGGCCTACTACACTTGGTTGGGTACTAGTACCGTAAGAACTATAATATCTACAATAATTAGGTATCCCATAATTTTGACTCCATTGATATTGCATGGTGTTCGGGTTATTATACGGTATAATGTTTACAAACAATTGATTTGTTCTATTTCCGAGGGACATAACCATCATTGAAACACTGTTGTCATCATTAATATCTATAAGATCTGTTATCCCCCCCACCTAAAGGCCAATTACACTTAATTTCTAAAGCCAAATGCCTCAAGAAGGTGTGGATTAAGAAATCCCAAGGATTTGTAAAGACGAGGGCTGCAAGCAAACAAAAAAAATGAAATTAGCCTCAGCTGAGCTCTCGTTACGTAAATTCCAGTCTTAATGTAAATTATAATTATCAACAATATAGACGAGAGGAAAAACAGAAAACTTACTCGAAAGATTTGCATAACCACTCAATGGAGCATCATTCCTCATGATTTGCATGATCTTCAAATTAAAGCAATAATATCATATATATATATATATATATATATATAGCGGGGCGTGTTAAATAGGTGGGCCACGACTTCTATATATATTATCAAATAAATGCTACAATAAAACAAAACAAAAAAAATAAAAACATAAGAATTCCAATTACTTTGCAGAGGGCCAAAAAAGGATCTTTAAATGAATTGAGGGTGTTTAAAGTTTTAATTTAATGAAATGATAAACATACCTTATTCTTTCTCCCATTGCTTGCCTATGGCTGATGTAACAAAGCATAAGAAATTCTTCAGTTGGCATTTGCTCGAACGCCATAACCACAGCCCGATCCACCTGTACATAAAAAGATATATATTGTTACAAAAAGCCCCTTAAATTCGGCAAAGTTATTTACAACTACCAAACAGTCAAAATTTTGGAACTTTTTAGGGTTTTTGTGCAATAATGCATAAAATTGGGGAAAATTATTTAATGATTTATTTTCAGGAGAAGAATTTAAATGTTATGAATACCTGATCATTGGTATTTCCTTCATAAATACTGCTTGCTTCAATCCGTTGCGTAGCTAGTTTTCATCTCTGAGCCGTCGAGGCTAGCAGCATCCTATTTTTATAAATTAAAAAATAAGAATATTATTTCTGAATAAAAATGACAAGACGAAAAAAAGAACAAAAATGCACTACTTACATCTAGAGAGAGCGCACTGATCAAATGCTTGATATAGCACATGACTATGAACATATCTTCGTTTGCATAGACAAAAGCTACAAGAAAAACACAGAAATTAATATTTTTAAAGGAAACTTACTGGACAGGCTGTTGGTCGGACGATCAGTCAACGCACCTTCTTCCCTCATTATTTCAATAATCTGAAAATTAAAGCACTATATCATTTAAAATAAAAAAATAATCATAAAAGTTAAGAGCTGAGAGAGAGTGTGTGTCTTACATATTCTGTGACGTATCGTGAGACTGGGCGCGCAATGTGTACTGGCCTAACTTGAGGCAGCACCTCTGTTCTTATCTGCCAATTGCCGAACCTTGCCGCGCCCTGTCCACCCAAAATCTGGAAAATGCCCAACATTTATAATAGATAAGTTAAATTGAATACGGAATTACAAAGTATATATATTAATTTATTCGTACCATCAGAATATGCTCGTACATATTGCTTTCCGCCAGTGAATCATCCAAATATATTACCAAGAAGATTCTTTAATAAAACAAAACAAAAAGGCAAACTTAATAAGGATCACAAAACGTTTAATTGATAATTGAATAATGAACAGACCTGGATCCCATGCACAACAGATTGCGAACATGGAAGAAAAAAAGGAAGGTCTTTGTCAGAGTTTCATCTACAAATTAAACACAATTAGCATAATATTGTATTAGAAAATTAATTTATTACTTATTTCTTAATTGAGTGAGGTGAGAGTATGTACAGATAAGCATACCGAATTGATATATGCCAAGTCTTTCTTCCGGATCCATCTCATATAAATTAAAAAACATTAACATTAAAAAGTAATATAAAAAAATGCATGTAAAATGGCGGTTTAACTCTTGGGATTGATTAGAATCCATATAATCACATATGTGTTATGCTATTTTTAGTAATTATGTGTTAAACTTTGTTTTGAATCCATATATATATGTAAGGGATTGTAGTAGGTGAGTTATGTGTGTTTGTCACATTACAAGGATGTAATTCGATTTTCTTTTCTTGAATTACAAGTCTGTAAGTGCATAAGATAAGACAGGGATTTAACTTACAAGTAAAAATTGAAGGCCCTGTGCTTGAATAATATCTGGTCGAAATAGTATGAGAATAGATGCTGCTGCCAGCTCAGCTCCGCCCCTAATCTGCATTCGGATAATCTCCAGACTTGGGGATCAGATTTGGTGGATCAGCTGGCCATCGTCGCCATTTCTCGTCCAGGACCTGAGACCTGTCGTCTCAAAACTAAGACAGAGAAAACAACATTTTCGATAAGAAAAACAACTAAACATAAAAAAAAAAGAAAAAAAGAAAAGAAAGACAAAGTTGAAATCCCACCGCTGGTGCCGGAGAAGCCGCTTTCTCCGCCGCAGGCGAAGCACGTAACCGGCGACTGCGGCGCCTCATTCCGGCAGCTTGATCGGATCGGATCGAGCCTCACTCGATCGAACGATGTTTGAGAGAGCGAAAGAGATGCGAGCAGAGATGACAGAGAGAGAGAAAGGTGGTGGAGATCTGATCGAAGCAGGAAGGAAGAAGGACGTACCGGGAAAGAATAGCGGATCTTGAATCCTACATAACGGGTCGAATTTTAATAACTCTGTAAACTGTGTAGCGGGTTCGACTAAATACCTTTTGCTCAGTACTGAGTCCTTCTTTATACGAATCTATACATGTCTATTCACAACAAATCCGTATTTCCATATTAATTTGGGCCCAGTTTGGCCCAACAATGCTGAAGAAAGAGATTTTGAAGCCGTTGGTGCTGACACGTGGCGACTGTTTTAGACTGCACAGCTCTATTTTTAGGCTCCACGGTAAAATAGTAAATAACAAAAACAAATATATGATTGCAACTTCCAAGTGTCATGCATGTACCATTTTTATCCTTCCCAATACTCAACATATTACATAATATTATTTTAATATTATTGTGTTTAATTTGTGAATTTAATTTTAATCAGTAATTAGTTAGATAATTAAATCATTACTTCTCTATTTTTTTTCTTTTAATATTGTATGCATTTATAGTTTTACCTTTTGGTTAAACTTGTGCATATTAATTTTTTTAAGGCCAAAAACATATCAGTTCAATTTATTGGAAGAGAATAAAGTAATTGTTTTCATTTCTACAAGTTTATTATATTTTGAACTTCCAACTTTTCAGCAAGGTTGAATAAATTATCAAATAAATAAGATACAAAGGTTGAAATCTGTCAGAAGTCCAAATTTTACTTGTACACAGCTCTATTATCTACTAGTTTTAACGTGGAGCTTTCTTAATCGAGTATTGAGGAGTATGTCAGTGCAAATTTTGCGCTTGACCAGTTATTTCTTCTGATTGTTTAATTCTCCGTTATTTTATTATATTTTTAATTCATGTAATTGACTCAAATGTAGATATATAAAACAAAAAATTTCAACGTGTGCAAATAAAACAATAACAGAGGAAAAGGATCCTCCATTCTCAGCATTTCTTAATATCCATTTGACAGCCCAATTCTTTTATCCATTCTTTTTAAGAAGCCCAATACTCTTCAGGCCACATCCTCATACCAATTTTAAATCTTGATCCGCTTTGAAAAAAATAATTGATATTTTTTTATATTTTATAGAGATTTCATGTAGTATATTTTATTGAAGTTAATATTTTCTACAGATTCAAAACAATTCAAATTTATTTAGTTATATACCATCTTATTGGTAAAATAATTTGACTGATTGACCTTATTAAAAACTATTCAGTATTACATTTTTTTTATATATACATTTTGTTGTCTTGATGAGATGGGAGATTATTACTCGCACCTAATAAATTTATATCAATACTATATAAATACTCTTAAATAACAATTATAATATAATCAACAAAATACTATCTTTGTTAACTAATGTTCTAACTAATACATAGCTTAGATTTGCATTTTTAGATTGATGTTAACTAATATTTTTTTTTTGACAATAGACCCCAGGTTAAATCTGAGAGCCTGCAATTTGTATTAAGCTAAATTTAGACGTTCATTACAATAAAATTACAAATAATTTGCCAAGAGAATTGGCCCAGGAAATGAAGTAAAAAGAAAAGAAAGCATGGAAGGAAATTTAAAGAACATGATTACAATAAAATATTTTGCAAATAGCAATTGAAGGAAGTAACAATCACCCAATATGATGCCAACCAAATTAGAGTAGATTCTTCCAGAGAGAGATGTCAGCCTTGATTAATGCTGAAATTATTTGCACGGTTAAAGCTTCATCACTGAATGTTCTTGCGCATCTTTCCTTCCATACCCAAAATGACGCAGATGCTAATTGGATTCTTAGGTTTAGGTCCCTTTTTTATTTTAGGGTTTCAATTGTCTGAATGTTTTGTATTCCAAGTAAGTCGAAGATTTGTGTTGTTAATGTGCAATCTTGGAATGAATGTAATCATGATTCGGCCCCCTTCATGCACAAGAGACATATATTCGGCAAAATAAAACCCCTTCTGCCAAGTTGATCTATAGTGGGTTAGATATCTCTCACAAGCCTCCAAATAAATATGCGAATTTTAGGTGACACTCAGAGCTTCCAAATATAGTCGTAAGGGACTTTACATTTTGGGTTTGCTGAAAGCAATGTATAGAAGGATGCAGATGTAAACTTCCCGTTGGATTGTAGAGACCAATCAGCCATTGAATCAGTACCCGTTAGTGTCGAATTAATCTAGTCATCCCAGATAGTAATAAGGTTGTCTAATTCTGTTGTCGCCACATTTGAAAGAGGTAAGTTGAAAACCGTCGACATATCTTGTAGATTGAAAGCATCATTTATTGTGAGATCTTCATTATTATCGACAAAAGAGAATAGGTTTGGAAATGATAGTTGTAGCCTCTGACCTATCCAATTGTGCTTCCAAAAAAAGTGTATTTTCCTTAAATACTCCACTGAATTTAATGAAGGAATTGAATACCGTTATAGCAGTATGTATGTCTTGCATCAATGGAGAGGGATGGTAGTTTGCAATAGTAGTAGGTACCGGTGTTCGACCGTACAAAGATCTTGCAAGTTTTGACCAAAATCCCTCATTTGTGCCATAGAATTTCTACACCCATTTCGCAAGTAGTGCCATGTTCATAATTTCCAAACTCTTAATTCCTAGGCCTCCACATTGCTTTGGTTGGCAAACTTTTTCTCAATTAAGGAAATTAAGTTTTCTTTTATCAGGTAAATCACCATGTCAAAGGAAGTCTCTTCGTATTTTGTCTATTCTCTCAATTACCGACATCGGTAGCTTAAATAATGAAAGGAAATATATCGGCAAAGAGTTAAGTACCGAGTTGACGAGAATTACCCTGGCCGTCATTGAAAGCATTTCCCCCTTCCAAGCCGGCAGTCTTTTTTCAATCTTTTCTAGCAATGGAGTATAATCTTCCTTTTTTAATTTTTTATTTGAGAGAGATAAGCCGAGATGAGTGAAGGTAGTCGTCTTAATTGAGCATTCCAACAGTTGAGCTATATTATGAAGTATATCCTCTTGTGTATTAAACCCCCTTATTAAGGATTTACTCGGGCTGACAACGAGTCTCGTTGTTTGGCCAAGTTTTTTTAGGATGGTTGAGACTAAAACAATGTCATCGTATTCCGGATTTAGAAGTAGCAAGAGAACATCCGCATACATCAAACAAGATGTCAGTGCCGGGTGTGGTTTATTTAGTAAGGATTCTCTCTGAAGCCCGGCGAACGTGGCCAGAAAAGCGTCGGTTACCAAGTCAGATAAGTATGGGGAGAGGTGGTCCCCCTACCATATCCCACCCCCCCTCCCCTCTCTCTTAAATAAATGGTTTTCCCCGGAATACTGTTAAGCAAAATCTTTGTACTACCCTTAAGAACCGCCTCTGAGATTAACTTAGCCTGAGGAAGTGAATACCCTTTAAATGTCAAGGCTTTGATAATGAATTCCCACGATACAAAATTAAACGCTTTGTATAGGTCTGCTTTGTATAATAGTAGAGGAAAATTTTCTTTAGTGGCTAAAGCAGTTGCTTCATGAGCATATACAAAATTATCTAGGATGGACCGTCTTTGGATAAAAGTCGATTGTGATTCAGAAACTAGTCTGTCAATGTCATCTTTTATTCTCATTTGAATTATCCTTGAGACGAGTCTCTGAATTAAGTGACCCAAGCTAATAGGTCTAAAATCTTTGATAACAATAGGTGTTTCACATTTTGTGATTAGAGTGATGAACGATGTTGCCAATGGTCCTAGGTCGAAATGCCCACTTAAGATGACAACAATGACTGCTTTTAATTCCGGGAAAAGAATGTGTTTAAAAGATTTATAGAACTCCCCCGTTAATCCGTCGGGTCCCGAAGATTTATTGGATGGCCAATGATCAATTGCTTCGTTGAGTTCATCATCTTCGAATTGTAGGTTTAATTTCTTTAGGTTTTGGAGTGGGCTTCCCCAAATTTGAGAGAAGTCAATGTTCATGTCACAATCTACACTTGTTCCAAGTGAGTTTTTGAACGATTCAAAAGTGGCCTTGGCCATATCTCTATGTTCAGTTAACATAATATCATTAACTTGGTTAATGTGATTGTTTCTTTTCCTCCATGAAAAAGTTTAGTGTTATTGTCTCCATGTACCGTCCATCTAGTCTTCGATATTTGTTTCCACTTTATTTGTTCCATTTCACATATCTGATGAATCTTTACTTTGGTCCATCGTCTCAATATATTTTCCACCTCAGTCAGCTCCCTATCCTCCTCTGCTTTATCAATGTAATCAACTATTTTCTCACAATTATTAAATTGCTTTTTCCACACATTATTTCTCTATATCGACCAAAGTTTAATTGCCTTAGTCAGTAACTCAATTTTCTCATGTAGCTTATGAGCATCTGAGGCAACATCGTGACTTCATAGTTGTTGAACAAGGTCTTATAGAGTGTTGTCTTTTAACCAGAAGTTATCAAATCGAAATATTTTTGCACCATTAAGTCTTCCTCTTATTTCAAGAACAATCAGGCAATGATCAGAAGTTGTTCTTGTTCCCACCTTCTGAATGGAATTTGGATAGAATTCCCGCCTTCCTCTTTTTTCAAGAACAATCAGGCAATGATCAGAAGTTGTTCTTGTTCCCGCCTTCTGAATGGAATTTGGATAGAAATCTAGCCAATTGTCGGAAACCAAGAATTGATCTAATTTAACCAGATATGGAGAGTCTCTGTTATTGGTCCATGTATACTTTCGTCCCACCAAATTGAGATTGATAAGACTCAATTCATCGACCAAGTCTCGAAACAACACTGTCCAATTTGAGTTGTGGTTTGAGCTATTTCTTTCCTCTTGCGATATAGTGATATTGAAATCCCCCATGATGGTCCAAGGCATGTCCATTGTTTCACTAATTGTTCTCAATTCATCAAAGAAATAAGGCAATTGGTCGGCTGTCACAGGCCCATAAACAGCCGTCGCACAAAAAATGAATCCATCCTTAGTGTTTTGGAATTGTGCAGTAATAAAGAAATCACCTTTGTGGATGTTCATGCAGTCTAAATTGTTGTCGTTGCAAGCCATAAATATGCCTCCCGACGCTCCAACTGATGGCAAATAATCAAATTTCTTAAGTTTCATTCCACATATCTCAGTCAGTTGAATTGTCGAAATTGATTGTAGTTTAGTTTTTGGATGGCGATAAGAATAGAGTTTAGGTTTTCAATATTTTTTTAACAGTTGTTCTCTTCCCACTTGCGTTAAGTCCACGTACATTTCAAGTGAGAAGAGAGAAAGTCAGTTTCTGATTTTCATTATAAGTCAAAGAAGGCTCAGCATTTTTTGCTTTTTAACTAATATTACAGTTGTACTTGGTATTATTAGGACTGATGTTTTAATTTTAAGCAATATTTTTTGTCAAGTACATATACAAAATGTTAATAAAGTACCACTTTTGAGCATAGTTTGACGACTGAATGAGAGTGATACTTTCAGTTTTAATTACTTCGCTAATTTGTAGGGTTTGGTTGATGTTTTACCTTTTTATTGGGTAGTAAGTAGTAACGAAAAAACAATATTGGGTGGAGATCATAAGAATAAATAAAAAAATTATCATCTTTTAAAAACATATAAAATGATATTTACTATTTGAATGATATTTATTGAATATAAAATTATGAAATAAAATAATGCATCATAAATAATGTTATAAAATATCTTAAACTATTTGTAGATATTTTGTCTCAAAATATAATTTTATTTCTTTATTCAAATTTTGGTTTTGGAAATATGAAAACGAAGTTTGATAAAAAAATTATAAAATGTCATAAAATATTTGTAGATACTTTGTCTCAAAAATATAATTTTATTTCTTTATTGTAATCTTGGGTTTAAAAAATATGAAAAAAAAAGTTTGATAAAAAATTTATAAAATGTTATAAAATATATGTAGATAATTTTTGTAAAAAATAGTTGTATTTCCTTAATAAAAATTTTGGTTTAAAAAAATGAAAAAGAAGTTTGATAAAAATTTATAAAATGTCATAAAATATTTGTAGATATTTTGTCTCAAAATATAATTTTATTTATTTATTAAAAATATTAAAAAGAAGTTTGATAAAAAAATATAAAATGTCATAAAATATATGTAGATATTTTTTTGTTTTTAAAATATGAAAAAAAAAATTTAAAAACTAATAAAATGACTCGTGTTGTGTGACACGTTGAACTTTGTATATAGGAAGGAAAAATTGGTTTAATTCGACCCGTTTTCTCCTGAGATACCCAATCAACAAAAAGTTTCATATTATATTTCTTCGATAAATATTCATATCATACAACTTCTTAAGAGAACTCCAAATTTTCATATTATACTAAATTTTTCGACTATTCAAGTATATCAAAATTATAGTACCCACGTTACACGACTTCAGTAAAGCTTCTTTTCTACCAACACCACACTATTACACAATATCTCCTCCTGACAACCAATTAGCACTCTTAATCTGAGAAAGCATGGACTTGACATCCCTAATAGTCGGCCGTCCCTTCGGATCATCTGAGGTGCAAAAGCACGCAATTCGTAAAACGAGCTTCATCTGCTCCTCAAACCCGTTTCCGATCAAAACCGGGTCGATCACCTCCTGCAATTTGTCTGTCTGCGTCATGGTCCTCAGCCATTTCACCAGACCGATTTCTTCAGTGGTCTGAAAAAAGTCGTCGATCGGCTGCTTACCAACTACCAGCACAGCCAGGATGACTCCAAAACTGTATATATCACACTTAGCGGTGAATTTTAATGTTTGGTGATATTCTGGCGCAATGTAGCCTAACGTGCCGGCCACATTGGATGACGTCATGTGAGTGTTTGTATCTGGCATTTCTTTTGCGAGCCCAAAATCCGCAATCCTAGTAAGAACAAATATAAATATATAATAAGAAAAAAAAAGTAATATGCACAAAATTAAAAGGGACATAGTACCACACCTCTATATGTACAAGTATTAAATATGAAATATTTAATGTTATTGTGTTATAAATTTGGGATCATTTGTAATACCTTGCTTCCATATCATCATCGAGCAATATATTAGCAGGTTTAAGATCACGATGTATAATTTGGGGCTTGTGATTCACATGAAGGTATTCCAGCCCAGTCGCAATTCCATCAGCAATCCTGAGCCTTGCAGGCCAGTCGAGTTCCCTTCGGCCCTCCTTTGCCTCCGTCAAAACATCAAGCAAACTACCGTTCTTCATGAACTCATAAATCAAATAATGACAATCGCTTCGCGAAATATGTGCAACCAACGGCAAGAGATTCTTGTGCCTGATATATCCGACAGTTTTAATCTCCGATTTGATCTGACGCATCCACTTGTCGAGTAGTTTCGTCTCCTCCTCTGACGGGTCGGGCCCGCCAGGGACCCGTTTCACGATCCGTTTTATCGCAATGGTTCTTGGTGGGTTTCCAGGTAATTCTGCTTTGTAAACCTCGCCTGAACCGCCACGACCGATTATTTCTAGTGAAGCGAGGCCTTCTTCTTTTTCCAAAAAGGCGAGGTCTTCTGCCCGTTTGATTATTTTGGGGATGTAAATGGACGGACCGGTTTGAGATCTGTATCGCCCACGAATTAGGTTGAGTAAAAATCGGAAGAAAACAGAGACGATTAAACCGGATATGATTCCGCATATCGAACCGACTATGAATCCGATGATCCAATTTCGGATTTTGTGCTTGCTGATATGTTTGTGGTGATGACTCGTGGAATTCGAATTGGAGGTAGAGTTTGAATTCAAAGTGGAATTCGAAGTAGAATTTGTGGTGGTGGTGTGATTGGTTTTAGTCGAATTCTCATTTTCTGCAAGTATATACCTATTCGGTACAGTTGCGATTCTCTTGTTCGAATAGTAGCGAGCCGGTCCAGGCCTTGGGCGACGGAGACCAACATGGTTACGGCGGTGCACAGGATTGAACCGGTCAGGCTGGCCATGAACCGGACGGCGAAGAGCTTCAGATTGAAGAGAGAGGATGGATAAAGAGAAGAGGAGAAGGAGAAGAGAAGGAAACTTCACTGCCATTGTTGCTTGTTTTCAGTGGAGAAGTTCGGTGGGAATGTTGAATTTAAAAACGATGCAAAAGGTGTTAAGTAAAGTTAAGAGGAATTGCTGAGTCTGAAGATGGATGGCCATGATCGAGTGTGGAAATAATGGACGGTCGATGTGTTTCTGAGTTTGATGGATTGGAAATTATGAGGAAGGTTTATTGGAGGGGAGACTTTGACTCAGCAAGTCCACTAATAGGAAGGAGACTTGGAGATTTTTCGTGAGTAACCCTGTATTTAAAAAAATGTTTATAAATTTGAAGGATATAAATATAATCCTTGAGGAAATATTCAATTTTTTAAGGATATAATGTTGAAAATTTGAGATGTAAGTTATTATCTATTAAAGCCTTAATACCTATATTTTCTAAAAGTTCAAGTGTAGTCAAATGGATAGATATGAATAGTTTATCTTTTTAGTATTTTTGGAGTTTTGAATAAAATTATTCTTTTAGTATTTGTATAAGCTTCATTTGCCTAATATAGTAATATCTTTATTTTTCTAAGAGTTCAAGTGAAATAGATATGAATAGTTTTATCTTTTTAGTATTTTTCTGAGTTTTAGATTATTTTTTTCTTTCGAAAGATAGATAAAATTATTTTTTTTAATATTTGTGTAAGTTTCATACTCTTTCTGTGGAAATACTGATCAAATAAATTCATAACCATTTTGAAAAATCAAGAAGAGTATGCACTAGTAGTAATATAGTTGTGCAAGTTTCCACTTCAAATATAATTTGTTTTCTTAATAATTGTGGTGCTGGTTGTTTCTTTGATCATAAACACAATTATCTATCAAACACCCTGTCAATTGCAATCATTTTTCAACAACCATTTATTACTTGTCCTTTCTTTTTTAGTTTGACTGACAATTAGGAAATTAATTAATTTGCCGTGTAGAAAAAATAAGCGAAAATCTTGACGGCCCAAAATCTGATTTTCGATTTAACATCACATCAATTGGCCCAATTAGGAGCCCATATTAAAGGCCCAATAATATTAAATAAACTGTACTGGCCACATAAATCATAGCAGTGTTTATTTATACCCCAAAAAATCAAAGTTATAGAATTAAGATGCATGTGGCTGAGAATTCAGAAACTTCTGATGATTACCTCTTTTGTGCTCAGTCTCGTGGACCAGAAGCTTCTTAACCAAACCCCAGATTCTTCCTCTTTAAAACCATACTATGTTAATGATATGAGAAGCTATTCAAAAGAATATATTTTTTATGATTAAAAACCCCTAAAAATCTGGGAACTTGGTTTGTAGTTTGTAAACAACTCAAAACGGAGAGAGGCTCGAGGCAACCTCAAAATATGCACAAGAAAGGTGATATTAAACTAAACAAAAGGGTTTATTATAGCCAAGAAAAACCATCGAAAAACTGAGGAAACAAATAAAGAAATTTGGAGTGGTTCCCACTCCACGTGCTGTTCCACACAGATCCCCATGCATCTCTTTCTTTCGAGACCTCTTGATATAACATCTTTTGTATCACTTGCTATTTTATGGTCCGTGTAGAGAGTCACACATTCAATTAGGATCTTTAGGGAGGTCAATAGACTGAAATTTGACAGCATATTTCAACTATTTCAGCGGGATAAATGCACCGTTAGTCATTGAACTTTAATTAGGTATACATTTAGTTTTTGTATTTTTTATTTTGACTTTTAGTTATTATACTTTATAAATTATGCATGTTTAGTTTTTTATTTGACGAAAGTAAATAATATCATTAAACGAGTTTAGTAAGTAACTATTTTTGAATAAATCGTTGTGTTTATATATCATTTAAAAGGGATATAATCATAATATTAAAGTTAACGGTGTTAACTATTTTCATAAGTGACGAATTAAACGATTATAACTTCTAAAGTACAACTATCAAAAAATTTAAATCAGTAATACATGAACTAAACATGTAACCAATTAGAGTACAAAAATTAACGGTGCATTTATCCCTATTTTAACATACAAATATGTAGCGAGTCAATGTCGACCCGCTAGATGGAATGTATCATGTTAGTGGCTATAGAGAAATCTTAGCGGAGGTGTGGATCCCTCCATGAATATTTTTTTCTTTTTTGGTTAATTTTTACTTTTTAAAGATGCTTTCAGAAATAAATTAAGAGAGATTGATTTAAAACTTTTTGCATTTATACTTACTATATCTCAAATGATAATCTCATCAACAAACTTGCACTTAAAATAAAATAAAGAGAGATGCCAAACTTACTATATAAAATGAATTTCAAGCCACATTAAATAATACTATCATGCTCTGTCTCTATGTCCCCATTTATTTCCAACATTATCACTGAATTTGGGGTATTAAAACATTAATCATGGAAGCCATCACTGTCTTACAAAGTTTTATGATAATAATTCCTTGAACAATATTTAATGAAGAAAAAAGGGGAATGGGTAATAAAATAAGGTTTAGTTATTAGTGTGTGAGAGTGAGTGATGAGATAGGGGAAAAGGGCAGAGTAATGAAATGAAATGTCCCTTCATCTCCCAATCTTTAATCACCTTGTCATCATTGGAGCCTGACCCCTTACCTTACCTGCTCAGTTCTTTCTTTTCAGTCCAGTTCTTCTGTGGTTTATACTAATGTATAACCTGCACAACATGATATTATATATAGATTATTTATAGATTAAGTTTACGTATGTAATTCTCAATCATGACGTTGATGTAACAAATATTTTACCTTTCTAAATACTCAAAATAACATGGTTGTAACTTATTTCTCTTTATAATCTCGTTTTTGAAGTCCAAGTCATCTTGTAGTGGACAGAAAAAATTTGAGATTTCAAATCTCACCTCAATTTAAAAAGTTTTTTTTTTGTGTGTTTTACACATGTTAAGAGTGAATCAAAATTTGGAATTTCATTTTTTCTAACAGACGTGGAATATGAAATTTGGATTTTGATCACTGAAAGAAATATAATTAAAAAAATTAATTAGAAAAAAAAATTGAGACTTAAATCAATTATCATGTACTTTTTAAATAATGAATCATAATTGACATAAATAAATTGATAACATTTTTATTATATATATATTGGACCTGATGTCGTCATATTTTATGAAAAAACAGTATATATGTGGGCAACAGAGTATATAAAATGCCCAAAATAATATATATGATCCATTTTTTTATAACACTACATAGAGATAATAAACAATACATACGTAAAACAGTGTAAACAATATATATATATATATATATATATATATATATATATATATATATATATATATATATATATATATGAGTGATGCTAAAATACATACGAGCGCTCCATTTTTACTTACAGTCTTGAATATTATACGTATCATAAAAAATTCAAATTTCAAATGTACGGATGGAATATATATGTTTTGAATATGTTGTGTATCAATTTTCGTACGAATTAGAATAAAATATCATTGTCATCATGTATCATCAAAATATAATATTCTCATTCTTGTGAAATTTTTTGATGATACATGATAGTAATGATATAATATTCCAATTCTTGTGAAAATTGATCCACAATATATTTTCTCTCTCTCTCTCTCTCTCTCTCTCTCTCTATATATATATATATATATATATATATATATATATATTGAAAAGCAGAAAAAAATAATATATATACAAAATCTCATCGCGTTTTAGATATGCTCTAAACCTTCGTGCTTTCACATTTTCCTATATATATTGCATAAGAAGATCTTTTTTGAAGGCTGTATCTCCTAGTCTGATTAATTAGTAATTAATTTTAGTTTAGTAAACATAAATTGTAATTTGCTAGTTTGAGATTTTAGGGTTTTAGAATTATAAAAATTAATAAATGGAAAAAGATGAAGAAAAGTAAATTGAGATTTGCTCATGTTTTCTATGAAAGTTTCTTCGAGAATTTTAGGGTTTCGAATTATACAAATTAATAAATGAAAAAAGATGAAGAAAAAACATGTTTGATAAATTGTATTTTGCTCATCTTTTATAAGAAAGTAGTAAATTCTTTGAGATTTTACCATATTTTATAAGAAAGTAGTAAGTTGCAATTTGCTCATGTTATATAAGAAAGTAGTAACTTCTTTGAGATTTTAGGGTTTTAGAATTATACAAATTAATAAATGGAAAAAGATGAAGAAAAAACATGTTTGGTCAAATTTTCATCATTGCCCACCTCTTAAATGGTTTCAATAAATGATAAAATGACATGAGAAAGGCTAGTGTGGATGTGAAGTCCCCAAAACTCTCCACTACTGTCACTTCATGTTTACATAATTTTTTTCGTTATTCTTTCAATATTTTTCCTTTCTACCTTCTTTTCTTGATAGTATCTTAAGTTTGGACATGTCATTTTTTTACTTTAAGGGCACATCATTTTCCATGGTCCAAAAAAGGAAAAATTGAAATGTTCATGCAAAGATATTTTGAGGTAGAGAAAATCAGAATAATAAATAGATTGTGTTTGGTTTTTCACTATAATCTGGGTTGTTGAGATTAATTGTATATGTCATTGATGTAATTGTTGTTAACGACTGTTAACTATTTTTTTTTTGTAGTAAATTGTCATATTGTAGTGACATCTTTAAGAAGGATAAAAGTTCATGCTTAGAACTAATTTGTTAAACTTGTAGTCATTTTAGAATATTATTTTTTTAGATAATTCATAGTCAATGAATTATTAGACTTCCTAAATATTAAAATAAATACGTTTGTCGTGAATCAAATTTAAATCTCTCCTAAAATTGACAAAAATATCTTATCGTTTGAATCAACAAACTTTGACTAACCAATATCGATTCAATGCAACAGATAATGACTTTTTATTTTTCTGCATGAGACATAAAAGAATCACATCGAGAGAATAACCTAATTAAAAAAAAATGTTTTTATTTGGTTGAATACTTAGTTGAGTCATTAGAGATAAATTATTGCGATACTAATAATCAATTATAGTGTATTTTTGTTGTTTAAGACATCAACCGAACAAATCACTTCCATTCGAGCTATAAGAATCTATAAGCTACCCGTGTCACATACATATATGCATGTTTGCAAACGTAAAACATATATCAAAAGTCAACTCTCACAAATAGCAATAACAAAATAAAAAAATTAAATAAACTAAGTACGTCAAATATATTATCTTAAATTTTGTTGACACAATGTAAAAATTATGAACAATAACAATCTCCTCTATGTTGCATAAACGATGGAAATACGGTTTTAAAAGAAAGACTGACATGGATAATGTGCAAACATATAATGCATGATTTGTGGTTAAGTTAAACTCATAGTATAAACTATGATAATATTTTTCCAAGTTATCATGCTTATGTATTTTAGAATTTTCTTGAGCATATATTCATAATATGACTATAAAAGATGCCAAGTGGATTATATACTAGCTATCAACATTAAAATTTTTTTTTCATCTAATAGCTTATAGAAAAAACACTATATTCCCCAAAAAGGGAAAACAATAAATATATAAAAGCAATACAATCTTAATTCCTTCATACCAAAAAGAAAAACTAAATTCCTCCCAAAAACCATTTAAAAAAAAGGCAAAATTTGATATCACAACGGCATTATAGCACGTTGGGACTATATATATATATACTGTTTTTGCATTTTTATATACCGTTTTATCATTTTATATACTTTTTTTTAATTCTTTATGTATTTTTTCTTTTGAAATTTATATATACTGTTCTAACACACTATTTTGATTTTTACATACAATTTTAACTTTTTATGTACATACTGATACACTATAATTAAACCGTAATAAGCTTTACATATAGTATATATATTATCGTGATCCCCCCCCAAAAAAAAAAAAAAAGGAACTCAACAAGCACACAATAAACAACACAATGAAGCAACACACAAAAAACCCACTATTTCTCTACTCCTCTCTATCTCTCTCTATCTGCCGTGCTCCGCCTTTCTCCACAAAAAACGTGTCACCGAACTCGAACGCCTCACGAAATTTCACACTTCTCTCCCGAAAGAAAGAAACCCACACATTAGAATCAGAAACAGAAACAGAAACAGAAACAGAATACAATCTCATAACAGAGATTCATTGCAGCGAAAACAAACCAACTGTTGAACGACGATGGGAGGGGTGACGTCGTCAATGGCGGCGAAGCTCGCCTTCTTCCCGCCGCAGCCGCCGACGTACCAGCTCACGACGGATTCTTCCGACCTTCTGCTGATGAACAGGTTCCCGCACAGGGAGAACGTGGAGGTCATGAAGATCGCCACCAAGCGGGGCCACGAGATCGTCGGGGTCTACGTCCGCCACCCCATGGCGGTGTCCACGGTTTTGTATTCGCACGGGAATGCGGCGGATTTGGGACAGCTTTATGAGTTGTTTCTTCAGCTGAGTTTTCATCTCAGAGTCAATCTTTTTGGGTAAGGAGGAATGGAGAAAGATGAAATTGTTTTGGGTTTTGAGATTGGTTTTGGTTTGTTGGTTTTTGGAGGATTGTTTGATTGCTGCTGATTTTAGTGTTTTAGATCGGATGAGTTTTTTTAATGTGATCTATTTTTGGGGAATTCTGTTTGTTTTTTGTAGAGAATTTTTCATATCGAGTATTGTGTAATTTTAGCTGGACCTTTTTTTTTTTGCTTTTTATAGGGATTTTTATTTTTTACTTGTTTTTCAGAGATAATTTGGGATTTAGTTTGTTGATTACTGTTTGGAAAAGATTCCAGATTTGATGGGTTTTTTACTGTAGAACTTTTCTAAGTCTAGTTTTCTTTTACTGGTTTGAGATTCTGAGAATTTTACTATTTGGTCAATGAATTTGAATTTTTCTGTTGTTTTAAAATTCGTTTGTGATTTTTGCTAACCACAATTTAGTTGTTCTGTCAAAAAGAGTATTTTTTTAATAAAAGCTAATTATTTTGTCTCTCTGATAGTCTAATCAGTAATTAAAATTCACTTATCTATCAATAATTTGTCTGCAATGCTGGATATCTGTCCAATTGAATTGAAACAATTTCTTTAGGGTTGTTTAGAATTGTGTGATTAATTACTTCTCATTTTGGTGCTTTTATTGCATTATGATCTATTTTTGGAACATTATTGTTACAATTTTAAACCGCCAGCTAAATTTCCGGCATTTTTAGAAAAAAATTCAATTAGCATCAGTAAATATTAGTTAAATCACAGCATGTTTAATTATACTATTTTTCAGTACTAAACGTACGTAAATATGCATGCATTACTCTTGTTAGTAACCGTTACAGGTACACCGAGTCTATTTAGCCCTAATTAGGGTTTCAACAAATAATAATGTTCTTTTGTTTAACTTACCGTCCAAGAATCATCTCACACGGCTATTATTAATTACTTATTTCCTTTTCTACCCCCCAAAAATTTAAATATTAATCAAAATTATATTAATTATATAAATTATTTGAATTGCAGGTACGACTATTCAGGCTACGGCCAATCCTCATCAAAGGTAATCATTCTATTATTAACCCAAATTTCAAACATCTAATAAACTAATTTCTTTATTTGATAAATGCACGGTTAGTCCCTGTATTTTAATTGGATAGCAATTTGGTCCTTGTACTACTGATTTGGTCCCTGTATTTTATAGAATCGTGCATGATCAGTCCTTGTACTAATCATGCACGTTTCATAAAGTACAGGGATCAAAAAGTTTAAATCAATAGTACAGGACTAAATTGCAATCCAATTAAAGTACAGAGACTAATCGTGCATGTATCCCGTATTTATTATTTGTTTCTTTACTTGCTTATTTATTTATTTATATATTTTTTATGTATGTATTTATTTATTTGCTTATTTATTTCATCAAATATTTATCTCTTTATTAGTTTATTCGTCCCTATATTTATTAATTATAGGTTTATTTATTCATCTCTTTATTTTAACTATTTATTTATTTACTTATTATTTTTATCGAGCCGACGGAGCACAACTTCTATGTCATATTATGTGTTGTGCTCCGTCGGCTGGATAAAAAAAATAGTACATGGACTAAATTGCAATATATGCATTCATTTATTATTTATATATATATATATATGATTTATTTAAATATTATTTTTCTTTTCTCCAGCCGACAGAGCACAACACATATTACGACATAGAAGCCGCCTACAAAACTCTAAAAGAGAAATTCGGTGCCAAAGACGAGGATATAATCCTCTACGGGCAGTCCGTGGGGAGCGGGCCCACGGTCGACCTGGCCAGCCGCTTGCCCAACCTGCGCGCGGTCGTTTTGCATTCTCCTATTCTGTCGGGGTTGAGGGTCATGTATCCTGTCAAAAAGACGTACTGGTTTGATATATACAAGGTTGGTATTTTATTAATTAGTTGATTTGGTTTGTTAGTTTTGGAAAATGGGTATTTTTGGTTTAATTTGCGGGCTGTTGGGCTGTGTGGACTGATTCTGTCGGGGTTGAGGGTCATGTATCCTGTCAAAAAGATGTACTGGTTTGATATTTGTGAGGTCAGTTTGTAGGTTATTTTTCAAAAAGGTAAAAAAATGCTACATAACATGACAGGTGGCATGGTTTATAGTGCAAATATTACTTTTTTAATTAGTTATATTTAGTTGTAGTATTTGCACTGTAGACCCTGTATTGATGATGTCGTAATTTATTGGCATGTATAGCATTTTTGGATATTTATGAGTTTAAAGTTTGGTGTTTTTGATTTGTGTATTTAGTTTGATCTTTTGATTGATTAATCGATTTTGTGGGGTTTTCTGCTTTTTGTAGAATATTGACAAGATGCCGCATGTGAATTGCCCTGTGCTGATTATTCATGTAAGTCAATTCCTTCCTATTTTTGAGCTCTCTTTTTTGCATTTATAAATTTAAATATTTTTCAACAGCTTTTTTTTGGTACTTCGGCCTGATATTGTAAATTACAATTAAAACAAAACATGAGAGGGTTCATAGTGCAAATACTACTTTAATTAGCTCTATACTCAGGTTGTAATATTTGCACTGTAGACCCTGTCATTTTTTTTGTCTTACCATATATCATTATTGTATATAAAGACCGTACTTTACGCTTGTAGCCTTATTTATTTTTCTTTTTTTTAAATATTTAATTTTTTATAATTAATTAATTAATAAACAGGGGACGGCAGATGACGTGGTGGACTGTTCCCACGGCAAACAACTCTGGGAGCTTTGCAAGGACAAATACGAACCCTTATGGCTCAAAGGCGGGAAACACTGCGATCTCGAACTCTTCCCCGAGTACATAAAGCACCTTAAGAAGTTCATCACCACAGTCGAAAAACCGCCATCTCAAAGAAACACATGGCGACCCATCTTGGAACCTTCTAGAATGGAACCTTCTAGAAGGAGCGTGGATTGTCTAGAACCTTCTAGAAGGAGTGTGGATAGGAGAGAGAGGAAGGAGAGTAAGAAGGTGGAGGGGAGGTATAGTAGTGTGGACGGGCTTGATAAGATTAGTAAGTTTTCGGTGGAGGGGTTTGAGAAGTCGAGGAGGAGTGTGGATTGTCTTGAGAGGCCGAGGAGGAGTGGGAATGGTTTGGATGGCGGGAGGAAGAGTGTGGATCGGTTGGATCGGGTTTGGGCCGGATGAGAGAGAGAGAGGATTGGTTTGGGGGGGGGGGGGTATATTGGGGGATAGAAAAGGGTTTATTTAAAAGGTTTTAATTTAATTAACCGCCTTGTGAAGGAGTTTGAATGTTTCTTCTTGTTGTGTTGTTGTTGTTGTAGTAGTTTTATGATTGGGATGATTGTAGTGGTGTGTGCGTGTGTGGATGATTAACATAAAGTTGTGGAGAGAAATATGGATAGGTTGTTAACAAGTCTTTTCTTTTCTTTGCGTAGTTTTTTAAGCCAATTGGGTCTTGGTTTTTTGTGGTGTTGATTTTTTTTTATGTTGTGTTTGCATGATTGACTTGTCATTTTTGAGTCACTTGTGGGGTCTATATTAGGTTAGTTGTTTTCGCTACTTGTAAGCCAATTGGGTCTTCTTGTCTTTGGAAGGTTGATATTTCTTTTCTGTTGGATTTGGATAATTGACTTGTCATTTTTTGAGTCAGTGGGTTTGAATTAGATTTTTCCCTTTTTATATTTTGGTTGGTTGAGAGGTGATGTGTAGTCTATTTTTGAAAGGGAAGGAATGTTTGGAACGTTGGCCCGTGAGGGCCATTTTTTATACTTCTCATTAGCTCATAAGGCTCACATACTTTGTGGTGGTTGCCTGATTAAATTTGGCAACTTATCATTTTTCTAGGCTAAAAAACATTAAATTGGTTATTGTAGTTCCCATTGTTTTGGTCGAACCGTTCAATTATTTACTATAGATAAAAACAATTGCTTAAATTACTTGTATGTATCAATAGAAGAGAGTTAGAAGGGAGAACATGAAATAACTTGTTTTGCAAATGATAGAAACAAATCTTAAAGAATAATTAGGGAGTAACCTGACGTTTGACATATTTACTCGATTTATAACTCTATGTATCCATTTTTCATAAATCATCAAGACGCAAAATTTTGAAATTTTGTATGGGTGTTATCAATGAAAATTTTATTTCTACAATTTTTTTTTTTTGGAGGAGCAGCAGGCGTTAGCCAGTTCTACTCATTTTATTGAATTTAAAAGAGTTTTAAATTACAAGGTCGGAATACAATACACATCCGGAGAAAGATCTCCTCATTATATTAATTATATTGATGATATTAATATTAGTGGGTTAGGTGGATTTTAACATAAGTATTATCAGTTTGGATGAGTTTTAATCTAATTTTGTGGGGTTGGGTGGCTTCTAAAGTACTACGGATAAGATCAGATTGAAAAAACACACACCCAGTATAATCGATTTGGGTCATATTTTGAGCACAATCACTTCAACCCCTACTTTTTAATAACACATCAAATAATGAAAATAAAAGAAAAGGAAACATAAATATAAGAAAAAAAGAGTCAAAATGGGCCATTTTCTATGCGTGTCAACCAAGAATGGACCAATTGCATCAATTTATTTTCCATTTTTAGAATGTGCAGTTCAGACCTAATTCAATTTCTTAGTCTCCAAGGCATCTAGAAAGCTTGAGAACCAAACAACCTAAATCTACAAATACATGGAATTACAACTTCAATTTTCATCCACAACATCCAATCCATTGTAAACAAAGCTCCCTCAAAACCCATACAAAATGCGGCGCGAAGGGAGACAACACGGGTTCGTTCGTACTCATATCATTCTGTCTGACTTTTCTTCTGACAATTCCGCTGATCATGTCAGAATTTCCAAGAGCAAGTACAATGCAGTAACGATCGCAGGAGCTTTCGCCAAGGTTTCAAGAAAACCGACCAACCACTCAAAATTTACAGGGAAATGCGGTACGCAAATGTGTGCATCTTGTCATGACATGCCTACTTCCAAGTCAAAGAACAAGTCTAAGGGTGTGCGTAAGTTCAAGTCGGTTGATTATTTGAGAGATTTTGACGGCGAGTTTTGATGAGATTTAAAGATTGTTGTAATTGGTTGTGTGGGAGATTAATGAAATCAAGTATGTTTAATTTTGATTGGTCCATTCACCATTGTATATTGTAACTTGTCGTTGAGTTTGTTGTGAACATATATAAATATACACTGGGAAATATTATTGTACTTTTTTAAAATATATGATGAAATATCAACAACCGACATAACAATTCAAAAAAAAAAAAAAAAACAATCGAAACATAATTTGAAACTATAAAATAGGACGATTTCTTGATACAATAAAGTATCCAATCCAGCCCAAGTCCATCACTCAGCCCCAATCTAAATCCAGTCCATCATATTGAATTTAGTTTCTGAAAAACTGGGAAAAGAAAAAACAAAATTAAAATATGGAAAGGAAAACCAGCTTAAATAAAAACCAGGAAAGACAAGTCTGGAAAAGGAAAACCAAAAACCAATCCAACGCCGACAAAGATAACCTTGTCTCTCTCCTCGATAAGAAACCCTAATTTCCTTGTCCGAAAAACCCTAATCGCTAACCACATTTTTAAATTAATCAGCTGGAAATCCTCCCAACTTGCTGATGATCTGAGCATCGATTCTCCTTTCTGACCATTGGAGAGACGGTAGTGAGAAATTCGACCGTTGCTTGACCAAAATGCAGGATAATAGCATAACAAGAGACAAAGATTTACAATACAAATATTATAACTATCACTAATTAAAAAAACTAAACCAAAGACTAAATCCTAAACTTGTTATGATGTCAAATATTTCGATAATGTTATACATCATATTTATTGAATAATGGATGTAAATTCGATATAATGACTTTATTTGATCAAATTAAGAATTAAACCAAGTCCAGTATTTCAAGTTAATACCATAAATATACCAGGCTAATTTGTGAAATAAAGCTCAAACCTGGGACTTTTTTTTTGTACCACTCTATTAAAAAATAAATCAGCAAATACCACATTTAGTGGCGGAAGTAGTAGATATCCCATTATTTTGAAATGAGTGGTATTTTCTGATTTATTTTTGAATAGAGTGGTACGGCGGAAATGGTAGATACTCTATTATTTTGAAATGAGTGGTATTTTCCGATTTATTTTTGAATAGAGTGATACAAAAAAAAAAATCCAGACCTGGCACATAATCAGGCCCAATATTATCTGACATTCAAGGCCCATTGTGCAGCCCATAATTGACATAACACAAACCTAATATTACATTACAATCGATATTAAAATACTAACATATCAAAAACCCGACATGAAACTAGCAAACAAGTCGTTTCTTTTGCGTAACGAGTCGTCCGCCTCCTTCTCTAGCTCTCAATTCCCTCCTGCCCGATCCAGCAAGCAATAATAAATGATTCCCAATCGAAATTCAAACGACAGATAAATCCAATTTATGGTAGTACGATGTAAGAACAATTTCGATTTCGATTTTTGTTTCAATTTCGATTTTTTTTTTCTTTTTTTTCGAAATTTTCTCGCATGGTGATTGTGTTTTGATGTTTAGGACGTATGAGGAGGAAGAAAGAGGGAAATTGGCGATAAAGCGGGCCCTCAGAGCTCTAAGGAGGAGACATTTGGTTGAAGAAGGCGCTCATGGTCCGGCAATTGAGGCCCTCTCAAAACCCTTCACTACACAGGCATGTTGTTTTGATTTTCTCTCTTTTTTCCATTTCGTCGAACGGGTTTTGTGCAGCTAAAATGGGTTGCGATTTAAGTTTGGTGGTTGATATAAAATGTTGGTTCTTGTTTACAGTCTGTGGAGTGGAAAGAAAAGGCTGAGAAATTGGAGGTAGAATTGCAAGAATACCGAAAAGCCCAATTGAACATGTCAGCTCAACTCGATATATCATTGACCGAGTCTAGAACAGCAAAGAATCTGCTTCAAGAGAAGGAATCTTTGATCACAGATCTCCAAAATAATCTGAATCAAACAAGGTTAAATTAAAACATTTCCGTATCCCCTTTTATTTTGTATCCCCTTTTTTTTCTTACACAAATTGCATAATTTTTGCGATATTGAGTTGTTTTTTCTTTTTTCAGTGAAGAGAATTTGCAGCTGAAGGAGGATTTTGAAGAGAAGAGACGAGCTGTAGAGCTCTTAATTAGTGAAAATCAGACATTAAAATCCCAATTAGAAGATATATTAACAAAATTACGAGCTGCTGAGGCTGAAAATAAGAATTTGATAGACAGATGGATGCTCGAAAAGATGAAAGACGCCGAAAGACTCAATGAGGTTCTTTTTATTTACTTTTTAACTAAAATTAACCCTACAAAATCTCAAAATATCACTTATACACCTAGAAAATAGGAAAATTCACTATAACCTACAAAACATATAAATTATCATATATACCTCTACAGAACAAAAGAACTATCATATATACCCCCAATTTCCATATTTTTGTTACTTAAATATTACCAAATTAATTTTGCTTAACTATTATTTATTTGTACACAAATAACTGAAAAAAGACTAATCCAGACATCTTTTTGAAAAAAAAATCAAGAGAGCAAAGTATTCATGATATTTCTTACATTACTTAGATTATATTCATATATTTCACATAACATTTCTCACTTTTACATGCAAAATCCCCCTAAACATAAAAAAAAAACTCAATTTAATTTCCAGGCGAACGCAATGTACGAAGAAATGGTGGAAAAACTCCGCTCCTCCGGCATCGGCCCGACAACCCTCCAACAAACGGCGCAACAACAATCCGACGGCGTGATCCGACGGTTCGAAACGGGCCACATCATCCCCTTCGCCACCCCGCTCCCCTCCACCCACAAACTCACTCTGCAGGCCCACCAGGGCGGCTGCGGGTCCTTGAAATTCATGCATAATTCGGACAGGTTGGTCTCCGGTGGGCAGGACCGGATGGTGAGGATTTGGGATGGGAATTATGGGACGATGGTTTTGGGGTTGAGTGGGTCGGTGGGCTCGATTCTGGACTTGGCCGTCACGGGGGATAATAAGTTTGTGATTGGCGCGTGCAGCTCGAATAATTTGTGCGTGTGGGAGACGGGCGGGGGGAGGCTGAGGCATACTTTGACGGGACATGTGAATAAGGTTTGAATGAGTGATTAGGGTTGGTGTTGGTGTTGTGTAAATTATTTAGGTTAGAAGGGTTTAGGATGATTCACCCGTCTAACCTATGCAATTTACGTAATATTAGTAGTAATCCTAATTACTCTTTTAGGTTTTGAAAGAGTAATTAGGATTGGTATTAGTATGTGTAAATTGTATATGTTTGAAGGGTAATTTAGAACTCTTTATAAATATTTGAGAAATTATTATTATTGCTCAATTGAAATTGATTACATGACTTAAGCTATTATAATCCTAAGGTTAGTACACAATCTAAATCTAACCGTTGATTAATGAGTTAATCCAATCCATCAGTTCATAAACTGTCCTAATTCACCCTTCTAATCATTACAATTTACATAATACTAATACTTATACTGATCCTAATTATTACTCTTGCAGGTCTGTTCAGTCGATTCTAACCGGGACTTCGGGTCCGGGATCGCGAGCGCGAGTCTGGACCACACGATCAAAATCTGGGACCTGAACTCAGGGTACTGCGTGAACACGATCATGAGCTCGAGCAACTGCAACTCGCTCGCGTTTGTCGACCGAGACACCATCTGCTCCGGCCATGTGGACGGCAATCTCAGGATTTGGGATGTGAGGAAGGGGAAATGTACTAGTCAAGTCGCCGCTCATCCACAGGTACTGAAAAGTAAATAAAAAAATTGGAAATTGATAAAAGAAGGAATTCTGTTTTGTTATGTTTATGGAAAGGCCCATAACTTTTTATTTATAAAAAAACAAACACATTATGAAGCAACAGAGAAATACTACGTAAACACCCCTTTTTAATATTCCAAACGTCAGGAAGTCTATCACAAACTTGATAAAATATACGGGAGTTTCAAAAGCTGTGCAGTTTCCTCTACATACGAGAAAAAGTACATCTTTTCTCGAAATTGTTTCCTAAATAAATCAGCATCACACATCAACAAACTAAGCAAACCACTTCATTTCCACAGGTGACGTCGGTCTGCGTACCCCGAAGCGGGAACTCCATTCTCACGACGGGGCGCGACAACATCCACAACCTCTTCGACATCCGCACGCTCGAGATCTGCGGCTCCTTCCGCTCCAACTCCTCCTCGGGCGGGTGGGGCCGGCCGTGCATGAGTCCCGACGGAAACAACATCGCCGCCGGCTCGTCCGACGGGCTTCTTCACATTTGGTCTAAGGGGAATAAAGAGCCAGCGAAGGTGTTGGAAGGGCATGGGAGCGGGGTTTTGTGTTGTGAGTGGAGTGAGAGAGGAGGGGTCGTGGCCTCGGCCGATCGGAATGGGAATGTTTTTATTTGGACTTGATTTGATTGGTTTGCTGATTGATTGTTTTTGGGTTTAGTTTGATTTTTTTGGTGGTGTAAATTTTGATTATGTTTTTTTTTTGCTAAGCTTGAGGGCACGTAAGTGTAGGTCCTTAATATTAGCGTGAATGTGATTGTATTGGTTCTCTTAATATTGCGTTATTAGATTGAGTCAACATGCAAGAAGATATGTTAAGACAGATAGCATAATTTATAAAAAAAAAGATGATGTGAAGGAGATCTGGGGGACATTCTGTGCCTTCTCGTCCTCCGGGGGTTGGGGCCGGCCGTGCATGAGTCCCGACGGAAACAACATCGCGGCCGGGAGTTTTGATGGACTGGTTCATGTTTGGTCTAAGGGGAATAAAGAGCCGGTGAAGGTGCTTGAGGGGCATGGGAGTGGGGTGCTTTGTTGTGAGAGGAGTGAGCGAGGCGGGGTGGTTGGGTCTGCCGATCGGAATGGGAATGTTTTTATTTGGACTCGATGGTTTGGTGATTGTTTTGGTATTTTTCATAGGGTTGAGGGGATGATTGGTTGTTTTTATTATTTGTTATTAATATTAAGGGACATTTGTGTTAATGTGATTGTTTAGGGGTTTGTTTGTGTTAATTTTGATGATCAGATTGAATTAACGTACAAAAAGATATGTCAGAGAAATTAGCATGATGTATAAGGATGTGGAGTGTGGAAAACGTTCTATTACTGCTGAAAAATGTATAGCAAAAAGATGTGGAAAAGGCAGTGAGAAGATATGTTGTTGGGGCCAGAAATATCTGTTTGGATTAGCTAGCTGCAAATGGTGAATTTGGTCATGAACTTTCTTAAAAACTCAATTAAGGCACAAACTATTCGGAATTATGAGTTGGTTAGTAAAATATGTAAATACTCAATTTGGTTCCTCAATTATTAAAAAAAAGAGCAATGTGATAGATATGTCCTTTGCATCAATTAATTATAGCCAAACTACAAATTTACATACTACTTATCGTTAGTCAAAAAAATGAGAGAAACAGCCAAAAAGAGCCTTTCATTCCCTCTTGTTTGCAAAACCTTTCTTGTTTGGAAAGACTAAAGAGATGAAGGCAGTTAGAAAAGGTATAAACGGCCAATAAATCCACCATTCATATACTTCCGTGCCATTATCACCTTCATCTTCTCGAAGAGTTCACTACTGTCAGATCAGGTTCATGCATTAATTTACAAAATGTAGCATGAAACATTAAAAAACCTCTTTGTGTGAAATGTATATTCTCCTTTTGCATTAACTTGCCGCCAACAATAGTTGAAAATAATCTCCAAACTTCAAGATTTTGATTCCCTCAAAAAATATCCACGCTTTTGAATCTTTGAATCTTACAAGAAATGCCAACTAAGCTATTGCCCATCATCTTTAAGGTTATTTTCAGAAAACACCTCAGTTATACCTATATATATGCCTACACAAATACTCACATACTTCATCCCCTCCTCAAAACCTAGTTAACAGATTACATATTTGCAAATGGATAAGTTCATTTTTCTCGCTTTAGCTTTCTTCACGTTTGTCCTAGTTAGTGCAAATGCGATACCTTTCACCGAGAAGGATCTTGAGACAGAAGAAAGCTTCCGTGACCTGTACAATAGGTGGCAGAGTCATCACAACCTAAAACAGGACCCGCAAGAGACCGATATGCGGTTTAATGTGTTCAAGGAAAATGTTAGGTATATCCATTTTGATTTATTTATATAATCCTATATGATATATTTACCAGATACATGTAATCATACAATCACAAATTTGAACAATATATGTCAATACCTCATAGCCTAGCTAGTTGGTTGATGGTAAAACACAATAAATCATATATCGTGGATTCAAAAATTGTTGACATGAAAAAATAGAGACAAAATAACCTTTTTTCATTCAATAAAAAAATATATTTAAATCAGCTTAATGATTTAGTTTTACTAGTTCTTGCCAAAAATGACTGAAACAAAACTAATTATATATATATTTTTTACTTGTTAGGTACATTCATGAGGCGAACAAGAAGGATAGACCGTATAAGTTGGCATTAAACAAATTCGGCGACCTGACAAGACAGGAGTTCAGAAAGACATATAATGGGTTGAAGCCTCAGAGTCCAAAGGGAAACACCGGGTTTATGTATGAAAACGTGAAGGATGTACCCGCTTCAGTAGATTGGCGCCAGAAGGGCGCTGTCACTGGGGTCAAAAACCAAGGCCAATGCGGTAGAATTAACATCAATTTTTTTACTTGAAATGATAAAGGAATATATATATTATTTCAAATATCCATGTATATCTAAATTATATATTGGCCAATCATAACTTTTCTTCTTTAATTTTTAAAGGGAGCTGTTGGGCTTTCTCGACTGTTGTGGCAGTCGAGGGCATAAACCAACTCAAAACCGGAAACCTCGTCTCTTTATCAGAACAAGAGCTGATGGACTGTAACACTGGCGAAAACCAGGGTTGCCAAGGTGGTCTCATGGACACCGCGTTTGAGTTCATCAAGAAAAACGGCGGAATCACCACTGAGTCAAATTATCCTTACTCCGCTGAGCAACACAAATGCAACAAAGTCAAGGTGAATTAGATATCATGGCAATTTCAATAAATGGTTATGCGTGAATATATGTATGTGGTTTTTATTCTTTGTATTTTGTAGGAAAATTCTCATGATGTTAGTATTGACGGTTATGAGGATGTCCCGACCAATGATGAGGGAGCATTGATGAAAGCCGCGGCAAATCAACCGATAGCTGTCGCCATTGATGCTGGCGGTTCTGATTTCCAATTCTACTCCCAGGTTTCTTCCTTTAGTTTAGTATTTGTTCATATTTATAGATTATATATCTAAGCTCCAATTCTTCAGAAAATTTTAGTTGAATGAAAAATATTCTTTTGTTCTACTTCTATTTCTTATTGCAAATGGAATTTGAACTCATAACCTATAGTTTATCATGCTTTGCACTCAACTAATTATCTTGTGAGCATGTTCTCTTCTTCAGAAAATTAAAAATATATTGAAACAAATCCTTCGGATTGTAGGGTGTGTTCACTGGAGATTGTGGTACGGATCTCGATCATGGAGTTGCAGTTGTAGGATATGGTACTGAAGATGGTAACAAGTATTGGATAGTGAAAAACTCGTGGGGAGCCAATTGGGGTGAGAATGGATACATCAAAATGCAACGTGGTGTTTCTGCAAAGGAGGGACTTTGCGGTATCGCCATGCAGGCTTCTTATCCTACTAAGAATTCTTCTTCAAACCCTTCTGTCAAGAAATCTAACCTAAGGACTGAGTTTTAATTGAGATTTAATATGTTGTGGTGGCATGTGTGTTTAATACTTTAATTGTCAATTAAGGTGACTATTTGAATAATTAAGTGGAATAAATTGTTCTTGCCATTATGAAATTAATTTGTATTTTTATTTCTATTAAAAATATACCCAATCATAAAAGTTACAGGGTCCTAATTACATAATCACTAATTAGAAATAGATCCAAAAAATCATCCAACAGAAAAGCATAAAACAAAGCATTAATTTTAAAATCTTGGTTTCATTACGTAATTTTCGAGCCTCCATAACTGCTTTATCTTGCTGTACTCGTAATTGATTTTGTTCTTCCACTTTCAAATTTTGTTTTAAATTTCCATCTTTTGAAGATCGATCAAAATCTGCAATACGCTCCTCAAGTGCCAGTTTTTCCTTGGCGAGAACATAGTTCTCACGTTTTTCTTTTGCTAGATTTTGCTCCAATTGTTTCCTTCTTCGCATCTCCTTCAAGCGACTGCTATGTTCCCATTCATACTACAAGATAATTCAAAAATTTATTATTATTTTTTGAGCCAAAAATTTATTATTTAGATTCAATTTTTTCTAGATTCAGAATTTCTTTGGTAATAAGTAATATTTCTTTATGTCGGAAATATTATTACCATCAAAAGTAAAGTTTTATCGTTGGTGCCAGTGGTTTCATTTGGCAATTCAGAGTCATTAGTTGAATTCAATGCTTCACTTGGATCTTTCTGAATCAGGTTGTATATATCAGCATACGACCTTCTGTTTTTCTGTTATGAAAGGAATTTTTTTTTGACAAATCTAAGATAAATTTGTAAATAATGATATTTTATTTCAAATTTTAGTACAAGAGTTAATTTCTGCACCTCTTTTTCTTGTTGTGTCAAACCGCAACTGCCCCTGTGAAAATTCATTCATATGCACAAAATTAAGTCCAACATATCACATTGATGGCAATTTAAACCTAAAAGATTTCTTTATACCTTGAAAAAAGGAGTTCTCCATTGCGAGTAAACCAAATATTGCAAGATGGGTCGGCTTTATTCATCACTATATTTGCGATATTCGACATTTGAGCTCCTGTTTCACTGAAGTTACATAGATTATTAGACTGAAAATTAAATTATACTGAGAAAAGTTCTTTTTTGCATGAAATAGAAATTAGAAATATTATTAATTATTTCTTGTATATAATTTTACTTATTAATTATTTCTTGTATATATACCTAGGCCTGCCGGTTCCAATAATGAGCTTATTCACACCATATTGATGAATGATATCTACTAATCCTTGTTCAGTTATATCTGCATCATGTACCAGTTTCTCTGCATTAAACTGAAAACAAAAAAAATTATGAGTTATGTTAACTATGAATAATGATAAATTATAATCATAATTAATTAAAATATTGCTAAGTTCAACCTTATTTTCTTCACAATCAGAAAGATAGGCTGTTATAACCGATTCAATCTCATCTTGCTTTTCTTTTTCTAACTTGAGCGGATGAACCTCTTTTATCACTAAAATAAAATATATCAAATTTCCTTACAAAAAAATTAAGAAACATAATTACAATGGTATATTAGAGCTTCAAAAGTACATACTTGGTGGAGGAACTTCAACGTGAGGAGTACAAACATGAACAATCACAATCGTGGTTTCATTCTGTTTGAAATGATTAAAAGCCCAAGATAAAATTGATTTTCCAATTATATAGTTTTCTGACAAAGCGATAAAAATCTTATCAGTTTTCAGTTTTTCCTCTGAGATTCCATTTTCCTCCATCTTTTTTATGGTTTGGAAACAGATAATTTATTGGATTTTTTTTTTGGATAAGTTTCTTTTTTTGATTGGAATTTAAAGAGGAATTTTCTGTATAGAAGTTGAAATGTCGTGGAATAAGATTGTGTACAAGATAGATCAAGTTTACTTTGAATATTTCTTTTGATTATTTTATAAACTGAGTTTATATTTAAGCTATCCAAATTAATTAAATATTTTATAGCGTGGCAATGTTATTAAATTGGAGAAAAATAGAAGCAAAACCCAGAAGCCAGCACCGGAAATCCTTAATAGGATATGAATAATAATATATTCTAAAATATGGATTATAAAAGTTATAAGCCATATTAAATTTATAATTAATATATGGTAGTAACAAAATCTAAAAGAATAATATTTAATTAATATATTTGACAATAAGGACTAGGGCCTGGCAGGCTTGGGCCCTACATATCTGGGCCCAAACATATATTTATTATATGTGTAAGAAAACTATAAAATTGGAAGAAAAAAAAGCACCCAATATATCAACCGGAAACAAAATTTATCATTGCCTTAATTATCGAGAAATCCAGCAATGGTTATACAACAAAACGTGTTATGTGTTTAATTTCATTCATGGCTCAATTCCGTAGTGAATTGGTCGACGTCGTGGATCGACTCCGTGATGTATCGGCCTGTTTCGTCTGGCTCGAGAATAATCCATATTCCACCACGATGGCACAGTCTCTTTCTTTGTATTTGTCTTCCAACTCGTTGGTTGTAAATCATAGTGCAATCTAACGCGCGTACCTTAAAAATAGTTTGAAAGATTAGTGTCATGTATGTGGTACTCATGCTGTTGGACGTAAAAAAAGTTAATATGAATAGCTTACCAGTTATTGGCTGAGCTAGTAAAGATGTGCGTGTGCCTAATACCATCGCCATACACACCACCATACACAGAAGCAACTTCATGCTCTCTCTCTCTCTCTCTCTCTCTCTCTCTCTATCTCTCTCTCTTTGAGGGTTTAGTTTTGTTGATTAATGAATAAGCAAATAAGGACTTATCTAGTAGTAAATGTATTGGAGGGCTCAAGAATGGAAAGCTATCTAGTAGTAAATGGATTCAAGGGCTCAAGGCTAGAAATAGTGGATTAATTAATAATTACACCACCTCGAGTTTTGGTTTGTTTCACGTGAACTCCACTAATTTACAAAGAGGCTTGTTTTAGCTTAAATCTCATCCATAAAAGTCACAATCTAAACTAGATTAGGGGAGTAAGTAACAATAGACCTTATAATCAACCAGCATGCATGATACTCGGATGTAAAATATTAAGGACAATTTGATGTAAATCTTCTTCTTTTTTTTAAGAGAGCCTCAAGCATTTGTTTCAAAAACTTTCAGGCTTAATGATAAAATTAAAACAAACCGATATAAAATAAGATCAATAGAAAAATACATGATATTATTTTATTAATAAGGCCCTTGAGCCTAATGATTTTTATAAGTTGTTGCGTTATATCGGGCCTACGTACAGAAATTGAGCCCATATCCAGTAATTATTAAGTGGATATATATTTGTAAGCCCAAAAAAGTAGGAACGAAGTTGTATTACTATTCTGGCATTATATTGTATCTCAGGAACTTGGATAAACATAAGAATCATTTTTTAAGAAACATTCACCGTTGATGAACAAATATGAACAACTGCCAAAATAATGTACACTAATTAATTATCGAACTTAACTGTCTCACAATGGCGTTCCAGGAGTTCGTTCACCTTGAACAATTGAACCCATCTCAAATCAAATATGAGCTGCAAGATCTGATCGAAACGGATCATAGATATAAATCAACCGACATTAGCACAAATCAATCATTTCTTTTATGAATTAGTAGTACGAATTAAACTTGGAAGACCCCGCGGACACTGACACCTGACAGGAAACTTCTTGGTTACTATTTTTTTTTTTTTTACATTTTCTTGCTTCTTACTCTAAAGACGTGCCTTTGATGTTTGATTGTTCGGTTGATTCTAGAGCTTCTAATTAACGAGACAAATGCTGGGGTTAACAATATACTAGGAAGGAGGGATACTCAAAAAAATATTTTAGGAAGGTGAAGTTTTTACAACCACCTATATTTTCTGAATATTATTTTAGAAAAGTGAATTGAATTTTTTTTCTTAGAAATCCTTATTTTATTTGGCGAAACCAAATTTCCCTTATTTTATTTGGCGAAATCAAATTTCATCAACTAAAGTGACGAAAATTTTAGTTTTACAAACTATAAAAAATGGTTAGGACCCGTTTGGCAAGTGGAATTAGTAGAATGGAATTGAATTTTAAGATGGAGAAATACAAAATTCTGAATTAATTAATTCTAAAGTTTGTTTGGATGTTAGAAGTATAAAATTCTGAAAAACATAATTCCTTGTTTGGTTGTTTGTAAAAATCTGAAATTATGAAGAATATAATATAATATAATATAATATAATATAATATAATATAATATAATATAATATAAATATAATAAATATAATATAATATAATATAATATAATATAATATAATATAATATAATATAATATAATATAATATAATATAATATAATATAACATAAGTAATATAATATAAAATAATATAACATAATATAATATAATATAATATAACATAAGTAATATAAAATAATATAATAACCTAAGTAATATAAAATAAAAATATAATATAATATAATATATTATATTATAATATAACATAAATAATATAATATAAGTAATATAAAAAATATATATATAATATAATATAATATAATATAATAAAGAGATGATGAAATTTTGGACTTATAGCTTTTAAAGAGAATTATATTTGAGTAGAATTATATAGAGAATAAATTCTAAGAATTACTTAATTCTTATTCTAATGATTTAACAAACAAAAAATTTGTAAGAAATCAATTTTAAGATCCTATTCCACTTAATTCCAATTGTCAAGTCCTCGCTCAGGTAAGGTGGTGACAGACTTAAAAAAAGAAAACAAGACATAATGACGCCACTGTGATAAGTACATCATTATGTCACTCTCACTCTTATTATCTTAGTCCAGCATATCTTGGTCAATTTTTTTACTATCTGAGTCTAATAAACATCTTGAATATTTGAACTTATCATCACATTGTATTTGCTCATCATAATTATATTAATGTTATTTTAGAATTTATGGTATTAGAGACATTTTCGTCATTTCATACCTTTTTACATATATCAATAAATTTGAATCACTTATTTTAATATATAAATTTAGAAACCAATTTTATTACAAAGAGAGATTTATTAAAAAAATTGTACGAATACAACCTGTATTTCAAATTATTTATTTAACATCAGCAAATATAGTGATAATGATACTCAGATCGTATCATAATATTAATCTCCCTAAATTCAGCCAATATCTGCCTACAAATTCTGAAATTTTCTGTATTGAATATAAATTTATTTCATTTTTCTTTCCCTTTCAAACCCTCAAACTCAAATATAATTCTTTCATGCTCGTCCTTTACACAATTATCTGCATTGACTTAAACCACACTGAATCCCAAAACTCTAGTTATGAGTTTATGAGAGTACTATTTTTTTTTTTTAAGGAGAGTTTATGACCTCTTTCATCTTCTTATTCTCTTTCAATAGCAGACACAAAACCCTTTCAAAATTTAATTCATTCTTGACTTTCCATGTCTGCACGAATTCCGGGGTGAAACACCCACCAACACAACAAGGACGCCACACGTCCTCTCCTCATTGGCTATCTTTTATCTCCTTGCCCCCCTGTTTCCAACAAGGTGACAAGCCCTGGTTGACGTGAACTATCAGAATCGGCCATGTAGGATGAAGTTTCTGCTCCTCCAACTAGCCGTAGACACGTTTTATCCTTAAGCTTTTATTTTTATGCGTATCTAGTTTTATTACCCTTGGTTAGTACTTATGCATACAGGGCGGCTCCGGGTTTTGGAGTACCCGAGACCAATATCCAAAAAGAACCTCCAAATTCTTCAATCATAATAAATTTAAAATAAACTCAAATTAAAACCCTAATTCAATAAACTGAAATTAATAAACTGAAATTAACCAATTTAGAGTCTAATTAGAGCTAAAATTAAACTGAAATTAAAGCTAAAATTGGAAAATCAACCAATTTAGAACCTAATTGAAAAATTAAAAATTAACCCAAATGAGAAGAAGTTGAACCTTGGGTGTGGTGGCTATGGGCGGCGGCGGCTCGGTCTCAGGCGGAAGAGAGACAGAGGAGGGGCGGAGCCGCGGAAGACGGGGAAGAGAGACGAGAGAGTTGGCGGAAGAGAAGAGAAAAACGAGGGGCGGAAGTTTTTTTTTTTTTTTAAACCGTTACAGAAGGCGTGGAGTATTTAAGCAGTAACGGTTAATTCATAAAAACCGTTACTAATTACAATAAGTAACGGTTTTCATGAAAGAACCGTTACAGAATTGCATAAATAGTCCACAGTCTGTAACGGTGTATTATAAATAGTTCACAATCTGTAACGGTTTATAATAAACCGTTACAGATTTTTTTTTTTACAATGCTGTAACGGTTCTTTCAGAAAAACCATTACTAATAGTGTTTTTGTAACGGTTTTTATAACCGAACCGTTACAAATATGCATAAATAGTTCACAATCTGTAACGGTTTATAATAAACCGTTACAGGTATTTTTTTTTACAATTTTGTAACGGTTCTTTCAGGAAAACCGTTACAATATGTATTTAAATAGTTCACAATCTGTAACGGTTTATAATAAACCGTTACAGAATATTTTTACAATTCTGTAACGGTTGTTTCAGAAAAACCGTTACAAATATGACAATCTGTAACGGTTGATAATAAACCGTTACAGATTTTTTTTTTTACAATTCTGTAACGGTTCTTTCCGAAAAACTGTTACTAATAGTGTAATTAGTAACGGTTTTTGAGAAAGAACCGTTACAAATATGCATAAATAGTTCACAATCTGTAACGGTTTATAATAAACCGTTCCAGATTTTTTTTTTTTACAATTCTGTAACGGTTCTTTCAGAAAAACCGTTACTAATAGTGTAATTAGTAACGGTTTTTAGGAAAGAACCGTTACAAAGTTGCTTAAATAGTCCAAAATCATTACAGATTTTAAAAAAACCGTTACTAATTTTAAAAAACTGTTACTAATTTTAAAAAACCGTTACTAATTTTGTAACGGTTCTTTAGTAAAAACCGTTACTAATTTATAATAAAAAGGCCCCCTAAAAACTAGGACCCTAGACCATGTCTCATGGGCCTAGTAAGGGGGCCGGCCCTGTATGCATAAGACTTATTTTTAAGATTTATTTTAAACTAGCAAATAATTTCATAGTTTTGTTTTGCATGATAACCAGATTTGTTATCTCTAGGTCATAAAATAGTAGTTATTTTAAATAATTATGTTGTATGAAGATTAATTTGAACTTGTTTGTATGATGTGAGTTATGCAATTTGGTTGGGGTACATCTTGGTTTCACTTAACAACATTTTCTAAATTAAAAATTTTGAATCCAGAATTGAAATCTGGAATCTGATACCTGGTTTTTTGTCAAAAGACTCAAAACAATCCGTAACTGGATTATTGGTTCCGATTTGTCCAGATCCGGATTTCAGAAAATTAGGAATTGAAATATCAAACTTTGTTTTATTAGTAACTCCTAAACCATACATTCGTTTCCAGAAAATGAGTAGTTAATTTCAATCATCTCGACGCAAGAAATTTGTTGGTGACATTTATTTCAGGCATTTCAATTTTGAAAGTGCATGTTGGTTTATGAGCATATAAGATTGCTTGTTTTTTCGTTTGTTATTGTGTGGAATGAGACTAATTAGCATATTTGTAAATTATAGTTTTTGGTACTCTAGAGAAAATTCATAATTTTGCATCAAAATCATCATTCAACACTTTCTCCAGTGCAGGGGCTGGAAGTTATATCTAACGCCAGATTAACCCAAACTAAGCCTTCTCAAAATCAAAATCTAACTTTTCAAGTTTTCGTCACAGTTGACAAAACTAATACTTTCGCCAGAACAATAGGCAAATACGCTAATTTTGTAAATAAAGCTGGGCAAACCCTATTTTTTGAATTAAAGTTTTTTTAGATGCTATTAAAAAAAGTCAGAATTTTTTTTTAGGCAATAATTATTACATAAATGTCTCAATAAGAATTTGAACCCACAATCTCTATCTCCACAAGTATTAGACTTCTAAAACATGTATTGGGATATCATATGATGTCCTACTATCTTGTTTCCTCCTATCCAAATATGTATAAATATCTCTATCCTTAACCACACCAAAACCTGTCCCCTCTTAAATACATACCTATATGTTTAGCCATTAATCTTCTAAAACATGATTAAGCCTTCTGTGAAACTAGCAATTCTAGTCATTATTCACATTATATTGTTCCTTATCAGCAACCCGGATTTTCCGAATTTCGTTGAACAGTCCCCAAAGCTAGAAACATGTATTGGGATACTCAACAAACTTGTAAACGCAATTGTCGAATGTGATGTCAAGGAAATTCACTGCAAGTCTGTTCTACAAGTTTTTAAGGAACTTGTTGATTATTGCGGTAAAAATCCCATTATTCCAAAGTGCGAGCAAAATTACTACCCTACATAAGTTTATAAAAATAATTCGATTTGTTCACTCTCATAAGGTTTCTTATCTTCTCTGGAAGAGCAACAAGTTCGTTGATATTTTCAACCAGCTAGGGGCCCATTGTTTGAGAAGTTTGTTATGTTCTTTTTTTTTTGAAGGTGAGAAGTTTGTTATGTTCAAAGAGGTACTTTGCATCAAAGTTTTAGTAAATTTGTATAATTTGTTGTAAAGTAATATTTTGTAAGTTAACAGCAAAAAAAAATATATTTTGTAAGTGACTCCTCATTCTGTTTAATAGGAGAGAGAGGGTTGTTCTAACAAAATTAAGTTCGTGAATTTTATAATACGTGTTCGCCTAATACACAATCCTTAAATATGAGTTTAAAAATTCATGTATCAGAAAATCAAACAATGAATTTTAATCAAATTAATGAACTTATAAAAAGTACTTGTATCATATAATCCGGTGCACCTTGTTTTTCATATATCCCCATCCCTAGCCGTCATAAACTCAGGAACTAAATATTCCAATCAACGGGAGAACAACTATTTTATTTTAGAAATGGTGATCTGAAAATTAGTAGAAGCTTCTGTGTCCTGCAGTGATTTCTAAAAAGAAGATGCATAACAGAATATATATATATATGCTATAAATAGTATATACAATTAAATAAATAATATATAAAATTCATTTTTTTAGAGACAGTAAAATAATATATATGTAATTAAATGGAAACAATATAAAAAAAACAAAAATTATATTGAAAAACATAAGAAATAGTATTCAGTCATGTTTTAGCCGTCGTCAACCCCATCGCACTTTCGGATTTCCCTTTCTAAAATATTATGACACGGAAGCTTCAGGAGGAATTTAAGATTATGTTAACTTAGTTAATTAAGAATCAGTAATTTTTAAGAAGAATATTTTTTGTTTTGATAAATATTATCTTATCTATTTTAATATTTGAACTTATCAAAAAGGGTGTGAGGCGATTTCATATTTCTCTACGTGATGAAATAGGCCTTCAGCCTAGCTAACTAATTTAAAGCTAATTGGTGATCATTTCTCTCTCTGAAAAGAACACGGCCTAAGCTTCATAACTGAGCCATCCAGTTATGTAGATATTAATTGTCGCATATTTCATTGAAGCCAGCCAAAGAATAAGGTCATAGCTAATGTTAGGCGTTTCAAACATCAAGCTGTATCATATCGGCTATTCGGTTATCATATTTGTCGATTGACCACAAGGATCAATCAGAGCCATTAATCACGCTCTGGTGCAGTGGTCTGAGTTCATCAACTAGACTGTGGTGTCTATCTTTCTTATCACTCAAGAATACAGTTGTACGATCCTATAGAACAGATCATGTTCAAGTAAGATCGTTATTTGGATATCATATTAGATATGCCAAGTGTCATATTATAATATTTTAATCTAAAATAATGATGGATATTTTTTGTATCTGTATTGGATATTTTTAACGTGAGAATATATATTCTTAAAATATATAATGACAAATATAAAATCAATGAAACGAGATTAATATATCTAATTATATAAACTAACGATAATAATAAATATTTTTCATCGAAATATTTCTATAATAACAAAGTTTTAGTATATCTTTTATCTAAACCCGATATCTAAATATATATAATAATAAAATGTATAAAATATAATTTTTTTATATAATTATAAAATATAATTAATAAAATAATATATAAATTTCCATATCGTATCCTAATTTTTTTTTAAATTGTCGTATCTCCATATCCGTATTATATCAAATACGATATTCATATTCGTATATCAGTATGTGCAATATAGGTCATGGCTGCCTCAGTCGATGTTGTATCGAGTTAAAGTCGTTATTTTTATTTTATTTTATTTTCTAACAATCCCTTAGGTAAAGTCGTTATTTCCTTTTCACTATTAATGTACTAAACACACACTAATTAACAACTTTCCTTGACTGACATGCTATGTCAGCATATACGTAATACGAATCCTGGTTGATTGGCTCTTCGTTTGGTTGAAAAACTGCTTGACTAAAAGTCTAAAATATTTCTAATCGGCTCCCTATATGTACTCAATCATGTTACTCATTCCCCTTAATCCCTTACTAGATTCCTTTTCCTCCAAACAGAAAAAAAACAGAAACGCAAAAGAGATTTTTACTCCAGCAATCATTAAAAATAAAGATTTTCTTAGATTCCATTTCTCTAGTCAACCCCCTCACACACACACACACACACACAAAATGGTTACACATTGCTTAAAACTCACAATTCTAGTGGTACAAATTATATTTTACATTTTCGGACGAATCATCAACTCCATTGCCTTCTCTTCCTCGGCAAATAGTGTTTAATCTGCATGTAAGCATATTTTCACCTCGTATTGCACGGCATTTTTGCGACGACTGCAACACAAATATGGAAACATGTATTGGGATGCTCAACAAGCTTATAAATACATCCTTCGGATGTGATGTGAATGAAATTCACTACAAATTTGTACTTCAAGTTTTCAAGCAACTTCTTGATTATTGTAGCAAAAACCCGACTGATCCAGAACACATGCATAATCCCACGTAGTGTATATATTTTCCCTTTATTTTGCAGTGTGCCCAGGCTTACCGATCCTCTTCTAAGACATCATGATAAAAGAGAAGTTTGTTCGTATGATTTGACTCTTTTTTCTAAGCTTTTCTTTTTCTAGTTTGAGCAGGCTGTCTATACAAAAAGTATATTCTTGGGTGTAGAATCTATTTGAGCTTGTAAAATTATTGTTTTTTCAAATAGTTTGAGGAGGTTGTTAATGAACAAAAAGTGGTAATAGACGGACCGGATTACTGTGACAAAAAAAGAGCTCATTCGAAACATGAGCAGAAGCCCACATACAAGTTATTCCTCCAATATACATTTTTCTAAATTGGATACCTTTTTCCATAAAATTTTCTATCATAATTTCTGTCTAATGAATCAATTATTGAATTAACATTCATTATATATTTGTTGTACTATGGATTTGCCATAAAAAATTCGATGCCCCCATTAAATTCATGAAAATTCTAGGATCAAATTTATAAAATATTTAATGTAATGGGTCATATCATTCCCTAATAAATTCATTATAAGTTTCTTTAATTAAATAGTGCCACAGAGAATCAACGTGTTATTACAATTAAATAAAGAAGGGAAATTCTTCAAAAACCCCCTAACTTTTCTAGAATTTATCAAAAAATCCCTATCTTTTCAAATTCTTCAAAAATCCCCTATAAAGTGAATTGAATTTTTTTTTAACCCCCTATGGGGTTAACTTTAACTTTTCCATCCATTAAACTTTTTAATGGACCAAAATGCCCTTATATAATTATTTTCATATTTAATTTTATTCAATAAATATATTTTACATCAACTATTAATATTAAATGAGAACTAAAATATGAATAAACTTATATAAATAGTAGAGAAGAAAATAATATTTTATGCAATATGAAATTATAAATTATATAATAATAAGATATATTATGTAATATAATATCATAAAATGAATTAATGCATCAAAAACGATATTATAAAATATCTTTAAAATAACATCAAGAAATATTATATTAAAAAATATTATTTTTCATTCATTTATTTTTAATTGGATAAAATAAAATTTGAAAATAATAATGTAAGGGCATTTTGGCCAATTAAGAAATATTTTGGACGGAAAAGTTAAATATAACACCATAGGGGGCAAAAAAAAAATTTAACCCACTTTATAGGGGGTATTTGAAGGAATCTAAAAAGTTAGGGGGTTTTTGATAATATCCAAAAAAGTTAGGGGGGGTTTTTGAAGAATTTCCCAATAAAGAAATAGAGCCTTTTTTCTTTCTCCGGCCCCAAATTCATTCCCCTTTTCTTTCCGTTTCTTTCTCAATCCGACTCACCTCTCTGCCTCCTCATTATCTCTCTCCGCCATTAATACTGTGTCTGACCAGTTCGACGCTACTGATTCTCGCTTCGGCCAGCACTAAGCACGTTTCTACCCAGTCTTCTGTTGTCTTATCTCGCGTCGCTCAAATCAGGTTTTTGTTTTCAGTTTCTCATCCATTTATTTTTTTCAAATTGCTCAGCTGACTCAATATTTAATATTTAACTGGATAAAATTAGATTTGCAGTTTTTGTTTGAAGCAAGCTTCCAATTTAACTTGATTGTAACCTTATCATTGCCCTGTTTTGGAAATTTTCTATTCATAAATTATACTTTTTAGGCAACATGAATGATAGATTTATCAAAAGGGAAATTTTTCAAAAACCCCCTAACTTTTCTGAATATTATCAAAAACCCCCCATCTTTTTAGATTTCTTCAAAAACCCCATATCTTTTTAGCTTTCTTCAAAAACCCCCCAACTTTTTTGAAAATTATCAATAACCCCCTCTCATTTAGTTATATTTTTTAAAATGACAATTTTACCCTTCTCATTTTAGTATAGTTTATTTTTTTTTTTTTAAGTGATATTATTATTTTCAATATTCCAACTTATATTGAAAAAATTATATATTATACAAAAATGTACAAAAAAATAAAAAAAATTATTTGGAATATTTTTTTAAATATAATTTGGAGTAAAATGGCAATACACCCATAATCCTACAAAAAATATAGGAAATTTGCAAAAAAAACCCTGTATTATGTCTAAAATACAAAAAAAATTAAACATAATTGGAAAAAAAACATTATGAAAAATATATTTTTGAAAAAAAATGTTCTGAAAAATATTTTTTTGAAAAAAAAAGTTTCAGGAAAATATTTTAACAATTTTTTTATTAAAATTTTTTTTATTTTTTTATAAAAAATATTCTTTTCTTAAAATATACATTTAAAAATATTTTTTAAAAATTAAAATCTTTAATTTTTTAAAAAAAGTTTTTAATATTTTTTAAGAAAAGAATATTTTTATAAAAAAATATTTTTCAATAAACAAATTGTTAAATAAATATTTTTCCGAAACACAAATGTTTTTGTGAAACAATTTTTTTTCAAAAAAAATATTTTTCATAATGTTCTTTTCCAATTATATTTAAAAATATTTTTGTATTTTAGACATAATACAGGGGTTTTTTTGCAAATTTTCTATATTTTTTGTGGGATTATGGGTGTATTGCCATTTTACTCCAAATTATATTTAAAAAAATATTCCAATTAATTTTTTTTTATATTTTTGTAAAATATATAATTTTTTCAATATAAGTTGGAATATTGAAAATAATAATATTACTTAAAAAATAAAAATAAAACTATATCAATTTTTCTGTCAATTTTTCTACGCGTAATGGAACTTTAAAATTTCCGTCATTTACCCATCTCCTCCCGTTCCCTTTGATCCTTCCGTCTACCTCTCTTGCCCCTTCCTTTTCCGTAAAGATAAGAAAAAGAATTAAATCAACCACCAAACTGAAGATTTCTTTCCGCCTCTCTCTCTCTCTTTCTCTCTCTCTGCGGAGAAGGTCTCTTTTATGTTCGAGGCAAGAGAATGAGAGGCGACTGATTTCTGTTCGAAGAAGATGGAGACATGAGCTGTTACAAAGAAGATTGAGCGGGATTAGCGGGGCTGTTACAAAGAATGAGAGGAGACGTGATCTCTCACCTTGATCTTCCTGCTCTGTTGTAGCGGAGACAAACAAGAAGAGCTCTTGCTGGACTTGCTCTCTTCATCGGCTTTATCTTCAATCAGGTAGTCATTATCTCTGGCCTGAAGCCTAGATTATCTGTTGATTTGGTCCGACGTAAAATTAATTCACTGAAAATAGTGTTGCTTAGCTCTGAATTTGATTGATTGAAGGCTCATTCGGGCTGAAATTGATCGATTCAGGCTAATTGGGGGTGTTAAAGCTTAATTTGCGCTAATATGGGGGTACTGAGTCTTAGGTTTGGGGTCAAGGTGATTTTTAAATTGGAATATATTATTGTAAATTAAAACGAATAATTTTGTAAATATATGAAACTTGAAATTGGAATGATATTTGTGATGCTTACATAAGGGTCCATGAATTATTTGAACTTGAAATTTCAAGGAATTCGAACTGGTACAAGTAACTTGAGACTGTTACATGTAGATTCTTTGTTGTATAGACTTCACAGAAACTCCCATTAGAGATGAAGCAAAATATATACTATTTCTTATTTATAATATTTACATTGTTTTGCATGGGTTATCAAGGATTCTTTTATATTCATTTCTGTTCATATTTTGTAGATTTCAATTTTTATCTTACAAATATAAATGGGGATGTAGTGATATTATCGTAGGGGTATATTTAAATGTAAGAGATAAATATATAATTTAAAAATATTAATTCCAGTTTATAATATTTAAGGCTTTATCCATAAGGAAAGCTAAATATTATTCTATAATTGACATTACAACTTTTCAGATTTGTTGTCATAATATTTTTTACTATTACATAGTATCAATCTTATCTTTAGTTGCATGTTATTTTCTTATAAACAATTAATATTCTTCATTAAAGTGCTCCTTAGTTACCAATCGTTAAAAAACAATTGTATAAAAATTGTGAAAGCAAATTTCCTTTTTATGGCAATTTTGCCTGCTACAAAAAAATATCTGATAGCATAAATTTAAAATATTTGCAATTAATCAACTTTCCAGATTTATATTTTGGAGCTGTGTACTATTTTTTTGCAGGTTTTATTCTCAACATTTACCTATTAATTCAAGTTATTTTTATTCTTTTTCCAAGTTTCTCAATAAGATTAGTGTTGCCTTCCAACTTTGCCAGTGTTAATGTTAAATCCTGACTATGGACTATTTACCATTTTTCATGCAAGTTTGATATTGTCAAGTTAAAATGGATACTACCTCCAACAATCGGCAATCAATAATTGATGCTCTCAAAAGGAAAAGATCACAATTTCAAACAGGAGAGTCTTCTGCTATGGGAGCTAACAGGGGAGCGAATCGTACAACAACAATAAACAAACTTATCATTTACTAAAATCTATATTTCATTCAAAATTCTTTATATGACAATTAAAATTTTAAACAGGACAACATTGGATGATGAGGAAAAGGACATGAACAAAGGAAAAAAAATACGAAGGTAAATGAAGATAGAGCCGCTACCACTCCAGTCTTGTATGAAAGTTAATTAGGAACTGATTAGTGTGTGAAAATACACCTGTTCGTTAGGTGCTTTTGAAGTGTATAAACTCATCTATGTTTATCCCATGTAAACTAACTATTCTTCTACTAGGACTAATAAATGTTGTGTTTCTGTAAGATTATAAAAGCTCTTTCTTTAATATATTATTTCATACATAATTTAAATTTGCAAGATCAATTACAAGTTTACAAAAGCTCTTTCATATCATAGTACTTCATGCAACATATAATTTCGAAATCAGCTACAATAAAGAAAAAAAATGAAATTTTCTCAATCAGATTTTTGATATTGCATCTTCATCTACAGACTAATACTTGCTAGTTTAAGTGTTTCCTTTTGTTTTATCGCATCCATGCTTCTGACATTCTTTAGTGTTCAGAGAGAGTAGTTTATGTAATTTTCTTTGAGGGTTGGTAATGTTCAAAGAAAGTTGATTGTTTGCATCAGAGAGTGCATTTAATTTTGTATAATGTTGTATGAGTTAATGAAGTTTGTTTGTAATTCGTTTTGCTTTTGCACCATTTATTCATTGCTTGCCAATTCAATTATCTTTTTGTGATATATCTGTTAACATACATGTGTTTTTTAAATTTAATATTTCTTTGCAAACTCACTTCTCAAACTTAAATACGCCATAATAGCTCGACGAGTCTAGACCCACAACCCGATAAGCTTATGGTCAACGGATGGTCAATGCTCCTCAAGATTGGCTTACGCATTCCTCCTACACCCGGGAGAGTTAATGTGACTTGGCAAAGAAATTTATGGAATATAAAGTGCCCACCTCGTGTGAAAGTCTTTGCATGGACCACCATTCTAAACCGAATTCTCACGGCCGATAATCTACAAAAAAGAGGTTGACCTTGCACCATTCTTTGTATGTGAACGAAACATGAGATCACCTCTTGATATCATGCGAGTTTGCTTCATGGTACTGGGAGAAATTCTCTAGGAAGCCTAAACGTGCAAGCCATTCTCAACCTTTCTTTTATAGACTTATGGCTAACACATAGAACTTGATTGACGGGTGAGGCAAAAAAGAAATGGGACATCGTTTGGATTGCCGGAATATGGAACATTTGGCTTGAAAGGAATAGGAGGATTTTCATGAGTACCGCTAGAACGAGAAGTGCGCTACTTATATGGACATCTTCGTGGGTGAGCTTGTGGTCAAAGTATTGTTGATGAAATCTAGTTTGTAGTAAGAAATGTCATTGTGGTTGTACCTCTATTTTTCTTTTGTTTTTAGTATCGTCATTGTAATCTAACAGGCGACCGCCTGTTTTACAATCTAAAAAAAAAAAATCTTCTCTTATCCGGACTGGGTTGAAACCAAATTTTGTCCATGTAACTATTTAAGAAGTCGCTAAAGTACCTCGAGTTATTCAAGAAAAAAAGAAGCCTAAGAAATTATCAGTAAAAGAGATTTTCTTAATTTTGCCAATATAAAGGAAAATCAGTATTCATCTAGTAATATTAACGATTAAGTTAATTTATGCATTTTTTACTTGTTAATTCATTAATTGTCCCAAATTATATTTACACGTCTGATTTCTTTTCTCTTTATACAAATGAACAATGATCATTGTTTCGTTATTGGGTCTAAGTTCAATATTATAGATCTTGGTTCTGGCTAGGGCTACACATGGTGTGATTCGGGCGTGGATATATCATTTCTATATCCGTCTCATTTATATAAATGAATATATCCATACTTATATCCACATTCTGATTCGGGTATCATTTCATGTCCATGCCCGTACCCGTGGATATAACCATGAATATGGGAAAAACCGTAACTGTGATAAAAAATAATTTAAATAATTCTATTTTCACAAATAATCAAATTAATAAACATTCAAAGAAAATAACCAATCCATAAAACAACCAAACTCAACTAACATAAATAAATCATAAAGATAAAATTATTCAACAAAATTCATTAAACACCTAATTTACTCAAAATATGCCAATGCCCACAAACTTCTGATATGTTATCAAAATTATGATCCTTTATTATTTGCTTCTACACAATTGCTTGCTTCTACACGAGTTCCAATCTATAATAATAATCATACAAAAATAATAATGAGTAAATCGACTCTTAATAAATTTTAATTAGTTAAAGTATATCAAAAAAATAATCTATCTTGTCGTGTTCTGCATCTTCTTAAAAAGTATGAGATTGAGAATAATCTTTTGAACGTGAACCTAACACAACATAAAATAAATAAATTAGAATATAAATAATAAGATATTTATAATAGAAATAAATTATCAAATTCTCCACACACATTTCATTTCAGTTGATAACCAATTTTGGGTGCACATTAATGCCTATAATGTTTCTTGGACTTAGGCTACTACGGTGAGGGCTCACAAACCTCTCACTCGTACTAAGAGCCGACTTTGAATTAAAAGTCTCCTGTACAAAAAAATTAAGTTTGTTTGTCTAACTTAAATATAATTAAATATAGATTATTCATTAAAAGGTAATAAATAATTTGGTATGTACTAAATTGTAAGTGAATAAATAATTTCGTATAAAAGGTAACAAAATAATAAAAATATTATTAAAAGATAAGAAATAATAGTTAAGATTATATGCTATATATGTAACATACTCATGAATATCTATCGGGTACGGTTATAGATATACCCATGAGCTGAATATAGTAATATCATGTTCATACCATATCCGATCCTGGATTTTTCTGTTTACCCATATCCATATCCGTGGGTACGGAAATCGGATATTACGTATTCTATTCGACTTGGGTATCCACTGAATATGGATATTGTTCACACCATTTGTAGCCCTAGTTCCGCCAATGCATCGCATACCATCTTAATTAAAGTCGAGAAGTTGAACGTTTTTTGCTTGTGTTTTGATTCCACCAGTTTAAATGTCGAATTCTTGGGTTCTTGGAATTAGAGTTTTCTTGAGTATAAATATATTCGAGTTTTGTGGGTTGGTTTATGGGGATATCAAGCCTTCCCTCCATTTTCACCTAAACTAGAAAATAACTAAAAGGTACATAAATAAGCCACTATAACAGCATAAAAAATAATTAAGCCTTAATTCACACTCAAGTTTCATTGAAATCGGCCTAAACAAACTCAGCCCCAATTACAAAATACTGTAGTTGTTGTTTTCAAATTAGACCCTTATTAACCAATTTAATCATTTTAGCCAATTTTGCATAAAAATCTAGCAACATTAGAGAATCAATTTGTCCCATTTAGAATTATAAAAACATAATTAATGCACAAAAGAGGATAAATATACTAATTAATGGAGCAAATTTGAGAGGATTTAGGATTTGATGAAAACTAGTTAAGGGTGAAGAGAGAAGGGGTGGAGATGGCGGCGTATGGCATGGCGGTGAGAGGCGGCTCCGGCTAGGCTCGCCGGAGATGACTCGGCGGCGGAGAGGTGGGCGTGAGCTCGCTGGTTCCTCCAGCCAGAGAGGAGAACGAAGAGAGAAACTCTTCGTTTTAATTTTTTAAAATTAATATCAAAATCATCATTTTAATAATAATATTTTTGCCACGCCATCACTGTTACATAAGCATTTAATCGCTGAAAGTGATCAACATGAAGAGTTAAAGTACTCAAAAAAATAGTAAAAGTGCTCAAAAATGATTGAGGAGGCAACTTGCAAATTTTTGAAGAATTTAGATGTAGGATGGGGGTGAAGTGAGGTTGAAAGGTTGAGAGGTTGCCACCATTTCAAAAGAAATCACAAGAAAGATAAAATAAGATTGTTCGCAATTAGCAATACGAGTTGCGACTTTGAAGAGAGGAAAGAAGAAAATAGAAAAGAGTCTGATGGCGACTTGGAAGAGGAAAGAAAAAGAAGCGCCGGCACGAAACTAAGCTGTCAAAATGACATTCTTGGACTCGGTTCTCCGTGAGCCACTGAACAATCTCAATTAATAGCTGTAAGATCTTGATCGACCGACATAGATATATTTAAGATGAAGTCATCCAGGATCCAGCATATTGGTCTATATGATTATGTATGTCAATGTCAATGCTCGCTTCTTAACACTTTTCCATGCACGTTCCAAGACCTACCTCAAACATTTTTTAACTGCCGCTAACATTCAAAAGAAGAAGAAAGATTCCATTAAAAAAACCATTCAAAAGAAAAAAAAGAAAAAAAGACCGACTGAATTCGTCTATTTCACCATCACGCACTATTCATATAATGATATCATACTTCTTGTTTTTTTTTTAAAGAGAAGGGGATAGCTCACTAGAATTTATAATTAAATGGATAGCCTTTTTACATCATAGATTCAAATGGTTCTTTTTCTTTTAACAGCGAAAATAAAATAAAATAAAATAAAATAAAGAAAAGAAAAGAACCCCCCAATAATTTCCTGATGATATCATACTTTGGTTTCCTCGACCCAAATATGTATAAATATCTCAGATCTCTCTCCTTGACCACACCAAAACTTGTCCCTCTACATACTGTGTTTAACCATTAATATTCTGCAACATGATTAAACCTTATCTGAAACTCGCAATCCTAGTCATTATGCAAATTATATTATTCCTTCTCAACAACCCTGATTTTCCGAATTTCGCATTTCCAAATGAACCATCACCGCCCCCACCTTGTACGAAATTGAATGGATATCCACCCACTAAGATTGAAGCATGTATTGAGATACTCAAGAAGGTTGTAAACGGAATCGTCGAATGTGATATCAAGAGTATTCCCTGCAAGTCTGTGCTTCAAGTTTTCGAGGAACTTCTTGACTATTGCGGTAAAAACCCGACCAATTATTCAAAACACATGCAGAATCCCACATAAATTGTGTTTGTAATTCCTGTGGCATTACGATAGAAAATATAAGTTTGTTAGTATTAGAGAAAAGTTCAATTTTACCTTCTCAACTATTTAAATAGCTCATTTTTTATCCCTCAACTTTTTATTAGTCCAATTTTAGTTTATCAACTATTCAATAAGTCTATTTTTAATCATTATATCATTTAAGTGCTTACGTGTCAGTTAAATTTGGCAGGTAAGCAATATATAACATATATTCTTGATGCATATTCCAACATGATAACTGTGATATGACAAATATTTGAAAAAAAAATTTTCTTAATTTCCCTATTTTTTTAAAATATTATTTTATTGTACATATTTGTAATGTATGTTTATTTAAAAAATATGATATTGCTTATGTGTCAAAAATATATGTTATGTCATTGCTTGTGTGTCAAGTTTAACATATATTTAAGCACTTAACGGATAGAAAGATAAAAAATAGATTTATTAAATAGTTGATGGACTAAAATTAGATTAATAGAAAGTTAAATGATTAAAACTAGACTTATTGAATAGTTAAGAAAGTAAATTTGGACTTTTCTCTTAGTATTATTTCATATTTTCAGATTTTCTAAGTTTTATTTTTCTAGTTTAAGTTATTATAACGTGTACAAAAAGTATAATGTTGGCTGTAGAGTTTATTAAAGCTAGTTTATTCTTTTTCAATTTTCTAGTTCGAGGAGGTTGTTAATGTACGAAAAGTATGTTTGCTAGCTGTATAATTTATTTAAGCTTGTACAGTTATTGTAAAATTTGTGACTCATTGGCTGAACTAGCTCATGAGATTAGTGAGCAAATTATTATAGGCTTGCCATTGCCTTACGTGGTGATCTTGGTTTGCGTTTTTCTTGGTTTGCGTTTTTTTATAGCCCAAACAACAAAGTACATATGGCTCGATCTTTGCGCGATTTATTATTACCTGATGACTAAGAGTGATATTCAATATTTTACATGAAATACATACTTTCCTAAAAGCACTACAAAATTTTCTGTCTACAACAATTAAATTACAATAACAATAGCAAGGAACAAATTCCACACCAACTATAGAAAATAATAGGGATGGCTTGATACTGCCCAACAATATATAAATTTGCACTATTTCATCTGACAATTTCAGTTTCTCTTTTTAGGACACATCACCATATAAATAATCCGGATAATCCAACTGAACAAACTTGGGGACCAATATGTAAATTATTTTTTAAACATGAATTAACATTTCTTTTTTAGAAAAATTAAATTAATAAACAAAACATAATTGACACAACATATATCTACAATTTTCTTGAGCAATCTAATCCTTGATGTTCATAAATCCATTCATGTTTATAGTAGTTATGATCATAAGATACATTTCACAAAATAATTATAGAAAATAAAATTTATCAAATACTTAAAGGGTAGAAATTACCAATTACCTCAATACCATACAAACAAAGCCAACAAAAAGAAAAAAAAGAGGCAAAGAACCAATTCAATTCAATCCAACGGTTCCATTAGGATTTTTAGAATTCAATTAATAAAACTAAAGAAATGTCACGACCCGAGAAAAATTATGTGGAAGTTTCGTGATGATTTTATGATTATTGAAATTGAGGGTTTATGTGAAAAAAATGCATTTATGCTTGGCTGTAGAATAGGAGGTGGAGGAAATGGAAGTTATTCTTTTCAAGATTGTGTGATCATGGGTTGTAGCTTTAAAAGGCCCAATTAATGGCTGGGTATTATTTGTTTATCTTTCTCTCTTCCTTTCTCTCAGACTGTCTTCCTTTCTCCCTACTGTTATTTCTCTTTCAATCTCTCTATCTGATCCTTAAATTCTTTTATCTCGTTCTCTCTTCTCTCTCAATCTCTCTACTATTTCATATCTGATCTACTCTTCTTCTTCTTTTTCTTATCTAATTTCTTCACAAATCATCCAAATTCAAGCAACTATTGCAATATTAGATATATAAGGGCTTGTTTGGATGGGTAAAATTTTCTGGCATATGATTAGTATATTTCTAGGGAGTAGGATTTGCGAAATCCAAATACTAGAAAATTAAAACTCTAGGATGTATACAAAAGTGATGTGTTTGGATGCAAATTAGTAAATTTGTAGTAATTTGATTATATGAGTTTTTTTTTTATAAGTATCACTACATTCATGATATCCTTATTAATATATTTGTTGTTTGTCAATTAGATATGTCATTAAGAATTGTATTGTCAGTTTTCTTGCTTTGCTCTAGTACAGTTTCAATGTTAAATTTAATTTGTTTATTCCATATTGAGTGGTTTAGGTATTTTTGCTCTAGTTAGTCTAAAAAAAGAGATGAAAAGATCAAACAAAATATTATTGAACAAAATTGATGTACAACAAAAATACACTAATACATCATTGAACAAAAATACCTAAACCACTCAATATGGAATAAACAAATTAGTATCCCAAAAGCTTTCAATGTTAATCACTGTTGCCTTCAGAGATTGAGGTTGAGTAGATATATCAAAGGAGGGGAGAGCAAGAGATAACAGGGACAAAACAGATCTCTATCAATGGCAAATTGAAATTAGTGCACAAATTTGATAATCTAAGTTGGAGATGATGATGGGGCGAGCCAGAATGAAATCATACGACGATAGAAAAACTAAAGTTCAAGCATCAACAATAGAAAAACTAAACCTTCAATTAACGAAAGAAAAATTTTCTCAAATCAAGAACCAATATTTCCTAGCAAAAAAAAATAACCAATATTTCAAAGGAGATACAATAGACATACCACTGATAAGATCTTTTTTTAGAGAAAAACCACTGATAAGATCTGAATGGCGAAGTGGGATCTTAAGCAGAAGCTCTGCCACGGCGCACTTTTCACCTCCAATGAATTCCACTCGTCACAAAGGGGGCGGAGCTTTTCCTTTCCTGGCCACGGCGGTGCTCTCCTGCTTGCTGTGGAGAGTGAGAGAGAGAGAGAGGAGAGAGCGAGAGAGGGAAATTGATTAGGATCGCTTCTCACTCGTAATTGGGCCCAACTACAATTATTTAGAACTTGGTTCTAGGCTACAGGTAAACTAAACATTATGAGTGGGCTTAAGATTAATTCTTGATGAATAAAGCCAAAAATGTAATTCTTCTTTTCTTTTTTCTTTTTTTTGCTTTGAATATTATTCAGAAAATTCGTACAATAACAGTTTGCCAGTTTCTCCAAATCCACTTTATAAGAGCATCATCTAATATTTTATTTACAAAGAATAATTTTTTTTTTTAAATTAGACCTCAGGTTTAACCTGAGAGTCTGCAGTTTATATTGAAGGAAATAAAATAAAGTTCATTACAAGAGTAATAAAGATTGTCAAGAAAATTGACAATTTAATAAAACAGAAAGAGAAAAAGAAGAAAAGAAAGAAAAAGACTAGAAAGAATAAGAGATAAACACCAAATTTAATGGAAAATATATCGTCTAAAGTAATTTTTCCCAAAGAAGAAGATCGGCATGAATGGATTCTCTAATAGATTGATGAGTTGAAGCTTTATCGCTAAATGTTTTTGCACATCGCTCTTTCCATACCCAAAAACTCGTAGCAGCAATTTTGATTTGCAATTTTTTATCACCTTTGTACTTTAGCAATTGGATGGTTTGCATATGTTGTATTTGCATCAGAGAGAAAATGTGTGTTGTAAAGACACATTGCTCAAATAAATGTATGGCGGACTCCGCATCTGCCATACATAAAACGCACACATTTGGCAAGATGCATCCCCGCTTGGTAAGTTGATCTATCGTCGGCAGTATGTCTCTTACTATTCTCCAAATGAAAATCTTTAATTTAGGCGGTATGTTGAGTTTCCATATGTAATCATAGCTTGTTTTGCATTTCGGATTTGCTGCCAGTAAGTTGTAGAAAGACTTTGCATTGTAAATTTCATTACTTGACAACTTCCATGAAACCGTTGATTCCGTATCTGTAAGCATAGACTCAATCCAATATTCCCACCGATTAGTTAGTGCATCTAATTCTCTTGTGGTCATGCTAGAAAGTGGCAGATTAAATATTGTTGACCAATCTTGAGTGCTGAAAGCATCGTTCACCGTTATATTCTCGTTGTTGTAAAGAAAAGAATATAAATTTGGGTAGTTAATTAGACATCTTTCTCCCATCCAATTATGCTTCCAAAATAGCGTATTTTCCTTTATTATTCCCCCAAATTGAATGAAGTTAATAAAAATATGCATCACACTATGAACATCTCGCATCAATGGAGAGGTTTTAAACCGCTTGATTTCTGTCGGAACCGGTGTTTGCGTGTAAATTTGTCTGGCAAATTTAGACCACAACCCCTCTGTTGTACCATAGAACTTCCAGGCCCATTTTGCTAGTTGCGCCATATTAAAAAATGAAAGGTCATGAATCCCAAGTCCGCCGTTTTCCTTGGGCTGACAAACCGATTCCCAATTGAGAAAATTCATTTTTTTAGTCTGTAGCAACTCTCCATGCCACAAGAAATCCCGTTTGACTTTTTCTATTCTCTTAATAACCGACACTGACAATTTAAACATTGATAGGAAATAAGTCGGTAAGGAATTTAGTACTGAATTAATTAGAACTACTCTTCCAGCCATTGATAGCATCTTGCCTTTCCATTAATCTTTTCTCAATTTACAAAGAATAATAAATGATATAATTCCCATTTCCTCCGAAGTTCAAACCTGTATAAAAGACCTCACATTATAAGAGCATCATCTAATATATATATATTTTTTTTCTTCAAGACCTCCCTCCTTAACCCTACTATGAATCTATGATTTCTTCCCGCTTGGCAGTTAAGCTTACAAAATATGGCTAGACATTACCATGGAAAGCGATTTACATAATAATAATATTCCCTATAAAGTGATTTCATGAATTATATGACTATACCATATGAATATTATCGTTTAGTTAGCAAATTTAGATTCCTAAAATGTGAATTTGTATGATTTATTCTATTATGAAATAACTATCTTACATCTAAGTAAATAATTTATAATTATGTTTTTCAGTTTGTTATACTCATTTGCTATTCTTTACATGCTTTAATTTATTATTAAGTATTTTTTTTAAGGATATTAAGTATTGTTATCAAGCAAAATCATCAAATAAAGTAATTTTATAATTCTAACTTCACTGTTTAACTTAATTTTTTTAATTTATTTATTTATTTTTTTTTGCTTTCACCTTTTTTTTCGTTTTATACAACTTGACCTTAGCATGATGTTTCTGGTTCAAAGTTCAAACCCAAAATCTTACTAATTCACTGCATGGGTCATACGGCCAACAAGCCACTCCAGAAAGATATCATGTTGCATGTTTTTTAGTTTTTAGGCATATAAAATACTCAGTTGAACTCATTGCATGCTTATTTAAGAGGCTCTTAAAGGTTGGGACTAAATGAAAATTTCAATGTTACAATTGATAGTGGCTTTAAGACATCATTTATTTATCATTATCAAATTGATCTTTACAGTATGACCAAATGAGGAATTCCAATGTTACAATACAACCGAGATAGTGGCCTAAAGGCATCCTTTATTTATTAATTAGAGGGGGATCTTAACAGTGAGACCAAATGAGTAGTTCAAAATTTCCAATACAACCGATAGTGGCCTAAAGGCATCATTTATTTATTAAGAGGATCTTAACATACTGAGATCAACTGAGATATTTCATTGTTACCGCCACCTACACCCTCTAAAGGCATCATTTATATATTAAGAGGATCGTAACAGGGTGAGACCAAATGCGAAATTTCAATTTTACCATTGATATAGTGGCCTTAACGCATCATTTATTAATTAAGATGATTTTAATAGGGCGAGACCAAATCAGCACCTAATGGCACGACTGACAGTGACTTAAACAGATCATTTAATTTTGAGAAAAGCTCACTTTTGCTTCCTGAACTTTTCAAAATTGTTTAACTTGCCCCCTCAATTTTTTTTTGCACATTTTTGCCCCCTAAACTCTTCCAAATGTTTAACTTGCCCCCTCCATCCAGTTAAATGCCCAGTCAGCAGTTAACTGATTGCGTGGCATGCTGACGTGGCAAATATATTGATTTTTTATTCCACGTCAGCAGCAGCCTCTTCTCTTTCTTCTCTTCCCTTTCTTCTCTTCGCTCCTGACTCTTCTCCTTCGCTCCTTCGCTCTCCTCTATCTCTGTCTCTCCTTCGCTCTCTTCTCTGTCTCTTCGCGCCCCACTCGACGCCGCACGCCCACGCCCACGCCCACGCCCACGCCGCCGCCAGCCCTCAACTGGAACTGACACTGGCGAATCTTGTTCGGAAAATTACCTTTCGTATCGGTTTTAAAAAATAACCGATATAAAACGCACATAATCAGCAACGGTTCCTTCAAACAACCGTTACAGAATAACTTTTCGTATCGGTTTTCCAAAAATAACCGATACAAAATAGTAACGGTTCCTTCTAAAGAACCGTTACAGAATAAACACTTTTCGTATCGGTTTTCAAAAAATAACCGATACAAATAGTAACGGTTTCTTCTAAAGAACCGTTACAGAATAAACACTTTTCGTATCGGTTTTCAAAAAATAACCGATACAAAATAGTAACGGTTTCTTCTAAAGAACCATTACAGAATAAACACTTTTCGTATCGGTTTTCAAAAAATAACCGATACAAAATAGTAACGGTTCCTTCTAAAGAACCGTTACAATCGGCTCTTCTCTGTCTCTTTAGAAGGAACCGTTACTATTTTGTATAATTACGTGATGTATGGCGTGGCTCCGATTACATCACAAGACGAGATTTGTTGACTTTATTATTTTATTTGTATTTTCTATGAGAACGTGTTATCTGACATTAATATTGGTCATAGTATTGTTATGCGAGAGAAAAAAATGTACTTAATATGAAGTCTTGCTGAGGGAAAAATAATCTTTAGTGTGCCGAAATTTAGAGAGTAAAGTTTGTAATCTTCAAATTTGATGGCCGGGAAAATATCAATTCTTCAAAATCGGCTCTCCATGAAAAACTAGATCTCGAGACGATTCCGGATGACCAAATTCGCTAAAATCGGACAAACGAGCCGAAATCTGTGCACAAAAACATGCGTGAGAGGACAAAAACTGGTTTAGCAGCGTGAATAGGTGTAAAATTCGGCAAAACCTAAGTTAGCGATCTAACCAACTCAATTACATATTATCTAAATGTGTCATGGAGAATTTGTGGGACCACTAAGATCTATTTTTGCTAAAAACACCTAAATATAGCAAGACATCCACTTACAACTCATATGCATCAACAATACGTCTTAGATTCACCAATAATGATGTATTTTAATTACGTGATGTATGGCATGGCTCCGATTACATCACAAGACGGGATTTGTTGACTTTATTATTTTATTTTTATTTTCTACGAGAACATATTATCTGACATTAATATTGGTCATATTATTGTTATGCCAGAGAAAAAAATATACTTAATATGAAGTCTTGCTGAGGGAAAAATAATCTTTAGTGTGCCGGAATTTAGCGAGTAAAGTTTGTAATCTTCAACAATATCAATTCTTCAAAATCGGCTCTCCATGAAAAACTAGATCTCGAGACGATTCCGGAATGACCAAATTCGCAAAAATCGGACAAACGAGGTGAAATCTATGCACAAAAACATGCGTCACAGGACAAAAACGTGTTTAGCAGTGTGAATAGTTTTAAAATTTGGCAAAACCTAAGTTAGCGATCTAACCAACTCAATTACAAATTATCTAAATGTGTCATGGAGAATTTATGGAACCACTAAGATCTATTTTTGCTAAAAGCACCTAAATATAGCAAGACATGCACTTACAACTCATATGCATCAACTATACGTCTTAGCTTCACCAATAATGATATATTTTAATTACATGATGTATGGCATGGCTCCGACGGACATGTAGTACCCAATACCAGTTATATCACTTCAGTTGTGCTATATATGCACCGAAGGGCTGCTGTAAATGTAATTATTGTTTGAACACGTCTTTGTTTTTTAATGCAAGTGAGTAAACACTACCAAATTCTTCTTCAAAACAAAACAGAAGAAGGATTAATCTAATATCATCTGGCCTCTGGGTTAACACGCAAATAGTTCATGAGCAAAAGTAAAACACACGGTTTGGTGATGATTTATTTCACTACAAAGAATGATTTGTTTTTTTATATACCATTTTTTTCGAAAATAAACTAATACTTACCACTGTTTTAAAAATAATGGGGTAACTACCATTTCCGCCACTACTAATGGCGGAACAGATGTTGTTCCGCCACTAATAGTGGCGAACCATGTGGATTTTATAATTTTTCAAAAACGGGATTAATTAGTGAACAAAACGTGTTCCGCCACTGCCACTGGCGGAACAGGGGGAAAATTTACCTGTTCCGCCACTTTCACTAGCGGAACAGAAAAAAAATTAATTTTTTCTCAAAAAAAAAAAAAAAAAAAAAAAATTTTTTCCTGTTCCGCCACTACCAGTGGCGGAACACTGTTCATTTGCACTAATTAATCATGTTTAGTCAGTCAAATGAGAAATTTTTGAAAAAACTGAAAATTCACATGTTCCGCCACTGATAATGGCGGAAATGATAGATACCACATGAATTTGAAATGGATGGTATTTACTGGTTTATTTTTGATGAAAATTGTATAAAAACAAAAAAATCACAAAGAATGCGGTCTGCCTTTCCTAATTGGGCCAAGTCCACTTGTCCAGTTATGTAGATATTATTTTTCTCTCTGATATATAAAACAGTTTCTTGACACGTATCAGTGATAAGTCATTAATTATACACATTTTATACCCTATAAATATATGATATTGCACCATTATAAGTGTTAATATGCTATTTATATGGATAATAATCATAACTCGAATGTTGATACTACTAATGAGATGTTTATATGATTTCAGGTGCAATTTAGATGGAGCATAACTTGGGGAAAAGAAGTTGGAGCACAAGAGAGAGATAATAATCAAGACTCGGACCTGCCGACACAGTTGCAGTATTTCGGCCATAACTCACAATCTGGGCCTCCTCTAGATGCATACTATATACCGTTGGAAAGAAGAGAACAAAGCCCACAATTCATTCTTTATCACCAGAGCCCAATTCCGAAGTCTACATGACCCAAATTGACCATCTTCTGGACAGATCTTTCATGCACTTTGCATGCACTCTTCATGCCTTTGCCATGCTTCCTTCACACTCTTTGCATGGAGCTTCATTCATCCCTCATGATCACCTTTTGAGAGGGTTATATAACCAGGTGCAAGGCATCCATTCTAATCACCTTTTAAACTTCATAATTCTCTCTCTTGGAGTTGGGCAAGTCAAGCAAGATTCACCCTTCCATCCACGCTTCATTAATGGGTTCTATCATTATTTTATTTTCTTTATTTTCCATGTATTTCGAGTAAGCCCTTCGAGGCATAGTTAGTGTTTATGTTTTTGTGTTGTAACTTTTGAGACCATTAATAATGAATTTCATTTGAACGGTTATATTCTGTTTTTATTTACTTATTATCTTTCATGCTCAATGAATTATTTTAAGTTTATTTCGGTCAATTCTATGTTCGGTAGTAATTAACAAGGGCCACAAAATTCCTTTGGTTGCTTTGCTCAATAGCTTCCATTAGAATTTGAATAATAGCCAAGTGCAAATAACTCATAACGAACTAAACGAGTTCCGAACAAGCTCATTGTTTAGGAGGTTTTGATTTGTTTAAATAACCAATGATTCCTATTGAATTGGTTATGATATTCAAGTAGGTTAGTATTTTTATTTACGAGCTCATCTAAACTAAAATTCTATCTTTTCGTTTGAGTTATTTATCGGTTAGAGCTCATCTTACTGCACTTAAGATATTAATTCCAAATTCATTATTATAATCAAGGATAAAGTTACACACAAATTCACTACACGAAACTATGCCTCATTTCACAAAACCACCACATCTCTTAGTCTTTACTTTAAGTTTTCTCTTTATTTGTTACTTTCATTTTGTTGCAATCAACCAATCAACAACCCCCCCAATTGTGTGTCTTGTTTTAGGTCTTGTGTTTGGTTTTATTTACGGTATTGGTTTCTCTTTATTTTAGTTTTCTATTTTTGTTCGAGTCCGTTTTCATTAGAGAAGTAATCTTTTCACCTAGTTTAGTCTAAATAGCTCTCTCGTGGTTCGACCCCTACTTCCATTGTCTCTCTTGTATTGTAGTTAACTTTAGGGTTATAAATTTCTTTTGGTAAGTGTATAACGACTGCAAAAATATCTCTTATCAAAATGGCGCCGTTGCCGGGGAGCTAGCAACGCGACTAGTCTAGGTCAATATTCACACTTCTCTTGTGTAGTACGGTAGTCTGCTTTTGTGTCAGAGTAAACCAAATTCGTTTTACTTTTTGTCAGTCATATCTTTTTAACCTTTTGTCAGAGTCACACTTTCGTTACCTTTGTTATCTTTTTCACTTTTTGTCAGAGTCAATCATACTATTTATTTTCACTTTGAGTCTGCATTACTTGCATTCACTAATTCTCTCTCTTACACTTGATTCCAGTTCATGAAAGCTACTCGTAGTTCTAATCTTCCACTTGCACCATTAGATCTTGAGATTGAGAGAACACACCTGGAGCGAAGAAGAGCAATTCCGGAAGCACCGAAAGCAGCCGAAGAAACTGAAAAGGTGGAGAACTTGGACAGCGAAAGCGAACCTCCTACTCCACCCGGCTCCTCCTCACGCTACAAGAGGTAACACTACGGTCATGGCTAATTTTGAGGATAGGACACTTAGGGACTTATCTACTTTTGATTTTGCTACCAACCAGTATGGTATTGTATTACCACCGGTCCCGAATTTTAAGATCCATACGGGTCTTCTTCAATTATTACCGACCTTCAATGGGAGTGCCGGAGAGGACCCGCACTCTCACATGCGGGAGTTCAACCATATCACCGCAACAATGATGCCGGCGGAGATTGAAGATGAAGGTCCTTACAAGCTGCGACTGTTCTCATACAGTCTTCGAGGACCAGCAAAGGACTTGTACTACCATCTAGCACCTTGTCCAACAACTTGGGTCGAACTTCAAAAGTTGTTTCTAGACAAGTATTTTCCTGTCTCTCTTACCGCTTCTATTAGGAAGCAGATTTGTAGTATTCAACAAGTAGGGGAAACCCTCTACGAGTACTATGATCGCTTCCAGAAGTTGTGTGCAAAATGTCCCAACCATCAAGTTCCAGAGAATCTCTTGATTCAACACTTGTATGATGGGATGCTTCAAGAGACTAGGGATAATGTAGATTCTGCTAGTGGGGGTGCTTTCATAGATAAAACTGTTAGGCAAGCACGGACCTTGATAGAAACCATGGCAAAAAATGCCCAATCTAGTAGAACCAGATCTCGACTTAGGGGAGTTAGTGAGATTAGAGACTGTGATTTGGAGAAGCGAGTGAATGGTATGGACGCCAAATTAGATAGCCCGGCTAATATGATGGCGTCATTCATGGGAACCAAAATGGAAGTAAAAGCATGCGGTGCTCGCACTCGGACAGGGACACACCACCGATGCGTGCCCAACACTCCATGATGAGGAGAAAGTCACGTCCACGCCTTGCGGCATCTTCAAGCTAAACCAACACGGAAATTCAAATGGGGGTCAAAACCGTAATTATGATCCCTATTCCAAAACGTACAACCCTGGATGGCGTGATCACCCCAACTTCAGATGGCGTGACCCAGGAAACCAACAACAACCTCCTCAAATCCATCATCAAAATTCTTCTTCTTCACCTCCAATTGACCCTGCTTTGAAAAGTCTTTCTGACATTGTGACCTCCTTGGCCACATCAACTACTTCTTTTCAGAAGGATACAAAAAGTGCCCTAACACATCTGGGCACCCAAATTGCTCAAATATCCTCTGAATTAAACCAGTTAAAAACTCAGGGGTCCTCACAACTTCCTTCCCAAACTCTAAACCCCCGTGAGAATGCATGTGCTATCACCTTAAGGAGTGGTAAAGAAATAGAAGGGAGTAAGGAAAACATGAAAGGTGAAGGAGAGATTGAAGTAATTAAGTCGGAATCCGAGAAGATGAAAGACAAGCCCAAGGAAATACCACCTTATAAACCTAGAGCCCCTTTTCCTAGCCGTCTAGCGGTTAACACTAAAAAGAATGAGGCAGAGAGAGATATCCTAGAGGTTTTCAAGAAAGTGGAAATAAACATTCCACTACTCGATTACATTCGTAGATTCCCTCGCCATGCGAAATTTCTCAAGGACTTGTGTACGAATAAGAGAAAGCTAAATGGTCATGAGAGAGTAACAATGAGTGAGAATGTCTCTGCGGTTATTCGCAAGAAGCTTCCGAGAGAAGCAAAAAGACCCCTGGCATGTTTGCCATTCCTTGCAAGCATTGGGCACCTTGAATTTGCTCGGTGCATGCTTGATCTTGGGGCATCTATCAATGTCATGCCCTTTTCTATCTATTCTTCCCTCGGTTTAGGACCTTTGAAAAAGACCGGGGTGATCCTTCAACTAGCCGATCGTTCTACTGCTTTGTGCCGAGAGGGAGTTATAGAGGATGTCCTGGTTAAGGTCAATGGCCTTATCTTCCCCGCGGATTTCTATATTCTCGCGTATGGATGAGTCTGATAGCTCACCGAGTTCGACTCCCATTCTTCTGGGAAAACCCTTCCTTAAAACTGCCCGAACCAAGATTGATGTGCACAATGGCACTCTTTCTATGGAATTTGACGGAGAGAATATCTCTTTCAACATCTTTGATGCTCTCAAGCATCCTTCTGACGGGAATGTATCCGCTATTTGCACCATCGACCCAGTTGATGAGTGTGTCGACAACTTCTCCTCTTTTGAGTTCATAGATCCGCTCGAGACCATTCTTGATCTCTCTCCGGATGAGCGAGGACCTTCTTCAAAGTCTATCTCGCCTTGGCCATTGGAGAGGCTTCTTCCTCTTCTTCTTCTCCTCCCTTGATAGACTTGAAACCCTCTCTTGAGCCCACCAAACCTTCCATTGTGAATCCCCCCTCTCTTGATCTAAAACCTCTACCCGGCTCATCTCAAGTACGCATACTTGGGTAAAGGAGACACTCTTCCAAGTGATCATCTCTAGTAGCCTCACCGCTACTCGGGAAGAGAAGTTAGTTAATGTCTTGAGGGACCACAAGACTGCGATTGGATGGACTCTGGCTGATATTAAGGGAATCAGCCCTTCTACGTGTATGCATCGTATATTATTGGAGGATGGATCTAAACCATCCCGTGAGCCGCAGCGTAGGCTAAATCCTCCAATGATGGAAGTGGTCAAGAAGGAAATCATCAAACTCCTTGATGCAGGAATCATATACCCTATCTCTGATTCACAATGGGTGTCACCAATCCATGTGGTACCCAAGAAAACTGGTATTACGATAATTGAGAACCAGGATGGTGAAAAAGTTCCTACGAGAGCACAAAATAGATGGCGAGTATGCATTGATTATCGCAAATTAAACACTGCCACCCGGAAAGACCATTTCCCCCTTCCTTTCATTGACCAGATGCTCGAGCGCCTAGCAAGGCGCCACCATTACTGCTTCTTAGATGGCTTCTCTGGTTACTTTCAAATAGCCATCACCCCAGAGGATCAAGAAAAGACCACTTTCACGTGCCCTTTTGGCACCTTTGCCTATAGGCGCATGCCCTTTGGGTTGTGTAACGCACCCGGTACATTTCAGAGATGTATGATGTCCATCTTCTCTGATTATGTCACCCGAATTATTGAGGTTTTCATGGATGATTTCACCGTCTATGGTGATTCATTCGATGACTGCCTGGGAAACCTAAAGATGATTCTTCAAAGGTGTGTAGAGACCGACCTGGTGCTGAATTACGAGAAATGTCATTTCATGGTGGATCAGGGCATCGTCTTAGGCCATGTGGTTTCCTCTCGGGGTCTTGAAGTGGATAAAGCCAAGATCGATGTCATTAGATCCCTTCCATACCCAACCAGTGTGAAGGACATTCGATCATTTCTTGGTCATGCCGGATTTTATAGGCGTTTCATCAAAGATTTCTCAAAAATCGCTCAACCTCTTTGTCTTCTTCTCCAAAAAGAGGCTTCTTTTGAGTTTGATGAGAAATGCAAAGCGGCATTCGACCTTCTCAAGGAGAAATTATGTTCTGCCCCCATCATTAAAGCTCCCGATTGGAATCTGCCTTTCGAGATCATGTGCGATGCGAGTGATAGGGCAGTTGGAGCTGTTCTTGGGCAGCGGGATGGGCGAGAACCCCATGTTATCTCTTACGCCTCCAGGACCTTAGACGATGCTCAGTGCAACTATACAACTACGTAAAAGAGCCGCTAGCCATTGTTTTTGCACTAGAGAAATTTAGGTCCTATCTCTTAGGGGTTAAGGTGATTATATACTCGACCATGCCGCGTTGAGGCATCTTTTCAAGAAGAAGGAATCCAAGCCGAGACTCGCTTCGTTGGATATTGTTGCTCCGGGAGTTCGACTTGGAGATTAAAGATAAACGAGGATTCGAGAATCTAGTTGCAGATCACCTTAGCCGCCTTCCTATGAGTATTGAGGAGGGTACCCCAATATCGGAGTTTTTCCCTGAGGAATATCTCTATGCCGTGCAAGGCTATACACCATGGTATGCTTGATATAGTGAATTACTTGGTGGCTAAAGACCTACCGAGAGGATCTTACGCGTGCACAGGCTGATAGAATCCGGTATGATTCCCGATTTTATATTTGGGATGAGCCTTACCTCTTTCGGATTTGCGCGGATCAGATTATTCGGAGATGTATACCCGATAATGAGGTTAGATCCGTTCTTGAGTTTTGTCACTCTCTGGAGTGTGGAGGACACTTTGGCGCTAAGCGGACAGCTCATAAGGTCCTTGAGTGTGGTTTCTTCCGGCCCACTCTACATAAGGATGCTTACTTCTTCGTGAAGTCATGTGAGCGATGCCAGAGAACGGGAGGACTAACCAAGAGAGACGAGATGCCGATGAAGTATATTCTTGCATGTGAGGTTTTTGAAGTGTGGGGTATCGACTTTATGGGACCTTTCCCTCCCTCATATGGCTTTGAGTATATCCTCCTAGCGATCGATTATGTCTCCAAGTGGGTTGAGGCCAAGGCCACAAAATGGGCAGATGCAAAAACTGTCGTGGATTTTGTCAAGGACCAGATCTTTAGTAGGTTTGGGGTCCCGAGAGTCATCATCAGTGATAGAGGAACCCATTTCTGCAACCGGAGTTTCGAGGCATTAATGAAGCAATACCATGTCACACATAAAACCTCGACGACTTACCACCCTCAAACCAATGGCCAAGCGAGCTTTCGAATAGGGAGATCAAGGGCGTTTTGGAGAAAGTGGTGAACCCCACCGGGAAAGACCGGAGTCTTCGGCTAAATGACGAACTCTGGGCTTACGGGACTGCGTTCAAGTCCCCTGTAGGCATGTCCCCTTATCGGCTAGTCTATGGAAAGGCTTGCCATCTTCCGGTTGAACTCGAGCACAAAGCCTATTGGGCCATCAAGAAGTGCCATCTAGATTATCCAAACGATGCACTCAACCGGAAGTTGCAAATCCAAGAGTTAGAGGAGATCCGAAATGACGCGTATGAGAACTCCCGAATCTTCAAGGAGAAGACCAAGATGTATCATGACAGGAAGCTTGCCCACAAGGATTTCAAAGTGGGTGACAAGGTGTTCTTTGTTTAACTCAAGACTCAAATTACACCCGGGCAAGCTACAAAGTAGGTGGATAGGGCCCTTTCTTGTGACCAAATTGTTTGATTATGGTGCAGCGAAATTCGGGGTCTCGGATTCCGGGAAAGTCTTCAAGGTCAACGGGCACCGGCTGAAGCGGTTTCATGAGAGTTTCGATGCGAGCTGGATTGACATTCACGAGCTTGGAGAGCCAGCATCCACTGCTTGAGGAGATGGAAACGTCGGGCCAACGACGTTAAAGAGAGGCGCTACTGGGAGGCAACCCTGCGAATAAAGGTTGTGTTTTTCTTTGTTTATTTTCTTTTTCTTGCATTGCATCACTACTTTGTGCTTAGCTTTACTCGGGGACGAGTAAAAGTTTAAGTGTGGGGTGGAGTCTTTATTGCATGTTAGGTAGTATAAAAAAAAAAAAAAATTTAAAAAATAATAAAATAAATAATAAATATAAAAAAAAATAATAAAAACCCATTTTTAAGCCTCAAATTAAAAAAAAAAATGCCCAATTAAAAATCAAAAAGATTGAGAGAGAACTGTAACTTGTATTGAATAATGTGGTGGAACTTGTTTAGACTCAAAAGGATCATATAGACCAGTTCAAGAAGAATTGAGGTCGTTGGTTTAGGGATCTTTTGTCACTGGTGAACTCGATTTGTTGTTGAGTGCCAATAATTTAGAGATTTGCGCGAGAAATTATGTGAGGACTTACCATTGGACCGTGACCCGAAACTCAAGTTGTTTATAGTATAATATCCATAATAACCCACTATATCATCTCGTATATATATAAATAATATCCAAGTCTATTAGCTTCTAAAGTCACTTTGTTGCTTGGTTTTGGAGAAGGAGGGTTAGGCATTATATAAGAAGATTGGGGACGGGAAGTAGAGGTTAGTGTCAGAAGTTGAGGGCTTATGTGTAGAAGATGAGCTTTGTGCACCGAGTGTATTCGTGAGGAGATGCATCTTAGAGACAAAGGCAAGTTAGGCCCCTATAATCTAATAGATTTGAGTCACAATCTAAAAAAAAAAAAAAAAAAAAAAAACAAACAAAACAAAATAAATAAATAAATAAATAAAAAGGGAGATTGCATGACTCAAACTTGTTCCCCTTGTACATGGCCTAAACCTTAGTTTACCCGATTTGTGAGAAAGAGTGGATCCCAGTCATACATCTCAGGCCAGCAGTTAGGTTGACACATTTTGGGCCAGATGACTGAAGGTGCTAGGAGGTATGCACATTAGGAGGTTCATTATTCCAAGAAGATAGAGGTATAGGCGATATCTTTTCGGAGAGTAGAGGCATGAGTTTAGAAAACCAAGTGACAATTTGACCGAAAGTGGCGAAGTAGACAAACAAACCAATTATGTAGTATATACATATATGTATTATCCACAAAATTCCATCATATTCCACCAAACATAACTTGAGAATTCCCCTCACGACCAAGGTAGGAAATCATGATTCATCTGAGAACTGAGAGATATTATGAGAGACACTCCACATATTTCACATTCATATTCCACTATACAAAAAGAGAGTGAGTGCGAGTTTCACCAAAGTGCATGGAATCCTACACAAGGGACCAAAGATCATTATTGGCTGGTATATAAGTGAAGAGCGAGTCAAAAATATGGGACCCATCTTACCAATGCAAGTTACAATGTTTGCTCGAGGACGATCAAATGTTTAAGTGTGGGGTGATTTGATAAGTCATTAATTATACACATTTTATACCCTATAAATATATGATATTGCACCATTATAAGTGTTAATATGCTATTTATATGGATAATAATCATAACTCGAATGTTGATACTACTAATGAGATGTTTATATGATTTCAGGTGCAATTTAGATGGAGCATAACTTGGGGAAAAGAAGTTGGAGCACAAGAGAGAGATAATAATCAAGACTCGGACCTGCCGACACAGTTGCAGTATTTCGGCCATAACTCACAATCTGGGCCTCCTCTAGATGCATACTATATACCGTTGGAAAGAAGAGAACAAAGCCCACAATTCATTCTTTATCACCAGAGCCCAATTCCGAAGTCTACATGACCCAAATTGACCATCTTCTGGACAGATCTTTCATGCACTTTGCATGCACTCTTCATGCCTTTGCCATGCTTCCTTCACACTCTTTGCATGGAGCTTCATTCATCCCTCATGATCACCTTTTGAGAGGGTTATATAACCAGGTGCAAGGCATCCATTCTAATCACCTTTTAAACTTCATAATTCTCTCTCTTGGAGTTGGGCAAGTCAAGCAAGCTTCACCCTTCCATCCACGCTTCATTAATGGGTTCTATCATTATTTTATTTTCTTTATTTTCCATGTATTTCGAGTAAGCCCTTCGAGGCATAGTTAGTGTTTATGTTTTTGTGTTGTAACTTTTGAGACCATTAATAATGAATTTCATTTGAACGGTTATATTCTGTTTTTATTTACTTATTATCTTTCATGCTCAATGAATTATTTTAAGTTTATTTCGGTCAATTCTATGTTCAGTAGTAATTAACAAGGGCCACAAAATTCCTTTGGTTGCTTTGCTCAATAGCTTCCATTAGAATTTGAATAATAGCCAAGTGCAAATAACTCATAACGAACTAAACGAGTTTCGAACAAGCTCATTGTTTAGGAGGTTTTGATTTGTTTAAATAACCAATGATTCCTATTGAATTGGTTATGATATTCAAGTAGGTTAGTATTTTTATTTACGAGCTCATCTAAACTAAAATTCTATCTTTTCGTTTGAGTTATTTATCGGTTAGAGCTCATCTTACTGCACTTAAGATATTAATTCCAAATTCATTATTATAATCAAGGATAAAGTTACACACAAATTCACTACACGAAACTATGCCTCATTTCACAAAACCACCACATCTCTTAGTCTTTACTTTAAGTTTTCTCTTTATTTGTTACTTTCATTTTGTTGCAATCAACCAATCAACAACCCCCCCAATTGTGTGTCTTGTTTTAGGTCTTGTGTTTGGTTTTATTTACGGTATTGGTTTCTCTTTATTTTAGTTTTCTATTTTTGTTCGAGTCCGTTTTCATTAGAGAAGTAATCTTTTCACCTAGTTTAGTCTAAATAGCTCTCTGTGGTTCGACCCCTACTTCCACTGTCTATTGTATTGTAGTTAACTTTAGGGTTATAAATTTCTTTTGGTAAGTGTATAACGACTGCAAAAATATCTCTTATCAATCAGCATGTTAATTAAAACGAGTACTCAATTTGCACCCATACCCAATTTCAACTCAATAATTATTTTCATTTTTTCATTTTTTTTAATGTTTGATATTATGATACTTTATTAGTAATAAATTAATAATATAATATATTATGAAATTGGATAAATTATAATAAAATAACATGGACGTCACTCTAAAAAGAATCTTTTAACTCATTAAATATTTTCATTATATGCTTTCATTTTAGTCCCTATAAAATAAAATATTTTAAATTGTTTGAATATTTAAAAATTAACTTATATATTTTCATAAATAAAAGTTGAGACCTGACTTGATTTCATTTTGATATTGTTTTGGAATTTTTGTGAAACGCTCCTTATTTTTCTCAATATTTTAAAAACTCACTTAACTTTTTACATTCATTTTGTAATCTCTAGAAATTATATAATTTTTCACACTAAAAAATAAAGTTAGTTTTCTATCTGTGATTTATTTTAGTAAAATATTATTTTATTTTACAGAATATTATTTTATTTTATAGAATAATATATTTCTTAATATATTTTTTTCATTCATATATCTTTTATGATTTCATTTATTTTTTCTTATATATAAAATTTGTAAATTGTATTTTTTTTTTTTTGACATTTGCTCTTTTTTGATATTTTTTCAACTTATTTACAAATGATTATGTGACGAATTAGTTCATGCAACTCAATACTTAGCAAATGCGTCAAATCAATCTTCACACATGTCTCATGTTTTAATATATGATCTAAACTTAAATGTCCAACATGTTAAATCCACATATTTTGGTTGACTAGCAACATTTGTATGTGCACCCCTGTAAAATCTTAAATTAATATAAGAACCAAACGAACATATTTCATTTGTACCCCTATAAATTATGAGAATATCGATCATTTTGGTCCTACAAAAAAATACTGAACATATCACGCATTTTCTTTATCCGAATAATTTAATTATATCCACTCAAAATTTAAAATTATCATATAATATAATATATAAAATGTTGTGTTTATTATTATTTAAAATAAAATGAGAAAATTTTATATGCTCACATATTTGTTACACTAATAAAAAGAAGCATACCAAAAATTATACATTTCTTTACTTTTATTTACATCAATTGTGTTATTAGTTATTATGTTATATTTGTAGAATTCATTGAATCATTAGGATGAGAGAAAAATTAAGGCACTATGATAATTTGATTATAGTATGATAACAATTCATTTGACACTCACACAAACTTCATCAACCTTACAAATATCTTATATATATTTTTCTTAACGTAATCTCTAATCTCATGTATACCACTCGAGAAAATAATATGAAATATTCTTCAGTCAACTGTCATCAATATTTAAATTATTCCATTTTTAAAACAAAAAAGAAATTAGAAAAAAATGAGTTTTTATGAAATTATGAAGTTTCAACGTAAATAAACTTCTTGTGAAAGTTTGATAATTTTTCATTCTTTTCTAATCATATTTGTAGAGGTTGTTTCAATACAGAGTTGAGTACTTGAGTATAAACCATACAGAGTCAAGTACTCAACTTCTTGTGAAAGTTTGATAATTTTTCATTCTTTTCTAATCATATTTGTAGAGGTTGTTTCGATGCAAAGTTGAGTACTTGAGTATAAACCATACAGTAATATATGAAATTCTTTTAAAGCAACAATCAAATATTTATATTTTTAGGAAGGTTATATAATACACATGATTTCATTCACCGCTGTCGTTTAATCTAACCACACTTTTATATTTTATATTAATAAACTCTTTCCTGACATGCTTTTTATCTAAATCAGCCACAATTTGGGTGGTTATTACAGCTTCTAATTCTACATGGAGTGTCTCTTCGCGGTTTCAAAGGGCGCTTGACTCACAAATATTATATAATATATGAAATGAAAAAAATGAAAATATTATATTTCTAATAGATTTCCCACTTGGAACCTGCGTGTATAAATTTACTCCTCCTAAACCCCTTCTTAGATTCCTTACAAGAAAAATAAACACAAAAGAGATTCTTAGATTCCTAGTCACCAAACCACCCCACCAAAACATGGTTGCACCTTGCTTGAAACTCACAATTCTAGTCTTTGTACACATTATATTGTTCCTCAATTACTCTGATTTTCCCGGTTTTACATTTTCTGACGAATCATCAACTCCGCCGCCTTCTCTTCCTCGGCAAACGGTGTTTAAAGTGCATGTCAACATATTTTCACCTCGTATTGCACGACATTCCGGCGAATGCAACAGTAACATGGAAACGCACATATGTATTGAGATAGTCAACAAGCTTGTAAATGCAATGGTCGAATGTGATATGAAGGAAATTCACTGCAAATATGTAATTCAAGTTTTCGAGCAACTTCTTGATTATTGTGGCAAAAATCGAGTTAATCAAGAACACATGAATAATCCGACCTAAGTTTTATATATATATATATATATATATATATATATATATATATTTGGCTTTGTTTTGATGTGTGCCCAGGCTTACTGATCCTCTTTTAAGACATCATGATAAAAGAGAGAAGTTTGCTAGTATGATTTGTTACTTTCACTTTTTTGCGAAGTTTTTTGTTTCTAGTTTGAGGAGGTTGTTTGTACAAACAGTATATTCTTGGGTGTAGAGTTTATTTGAGCACGTATAATTATTGTTTTTTCAATTAGTTTGAGAAGGTTGTTAATGTTTAAAACGTGTGTTTGCTTTGCTGGCTGTATATTTATTGTAATTGTAAAATCCGTTCATTAGCCCATTTAAATTGTGATGATTTAGTATCCCCTTAAGTTAGATATTGGTTTTGGACTGAACTAGTGGGCAAACTATTATGGACTTGCTACGGCCTTACGTGTAGATCAAGGTGTTTTTCTATAAGCCCAAACAAAAAAATACAGTCATGAGATAATTGGGCCCAAGATTAAGGTTTGTTGACTGCGTTCGATATAGGAGACTTTTTTTTATGTACCATTTTTTTCAAAAATAATTCACTATTTGTCACTGTTATGAAATAAAAGAACTATCATTTACATCACATCTAGTGGCGGATTAGATCTTATTCTTCAGTCAGAGTGGTGGAACATGTGAATTTTTCAGTTTTTTCAAAAATGTACCATTTAGCTGGCTAAACATAATTAATTAGTATAAGAAATTTTATTCCGCCAGAGGTAGTAGAGGAAATGGGTAAAAACAATTATGTTTTAGTGTGAAAATAATTATGTTTTTACCTGTTCCGCCAGATGCTCTGGCAGAACATGTTTTTTCCACTAATTAACCCCGTTTTAGTCCACCAAATTGTCAAATTTTAAAAAATTACAGAATCCATATGTTCCGCCACTATCACTGGCGGATCAATATCTAATCCGCCACTAGAAATGACGAAAATGATAGATAGCTTATTATTTTAAAATGAGTAGTATTTATTGATTTATTTTTTAATAAGGTGGTACATTAAAAAAAAAGTCCATATATGAAAGTCAAGTTATGAATATTTTATTTTTGTAGCGGCAATATCTGCATTCAAATTCATTTGTTGCCCTGCCCGGCTGCCCCCCAAGTTGGAGTGAATTTTTTTCAACTTTACTGTCCCTAGGCCCGATACAGTGAATAATGAGTTAGGAATTTCTCCCCCCATATAGACTCAGTTATGTTTGGATTTGACTGAGTGGCCACGTGGGGGCCCAATGTGGACCACTTGATTGAATTTGTTGTTTATTTTCCAATCTTTGATTTCTTTATCAAATTTTGATCTTTTGTAAAATTTTTTATAAAATTATTGTGATGCATATATCATTCTTACTACACAAGATTAAATGAGATCAATCAATTCAACATACAGTAAGGGTCACTGAGTTCATTCCTTACGCTCTCCCCCCCTCCTCTCACAAACACACTCTCTTTCTCTCACGGATGAACATGGCCCCTCTCTCTCTCTCTCGCTCTCGTTCATTCACGTGATGACCTCGCTGGAGAAGAGTGTGCATCCTCACCTCTCCCCTTCTCCTCGGCCACGTCCACGGCCACATACTACCCCCGGCCGCCTCCATCCTGCACGTGCGTATCTTGTGCACCACCTGCTTTGATATGTCGGCGTTGAGACTCGGATTGGATTTAAAGAGGATCTGATCTGAGAGGGGGTATTCTTTATAGCAATGGCATGGCATCTGTCAATGGATTGGGTTATTGATTCAAAGTGGATCCGACCTGTTAAGAATATATTCAAATGCCCATTGTGTAGTTGGATTGGATAGAGAGTCAGAGAGGACTGCAGCGTGGAATTTATATTAATAAGCATGACTGAAAATTGGTCATAGCTTTCAAGTTCTGATTTGTGAGTTGACAATAAATTTAATTTCTGTTAATTTATTTTATTTTTAGTTAATTATTGCAACTTCTTTTTTTATTTCAATCTCATGGTTTTGCAAATTGTAGCTCATCTCAATTTTGGAATAAATACTTGAGACTCTTTTGTGTCAACTGAGTTGTATTCATTTGTATTGACCACATTTCACTATAAAATTATAAAATTCTTCCTCAAAAAAAAAAAAAAATATCACTATAAAATTTACTCTTTATTTTTCTTTTTGAAGCAAGGTAAGTGAATTGTCTACCAAAATTTATTTAATTAAATAAAAAGATGGACTGAAAGTGAGTTTAAACATTTTTGTGTGTCAACCATTTTTCTAAAAATAAATCAAAAAAGTTAATGTTAAAAAATTAATCAGTTCCATGCTTTGATTTACTTTTTTTTTTCTCTTCTCTCATCCCCATATTTTCAATTTTTTTTTTCTTTTTGAAATTTATCACTTCAGCCTAAAAGCCAACATTAATCATTCTAACAAAATTTCATTCTTTTCTCTTTTCTATTAGAATATTATTTCTTTAATTTCTCAATTACTTTTAGATTGGGCTAAATTAACAACCATTAATCACCACAATTTGATTCCCTTCAGAGAAATCAAAATATCAATACAGGAATTTGACGAGATAACAAGACGCGCCAAAGGAGAATTTTCATGTGGAAGATAGAATTTTCATGTGGAAGATTATGTGAATATTTCATATTATATGTAGTTGTATCAACCTAGATGGAAGATTATCAGATTCATGTGATGAAAGAAGAAATGTGGGCCCTAATAATGTTGGAATCATAAAATTGATACGGTTCATATTTCATTGACTAGAGTTGATGAGTTACTAGGGCAAATCTAGAAATTGGGGTTAGGTTGTAGATTTCAATTTAAGTGTTCCTCTCTTCATGGCATGTAGTTTCTTTAAGGAATTTGGAGTTTGTAAAATTATATTTGGTGTTCTAAAAAAACTTTAGTCAACCTACAACTGGTAAATATTTACTGTATTGTTTATTGTACTTGATAAATATTTACTGTATTGTTTATCGTACTTGATTGTCATTGTTCTATTGATGAACTACATTGCTCACGATTTTTTAGTGTTTTTTTATGTGTTAATGCCTTGTAATAAATTTAGTTCAACGGTGTATATAACAAAACTAAAGAACCTGCAGCGTAGCTCGGGAATTATCCTAATATATATAAGAGTTTCATGTCTCCTCTATTTCTCCCCTCTTTCTCCTCTTTCATTGACATGTGGTACCCATTGGAGTTATATGACTTGTGCTGTGCACGGAAGGGCTGCTGTAATATTTGTTTGAACCGTTCTTTTTTTTTTAAATGCAAGTGAGTAAACAGTGCCAAATTACTCTTCAAAATAACCAAAACAAAACATAATTTTCTTTACTTTTGCGCGAGAGCCAGATCATCTACCATCCACCCAGCTGAGCTCGGAGTATTTCTTCACAGAGCAAGCATATATATATATATTACCAGCTCTCTTTCTCACTGACTCCCCACTAATATATATCCCTCTCCTCCTCCATAGGCCCACAAAACAAAATTTACATGGCTACTATACCTTACGTGAAACTAGCAATTCTAATCCTTGTACAAATTATATTGTTCCACAGTGACTCTGATTCTCCCACTTTCACATTTTCGATTTCGTTCGTCTTCTCTTGCTCAGCAGCCACTTTTTAATCTGCATATAAGCATATTTTCACCTCATATTAGCTCTGGCAATTGCACCCATGTATTAAGATAATTGACAAGCTTGTAAGAATAATCGTCAAATGTGATATCAAGGAAATATACTGCAAAATAGCACAACACAATTTTGAAGACCATCTTGATTATTGTGACAAAAAACCAGCGCATTCAAAACTTGAGCAGAAAGCCGACATAAGTTATTTAAGTATCCATGTTTCAGACATTCTGTTAGTGTTCAGAGAGAGTATTTTATGTCATTTTGTTTGAGAGTTGGTAATGTTAAGAGAAAGTTGATTGTTTGCATTAGAGAGTGTCTTTAAGTTTGTATTATTGATGTATGAATTAATGAAGTTTGTTTGTCACTCGATTTGCACCATAATTCATTCATTGATTTCCCATTCAATTTTCTTTTTGTGATATTCCGACTGGGTTGAAACGAAATTTTTGTTTATGTAACTTTTTAAGAAGTCACAAAAATACCTCAAGTTATTTCAAGAAAAAAAAGAAGTCACAGAAATGCATGATATTTATTAATTACTTCTTCAAGAAAGAGATATTTATGTAATTATGCTAATATAAGAGAAAATTGATAGGTATTCATCTATGTTATGTGATATTATCGATTAAGATAATTTATGCATTTTCTACTTGTTAATTCATTAATTGTCCCAAATTACATTTAAACACGCGATTTCTTTCTCTTCAAACAACTGAACAATGATCACTGTGTGCTTCGTAATTAGGCCTAAGTTCAAAATTATAGATCTTGGTCGGCCCTAACTAGACAGTCTAGACAGAAAACGGTAATAAATGAATGATGAGTGGGCTTAAAATCAAGGCTTTGAAGAATCCCATTTACCGCCGCCGATTAATGAAATTGTCGAATTATCAAGGAAATTCACTGCAAAAATGTACTGCAAGTTTTCAAGCGACTTCTCGATTATTGTGGAAAAAACACGGTGAATCCAAGGCACGAGCAAAATCCCAAGTAATTAATATATGATCTTCTTTCGAGTCTTGAAATATCAGTATATAGATATCTTATATTAAACAAAATTGTCGACTGTGATATCAAGCAAATTCAGTGCAAGATTGCACTTCAAGTTTTCGAAGTTATTATTAGACGTGTGATATATTTTCCAATTTGGTGCCTCTTCAACCAAATCTGTAAACATGTGCCAAATTAAAAAAAAATGATTATTTGTTGTTGTGCCATACAAATATATTTCTCAATTAGCAAAAACAGTTATAGTAACATTAAAACATTTTCTTTAATATTTTGCTTTTATATTTGATTCAACACAAATATTGTGGAGAAATATTTTAACATGTATACAAATTTTGATTTGTATCTGAATAATTTAGTATTTACAATCATTCTTTATGAAAAATCTATACGAGTTTTTTTTTAATGAAACGAACGAACAAACGCATGAAACATGAGTTTAGGGGCCAAATAAATATTGTTGAAAAATATTTTAAAATGAATACATATTTTGGTTTGCAATTGAATAATTTAATATTTACAATCATGCTTTACGAAAAATTCATCCGAGTTTTTTTTGAATTAAACGAGCGGACAAACGCACGAAACTTGAGTTTTAGGAGGCAAAACAAATATTGTGGAGAAATATTTTAAAATGTATACAATTTTCTATTTGTATCTGAAAAATTTAGTATTTAATATAATTCTTTACGAAAAATCTATCCGAGTTTTTTTTGAATGAAACGAATGAACAAACGCACGAAACATGAGTTTTACGGGGAAAAACCAATATTGTGGAGAAATATTTTAAAATGTATACAAATTTTGATTTGTATCTGAATAATTTAGTATTTACAATCATTCTTTACGAAAAATCTATACGAGTTTTTTTTTAATAAAACGAACGAACAAACGCATGAAACATGAGTTTAGGGGCCAAATAAATATTGTTGAAAAATATTTTAAAATGAATACATATTTTGGTTTGCAATTGAATAATTTAATATTTACAATCGTGCTTTACGAAAAATCTATCCGAGTTTTTTTTGAATTAAACGAGCGGACAAACGCACGAATCCAGCTAAATGTTCAACAGATTCCAACTCTGTAAGACAGAGAGGGCATCTGTTAAAATTTAGTATTTTTTAGTTTTGTTATTTATACCGATGAACTAAATCTATAAAAAGGCATCCGCACACAAAAATAAAATAAAAGTGTGAACAATTTAGTTCATCTTTAGAACACCATAGATTGAATGATGACAATCAAGTATGATGGACAATATGAGACATGACTCATATGTTCATACTGCTTTAATTCTTCCTTACTACTTATTAACTAACTCACAAATTAATCATTAAAAAAAATTTACATAAAATTTTGAGGGGAACTTGTAGGGGAACTTGTAGATTTGCTTGTTTGATTTGAGTGACATAAAATTTTGAGGGGAACTTGTAGATTTGCTTGTTTGATTTGAGTGACATATTGAACTCCCATTTTGGAAGACCCGTGTATATTATATATTTTTTTTTACTGTCAAATTCTTTTTTGTATATTTTTGTATAACAATAGAACAGAGTACCAATTTTTAGCAGAGAAATAATTGGTACTCTGCTATATTTTTAACAAATGCTATACCCAATACAAACAATTTATCAAAATATAGTTTTCATGACAATTATTTTCACTTTGGATGTTTAATAACAATGAAATCACCAAAACAAAGTCTACCCAGAAAACCATTATCACCCAAATCACAATAAAAGCTATTTTGACAACAAAAATTAGAGAGAAAACAGTAATTGCTAAAAGTTTTCGTTTAACATTACATTGTTGTACATAAATCACATATGCATAGATAAGCAGATCGAAAACGATAGAAGTGTATTACAATATATCAAATGATGATGCAATATGAATGAGATAGTATTCATGATTGCTTGCTATCAAAAGATGAAACATTTTTCCATCAGGAGCAAGTAATCTATCTCTTGCAAAGATACAAGACTCAAGCAATCTTTCATAACCAATGAAGTCCCAAAAATATTTCATATTTTAGAGGAGTAATAATAATTAAATTTTCCAATTTGGCAGGATTATATTTACAAATATGAGAAGATAAACTACATACATGCCAATAGGCTCTGAATCAAGTATGACAATTCAACCTCATCAACTTTTCCCTTCACAACCTATTATTTTTTAATACAATATAAACTATTTTTAAATTATTTAATTAGTAAACAAATGGAGTATTGAGTAAATTCGAACCATGATTCTTTGACTGAGATGGATTACCCAAAACTATCTTGTGAGCGTATTCTACCATTTCTGACGCCTCTACAGCACATGCTTTGTGCCAGCCTGTATATTAGAATATTATAAGAAATTAGACACAATGGTTTAAATTATACTGTGAATTTGAAGGGACATATCTCATTTAATCCTTTGATAGAACGTGTAACACAATTACAACCAATAAGAACAGTACAACTCATTTATATTGTGTATTAACAAAAAGAAAAAATCAAAGGGTATGATTAACCCACATTTCTTAATCCAAAGGTCCACATGAAGGCCCACGTGGCCCCTCTTGGATAGTTAAAACGGAATCCTCCAGAAAGGGGGATTAATAATCCACCCTCAATTTCCCCACAATTAAAATTACTATTATTTTTATTTAAAAAAAAAAGTTAAAAATTTAATACTTGGGATTGGAGACGGCCGCCAAAGATGTGCTGAATGAGAGTGGTTTCTTGAGAGTTTAAATCGACGAATTTCTCGCCCCCCAAACAATGGAAAATCTGTAATTATTATCATTATTATAATATGGTAATTATGTTCTTTTATTGTTCTTTTGTGTCGTTTGTAGTGTGTGTGTTGATAAAAAGGGGGAATTTTTCAGAAAACATGTATATTTTCTATTTATGAAAAAAATACCTTTCTTTTGGAATATTCAAAATACATGCTTTGAACTTTTCATTTTCCAAAAAATCCAACTTTTAAAGTATTAAAAAAAGGCATCCGTCAACTTTTTATTGTAGAAATATATCGAAAAAAATTGAAAATAAATTGTAAAAATGATATAGAAAAATAAATTGTACCGCATGAATTCATGAGCATCTTCTTGCCGCCCAAACCCTAAATTTTCCCCAATATTTGGCAATCGAGACAAAATATTAATTGGGGAAAAAGGGTCCAAATTTTGAGTGGCTCTTTGCATGTGTTTTTGCAGCTCGCACAAAAAGCACCAGTCTTCCATTTTTCTCACGCCTGTTTAATAAAACGGTATATTCAGTTAAAAAAAGAATATTGCTATAAATTAAAAAATGATGAAATATTAAAAATTAAATTAAAAGGGAGCGTACAGCCTCTAGTGTGATTTTTGCCCAATAGATAGGCGACAAGTGGCCTTGTCCTTGTCAAGCATTGTAACACCACATTTGCAAAACAACTGAAATAAAAATAAAAATAAAATATATTTAATATATATAAATATACAATAACAATTTAAATTATAGAATTGCATCACAAAAACAATGTAAATTATAGAAAAAGGTTGCCTTATTTGTAATTTTGTGAGAGGCTGAAATTTCCCCATTTTGGAGCAATCTCATTTGCTTGCATTTGAATCTATGATTGGTTTGCCAATGCTTTGACTGACAACTTTTCGAGCTGAATTAAAAATAAAACGACATCAAAAAAGAAACAAATTCACAATTATAACTTCAAACAGGAACCAACTCAGCCCCCCCCAAAATCAAACTAATTTAACAAACATAGTTCTAAATTCCAATTTCAAAATAACCCTCTGAAAAGAAAAAGGCAAAAAAATTGTCAAAATAACCAAACTTCAACCTCAATTTTCCATATTCCCCCCTAAAAATCACGAAATTACATACCAGTATCTTACTCTCTTGCAACCGGAGCACTTTTTATCCCCCAAACAGCCACAAGCTTACACAAATCTCCTCCTCCTCCTCCTCAGCCCGTGCCCCTCCATCTCCGCCTCCGATATCCATATCCGCCGCACAGCCGAACCCGCCGCCGTCGACGGAGAAATACCGCGACGCTACCCTCTTCACCGCCGCAAAAACCCCAATAGAAAGACGACGACGATGATGTGGAGTCTTCCGCCGCTTGCATATAATTGGTTAAGATTGAGATTGGGATTGGAGGGGAGGAAATGGTGAGGAGCCGGATGAAAAGTGGGGCGTGTCGCGCGTGTGAATGTGACGGAGCGAGAGAGAGATTGTAGGAGAAGAGAGTGGAGGCGTGTTTTGTTTGTGAGGGAGGAGAGGAGGGAGTCGTAGGGAGAGAGACCCTGTTTCACACTAAATTAAGGGCCTGTTTGCTAGCATAGTTTTGAGAGAGGTCTAGGAAGCCATTCTACGTAAACCTGTATGATAGTATCAAAAAGAGGTGTTTGACAAAACACAGGATGCTATGATGGATGTAATTAATTAAAAAAAAAAAACTGATATTATCATGCAATGTTATATGACTGTAAATATATACAATTGTTCCTTTTATTATTAAAAATGTCCTTACAAAATATAGATTATCAAATTTAAAGTATTTCACATATTAATATTAACATAAATATATTTTTTTCTAGATAAAAAATGTCAAACTAAAGCTCGTATTCCAAAAATTACATTCAATGATGATAATTATATGCAAATATTACAATTTTTTTTTAAAATTATAACAATTTAATTCTCCAATAACTTAGTACTAAGAACATTTACTATGTTAGTCTTTATAATAAAAAACTAAATAATTAATATACTTAAAAACTATTGTATAAAATTTTAATATCCATTTTTTGAATTGATGAAATTGCTATAATATAAATATAAAAAATGTTCAGTTGACTTTTATTGTGAAAGTATCTTTAACATTGATTAAATAAATAAATGTGAATAGCTAATCATAATTGCATGAAGTTGCAATTCGGAACAATGTAGAGGAGTCTAAATAGTAATCAAATTCTTACAAAACCAGCCAAAAATTCACTCTGAGCTCCGTTTCTGAAAGCTGAGAAAAGGCAATGATTTTCATGGTTTTGGATGGTTTATGATTCATCCATGCATCCTATATGGACACCGAACACCCAAAATTGCATTCCGTCCAGTCCCCAACTTCCTACCAAAACCATAGCTCAAACCTGAGCTACCGAACAGGCCCTAAATCTCATATATGATAAGAAACGCGAAATATACCATTTGTTTCACGGAAAAATTCATTGAACATCAACATTTTTGAGAAAATTAATGACCCAAGTAAAAACACATATTTCTACCGGACAGTCAAAAATTAACATAATTGGACCAATGAGAACTGAGTCTATATGGGAGAGTTAATTACTTACTAGAACAATACTATAACATAATTGGACCAATGGGAAATTGAACTGAGTCTATATGGGAGGGTAAATTACTTACTAGAACAATACTATAACATAATTGGACCAATCTTAATTACTATATTTAATAACTAGCTACATAAATTCTAGTTTCCTACCCGTCTAACTCTTAATAAACAACACAAACTGATCATAATTTTTTTTTAAATAAATGGATAAATCAATTTTCCATTAAAAAAACCGATAAATTAATTTTACTACAAATTAAAAAAATCTTCCTGTTTTACACAATTTTCCAAAATATGAGAAAAAGTATAAAAATGAAATAATAAAACTTTTTTACCACAAAATAGGTGCAAGTTTTTTATGCAAGACAACCAAATGGGTGTCTGAAGAAATTATACTATATTTTGTATAGAAATTAAAAAGTTATGTATACACCGCCCTCTATATTTTGAGTGTATATTTATTATCGTCCCCCTTATTTTTTAGGTCAAGATCCGTCATAATGTAATTTTGTTTAATGTATGGGTCTTTTGGCAATTTTGTGGAATTTGTTGATACTTTTTTGTTTGTTTTTGAACTATAGGCGAGGAGATTGCAGGAGAAGGGATGGCAACCGAGGTGGTTTAGAAAAGATAGGGAGGACGAATGTTATAGATATGTTAGGGGATATTGGGAAACTAGGGAAAAGCGAAAAATTGGGAAGGAATTTCCATAATATATTTGGACAGACGGATGCTTCTTAAATTGTACAGTAATTGTTTATTTAGTTATAAAAAAATTTTGTTTGCTTAATTATAAGTGGCAAGTTTCTTGTATTGTAATAGTTTATGATTAATATAAATAGTAATAACATAAGTTGGGAGGAGGATTTTCCTATACAAATGAATTATGTGAGTCGGACTAATACAACCTCATTAATTCAAACAATAATTATACAAACTTGAATAAACTATATAATACAATTAGACAATCAATCTACTTTTTGAGCATTAATAACCTCCCCAAACTAAGCTACATAAATCTTGGAAATCAAATAGAAAATCGACGTACAATAATAATATCAAATTCATCGGTGGTGTCCTGAATCATGATACCTCGGCAGAAGATCCAAAAACCTAGACACAATAAAAGAAACGGACCCAATTAAAGGGAAATTAAAAAAAAAAAACCTAACTTTTATGATTATTGTAAAAAAAAACTTAATCTTAAGATTCTCTTAATTATACAAAATGAATTATTTTTTACCCCTACAAGTGCGGACTTTTACATCTCATCCAGTTTTTTAATTTATTTTTTGGGCTAAAATACTCTCTCTCTATGTATATTACAAAATTGTTTTATTCAACCTAAAAGAATATAAAATATTTTATTAAATAATATTTCATGATTTTATATATACAATATTTTATGATACTATTTTACAACACATTATTTTATTTTATGAGTTTATATTATATAAAGTACTTATTTTATATTACATTAGAATTTTTTTATATTACTATACATATTACATAAAATAATATTTTTTATAAAATTGTAAATGAAATAATGTATTTTAAAATAGTATAAGAAAATATCATAATATAATATGTAAAGCATTATTTACTGGAAATTTTTCACATATCACATGTCTAAAATGAAAATACCACATATATACATGATTTTTCGGAAATTCCATAAATGACATTTTCGGACTTTCAAACACTGGTAAAATTAAATTTCGGTATTTGAAGAACCGAAAGTTTCTTTAGGTTTAAGCCTCCACTAAAGACAACCGGTAGGGGGGAAATAATAAAAAAGTTATTGGTCTTTCAAAGACTAGTGATTTAATTTTATACTTTTGTATTCGGAGCCAAGCCATTTGATTTGAATTCCAGATAGAAATGAAAAACAAATTAAAAAAAATTCCGACCTTTAACGGTCGAGAATTTTTATTTTATTTTCTTCCGTGCCCCCACCAGTCAAATTTTGCTTCCTGCGTAGAGGGCATGCATGTTTTCGACATTTCAAAGGTCGAAAAATATTTTCACTCTAAAATTTCCCTCTCAATATTAATTTATAATATTTATCTAAACAGTTCCCTTTAGTGGGGGTTTAAGCCTCTAAACAACTTTTGGTATCTCAAATACCAAAATTTTAGTTTTACCGGCATTTAAAAGACCAAAAGTGTCATCGAAATTTTTGAAAAAACAATATGTATATGTCATATATTCTTTTTAAACATATGTGTATATGTAAAAAATTTCCTTATTTTCTGCTATATTAGATTGGCTTATACAATTTATAGAAAATGTTGAGGGATATTTTAGTCCAAAAGGAAAAAGAATTGGTGCTATGTTAGAGTCATTAGTAGTGGGGATAAAAAAAATTGTCACTTCATATATGTTTTTGAAAAGAAAAAAAAAATCTAAAATGTAAGGGACATTTTTTAAGAATATTCAGAAAAGTTGGGGGTTTTGAAAAATCCCCCTAACTAAATACCTCATGTTGTATTTTTCACGTCTTCTGGATGAACTGGGTTTTTACCACAATAATCAGGAAGTTGCTCGAAAACTTGCAATATCGTTTTGCAGTGAACTTTGTTGATATCACATTTGACGATTGCGTTTACAAGCTGGTTGAGTATTTCAATACATGTTTCTTCCATCTTACGGGTGTATCCGCTGGAAGTAATGCAATGTGAAAAGATGTTTATATGCAGATTAAACAATGGTTGTTGAACAGGAGAAGGCGACGAAGGCGGTGATGCATCAAAAAATGTAAAAGTTGGAAAACTAGAGTAGTAGAAGAACAATATGCAGTGTGCAAGAACTAGAATTGCAAGCCTAAAATAAAGACTAAACATGTTTTGAGCTTAATGGACAAGAGGAGAGGAAAGGAGTTTTTGTAGGAAGGGTTGGTAAAAGAGGAGGTAATTTATAGTCGCTCGTCGGTCAGCTGGTTGGATGGAATTTGAGATGACATGGGTGAACAGTAGGATGATGTGTGAACCACTTAAAAAAACTGAGATGGATGATGGCATTAACTTTGGCTTCTGTTAGCCTGTTCACAAACTAAAAATACATAGATCCTAAGATTGTCTCAAAAAAAAAAAAAATAGAAAAATACATAGATCCTTCTTTTCCTCTCTTTCGTGACTAGCAGTTAACTTGGCCTCACTTGTGTCCAAGTATAATTTTACACCTCCCTGCTTTTTTCCTCCAAACTTAATAATTATTATTACTATTATATAAATTCCATTCATACCTTAACCGTAACCTTAGGCAGCATGGATTTTATATTATGCAATTCATTCTGGAGCCTGCTTCTATCCACCTCCGGCGGATATATCCTCAGCTCATCATTCCCTATCACCCTCACATGCTATCACCCCAAAAAAAAAAGTCAAAAACATTTCAAAATCAATCCACACACCAACCAAAAAAAAAAAAAAATTAAAATAAAATACCCAATCATCAACCCACCTCAGCTTTCAACTTCATCTTCGGATGCCTCAAAATCGCACCGTGCACCGAATCCGCAAGTCAGTTATTCATACAGTATTATATATTTTTTTCTGAAACTATAATATTATATAATTTTAGTTTACTATCACCGATAAATGAATAATTTTTTTTTAAATTGCAGGCATATTAATTTGTATAATTATTATTTATTAGAATGACTTTCAACTTTTTTTTTTTTTTGGATGACAATTCTCTTGCCATCAGAATTCATAACTGAATCCATGTACTTCAACTTTTTAGTAATATAATTGCAGGATACCAGGCTATGACCTGAATCCTTTTATCAAAAAAAAAAAGAAAATTTAATTCCACAAGAAATATATTTTAATTTCACGTAAATAATACCTGATAGTATTTTTATAATTAGCTATTAGAGAACCAGAGTAATACCAAAATATACTGAAAATAAAATAATAAAAGAAATATGCAAAGTGTTTAATATAAAAATTTGAGAAGAGCTCACTTTTGCCCCCTGAACTTTTCAAAATTTTTCAACTTGCCCCCTCAACTTTTTTTTTGCACACTTTTGCCCCCTAAACTCTTCCAAATGTTCAACTTGCCCCCTCCATCCAGTTAAATACCCAGTCAGCAGTTAACTGATTGCGTGGCATGCTGACGTGGCAAATATATTGATTTTTTATTCCACGTCAGCAGCAGCCTCTTCCTTTTCTTCTCTTCTCCTTCGCTCATGTCTCTCTTCTCCTTCTCTGTCTCACTGCTCTCTGTCTCTTCTCCTCTCTCCGCGCGACGCCAGACCCGCCGACGACGCCAGCCAGCCAGCCAGATCTCCGGCCCCATAAAATCGGCTTAGTAACGGTTTTTATGGAAGAACCGATACTAAATCGGCTTAGTAACGGTTTTTTCGAAAAATAGGCCAAATAGGCTTAGTATCGGTTTTTTCTAAAAAACCGATACCAAAAAAGACTTAGTATCGGTTTTTTCAAAAAAACCGATACTAAATCGGCTTAGTATCGGTTTTTTCGAAAAAACCGATACTAAATCAGAGCAAAAGTGAGCTTTTCTCTAAGGGCCTGTTTGGTTTGCTGTAAAAAGTGCAGTTTGTAAACTCAATTCCCATAAATAGGTGACTTTTCTTTGTTTGGTTCTGAGTATTTTGTAAAACTTTTGCACTTTGCGCTTCCCAACGCAAAATTATCCCGTATCTTCAACTCCCCCAAAAATTGCAAGGTTCACAAATACAAAAAGGACAAATTTCTGGCGGGAGAAAAGAAAAGCATTCCCTTTGTCTCTCTCCTTCCTCGCCTCTTCTTCTTCTAGTTGCTCCTTTGAGCGACTCTCTCCTTTCTCGCCTCTTCTTCTTCTAGCCCCTCCTTTGAGCATCGTTCTCTCTCTCGGTATGTTCTATGAAAGCTTTCTTTGATTTTTAAATAAAATCTTTAGTTTCTCTATTTTTACTCTTGTTTTTTTTTGTGCTGATTTCGAACTGTTTATCTTTTATGCTCCGTTTATCTCTTCCTAATTAGTATCTAAAACTAAAACAATCATGATGTTTTGTGTTTATTTTGTGCATATCAAGTGTATGATGAAATGCTTCTAAGAATAATAATGCATATGAGAGATAAATGAGCAATGAAATGATGCATGATTTCTTACTTAGCCATTCATGTATATTTTGTACGAGATGACACATGGACCAGTGCTTGCTCATTCACTAATTCATTCATTCACTTTATCTACATATCAATCTATTTTTTTCTTTCTTTTTCTTTTGGTTCTTTTTCCTTCTGTTGGAAAAGAGGAATAAAATTGTACATACTACAAAAAAAAATGGTGTGCTAATTTATATCGATGGTGCTAATGTTCTCTCCTTTTTATTAGATGGAGAATATCGTGGAAAATGTCGGGAAAATAACAAGTTCGAATTTTGTGTGGACAAAACCATTAAGTCATTTCCTTCTTAAGGTTATGGCGGAGCAAGCTAGGAATGGTATGAAATCGGGTCAAGGTTTCAAGAACAAAGCTCTCACGGCGGCAGTTAAGGCAATAAATAATGAATTTCCAGATGTGCAAGTGTCGGAGAGTAATGTCTCGAACCATATTAGAACTCTCAAGAACAAATGGAGCCAAATAAAGAAGTTGAAAGAGATGAGCGGGAATGGATGGGATGATAATGAAAAAAAGATCATTATGGATGAGGCAGAATACCGCACATATGTCCAGGTGATTATCTTCAAATTTCTTTGTTTTGGTTTTCTTTTCTAGGCTAATCTTTCTTTACCTTTTTTCTTGAAATGATTTAGGCCCATCCGAAGGAAGAACCTTTTATAAACAAGCCGATTGAAATGTTTGAAGAGATGTTGTTAGTTTGTGGTGGTGAGGCGGCAACTGGAATGCATGGAAAGTCAGCGTATAGTGTTTCGCGTCTAGGTATCCCAATGAATGCTCCGTCAATCCCAATCCCTAATGACGTTAATGATGTAGGGTTGGAGAATTTTGATTTCTTTGGAACGGAGAACAATGTCATGGGTGATGGAAGTCCCCCCGAGGGTCAGAATGTGAATTCCCCCACACCAACAAGGCCAGATTCTACCGCTACAAAAAATGCAAGCAAGAAGAGAAAAAGAGAAGAAGATCTTCAATTTGCGGTATTTGAGGTAGCTAAGGGGATCACGCGCCTTGCCGATGCATTTGATAAGGACAAAGATATTGAGAGTATGGTGTTGGATGCAGTTATGCCTATGGAAGGCAAGTTTCCAATACATGTGCTGATTTTGGCAAGTGATTATCTAGCCGATAACAAGAATATTGCACGAGTATTTCTGAAAAGAACGCCAAGTTATCAGGAGGCATGGGTTGCAAGCTTTGCTAATGGTTATATTAGAGGAAAGTATGTAGGATGCAAGGGTTCTGACGGTAACTAAAAGTTTTAAATAGTTTATATAAGTGTTATGTCTCATTTTGTTTTTGTGTACTTGTGACGTAGCAATATATTACAATTATGATATACTTGTATTTTGAGTCTGGATATTTTGTATTAGCATTGACTTGAACTATGTGACTTGGAACATTTTATAAGGACTTAATTATCGTATCTTGATTGTTGCATCTTTTGTTCTATTTTACTTTCTTGTATTGTGAATCTAATTTTGAACTATTTTGTTGTATTTGTGTGGCTTGAATGAGTTGGATTTTTTTAGAATGTTTGATAAATTGTTTGTTGATTTTATTCTCTAAAAGTTTGGTCTTAACCTTTTGATGATTTTTTTAATTAGGATATGTGAGTTATTGTTGTAATTTTGATTTTTATTGGCTTTTGAATTGAGGTATATATATTTGATATACAACTTTAATATATGTAAACTTTTTAATTACTTCGATCTAAACAGTGGAAATCAAACTGCATTTATCAACTACAACAACCCAAACATAAAAACTGCAATTACAGTAATTTCAGATTCTTATATCCAAATACTAGAAAATGCATTGCAACTCCAGAAAACTCATTACAGTATTTTCAGATTCTTGATGAATTTACTAATGCGACAATCCAAAAGAGCCCCTAAAAATTTGGTAGATTGAACACATATTTGCACTACATATTTGCACTTGTTACTTCATTCCAAATTTAACTAATTCAAACATCACGTTTTTGAAAAGAAACTCCATTTATCATGTGACGTGACTGATATGGTTGCTGCGTGTCTCGTCATTGAGCGGATCTTTTTCTTTTACTTTTTCTTTTTCGACATATTAGATTAGCATATATTAGATTGGCTTATGAGGAAGCCGGGAGTGGATCTTTTTCTTTTTTGCAATCCAGTTTCGTCAAAGGTCCGAAAAATACTAATAAATTAATTATTTTTAAAACAGGATTATCTGATGCTTTATTTTTCAAAAAAAAATACTATTTTAAAAAAAATATCTACTTTCTTCTTCCGTTTTCATTCAGCCGTCTCTTCTAAATAAATGAGGGAGATCAACACAAATGGAGGGTTGAGATCTCAAGCAGTACTGATGGGACATGGTCACGGTAGCAGAGGATTCGAACTGAACTCTCCCAAATCTAACTAGGAAAAAGCTCAGCTTCACTTTGGCGTAATGATATATTTTTTTTAATGGGCGTAATGATATATATTTATATTTTAGTTATTTAATAACAAAAATTAGAGAAAGAGTAATAAATTAATATTTTTCTTAAACGGGTCGAAAACTCGCTTACGGAAGATTACACCATAGAAAAGCTATGTATTCTTTTTGAACAGGTCAAATTATTTTATGAACGTGACTTATTTCACAGAAATATACTGAGAATTGGACCATATAAAATCTAACAGTTTGTAGCTTCTATAAAAATTTGATTGAAAAATATTAGATAAGAAGATTTGAACCTGTTCGTTATCTTTAAAGAACAATTCAACACCCACCAAACTATGGAAACCTTGGTGAAACATCCATCTTGTTTTTTTATGAAATGCGTCACCACACAGCACTATGTTCACAATTTTGACTTTTTTTTTAGTTACCGCTCTTTGAAAGATAATTCATCTCATATCTTGCCTTGAAACTACTCATATCTGCCTTGAAACTGAAAACAGTCACCAGCACTTACGTCAGAGTCTCTAGCGGCATCGTAGTGGTTCCATCAGAAGCTCAGGCGGAACTGTCATTTTTTTTCATTTTTGTTGATTCCGGTCATTTGGCATCCTTAAACACGATTAATTAAGGAAAATAATAGTTCTCTGACGGAACTCCGTAAAATTCATTTTTTCAGGTTAAACTTTTAATTTAGAAGGCCAATTAACTCAAAAAATTACAAATTCAGCAGTTTCGCCAGACCCTCTGGCGGAACCGCCTATTTTATATTTTTTTGCATTTAAACATCCATGAAAATTTAGCCAAAAAATATAATAAAAATCACTATTCCGCCGGAGGAGGTGTTGGAACTGTGAACAGTAACATTTTTTTTTTGCTAAATTTTCATGGTTGGGATCAACAAAAATAAAAAAAAAGTTCAATTCTGCCAGAGCCTCTGACGGAAGTACTAGTGCTACCTGATGAATTATTTTCTAAAAAAATGTTATTTTAAAAAAAAATCCAAAATTTTAGTCCAGTAAAAATGGGAAACAAGTAAATGAGCCCATGGACATAGAATTTGACTAGAATTTGTTGAGATGAATTGGATAATAATATGTGGGAAAAAGGGAAGTTGGAATTATTTGAAATTTTATTACTTTTTTAAACCTTAAATCAGTGTAGGAGGGGTCCATAACGACAATTATATAGATTTTTAAACCGATTAAAGATTCAAATTTGAAGTAATTAGTGTTACAACAAAGGTCCAAGCCTACAACCGGACGGAATAAGGGATAGAATTTGTTAATAAGTTTTTAATAATATTTTTTAGTAGAATATTTGAATCTCTTAGAATTTGTTGAGATGAATTGGATTATAATATGTGGGAAAAAGGGAAGTTGGAATTATTTGAAATTTTATTACTTTTTTAAACCTTAAATCAGTGACTTTTTTATGGTAAATATAAAATAAAAGAATAATAGTTTTAGCGGTCCATCGTATAATTTTCATAATGTAACTAAATTTGCATATAGATTTGTGTATTACTTTTAACCGATTAAAGATTCAAATTTGAAGCTAATTCAGTGTTCACAACAAAGGTACCAAGCCTACATCACAGCTATGAACTAGAAAAATAAGTGAATGAGTAAGTGAAATAAAAAGATACGCACTGAAAAGGGAGGATGCTTGTAAAAAAGAAATCTAGAATGAAATTTTAATATTCTAATTCTTTGTTTTGTTTGAAGAAAAGAAGCTCATAAAAATATGAAATTCTATTTTTTTTTTCTTTGTAAAAATATGAAATTCTAATATGCTAACTCTTTGTTTGGTTCAAAGAAAAGTTGAGAAAAAAATGTCACATTCATCATTAATGAAGTTTAGTTTATATCATGAAGATTACGTACTTACTCCCCCAAAACAGATTTTATAGAATTTAAATACAATTTAAAAATTGTCATATTGAAATATCTAAATAAAATTGCTAGATTTGGTAATTAGTATATAGATACTATATATATATCAGATAAATAAAATATATCCTTGTAAACATTTACATAATATGGAATATGTTACTTCATAAAAATTATACATGAATTTTACATGTAGATTAGTAGAAGAGCAAACTCAAAAGTTAAGCACAATAGTTAATAAAATCATTTATCTTGGTGCCATAACATTGGCGTTCCAACAATTTGAGAAGTGCCAAAGTGTCATAAAATGAGCGGACAAGTTGTCGACATTCATGTGATCACACAATTCCACTTCTATCATCCAAACAAATAAGTCTTCAATTCAGGAAAACAAATTCTAATACCGGTTCAAAATTCCTACCTCCAAATAGACATAGTTGAATTAACAAACAAAAGAAGGTGAGTTATATGCACTATTTTCTTGCTTTGAAGCCGGAACGCAAAGTTGGGAGGAAAATTGTTATCTCCGCAAAATATTTATGACTTTTAACTTGATATTCGATTGAGTCACCAAACGAAATTTCAATTTCTCTTTTTAGACAATACATAATTAATGAATTATTATACTTACTAAATATTAAGGTAAATACATTCGTCGTGACTCATATTTTCAGTCTTTTCCAAAATTAACGGGTGAACCGGTTAAGCTATCAAGTTTTGGCACGAAATCTGAGTGGTACAGTGGATCCTTCCCGTCGGATTATATAAGATTGAATGACCCCAGGCCCTTACTCTCTGCACAAAAGAACTGTCCGATTATAATCTGACTTGGGTCAAGTAGCTATTCTTCGTCTGTATGCACGAAATTGCAAAATGGCTATACTCGTGGACCATATACTGTTATTTAGGCTCGTCTTCCATCAAAGACAGGTAATTTTGAATAATGTAGGGGTAATTTTGTAATTTTTCAACAGTCTAAAATAATGTTTAAATTGAGTTGTAAGAGCGGATGTAGATATTTAAATAACTCTATTGTTTAGTAGGGCTCATTTGCTATCGTTGTCGTTTCATGTTTTTTATTTTTTTCTCCAGAAAAAAAATAAAAAACAAAACGTGTTTGGGTAATTGACTCTGTTTCCATTTTTTTCTGTCAAAATAGCAAAAAATAAATAGGATTTTGGACCTATAAATATTTCTTCTGTAATATCCTAAATCACACAAAAATAATATGGTAGCACTAAAATAATAATATTAATTTTGAACCATTATGTTGTGCTAAAAAAAGAAAGTTGACGCTAAAAATGGTATATTCACATTAAAAAAAAAAATTTATATCTAAATTTTATATCATACTAAAAAAGATAAGTTGACAATAAAAAAAATTAGCCCTGAAACTTTATATTACAATAAAAACGGTAAGTTGGCACTGAAAATAATACAATGATACTGAAAAAGGATTATTAATACTTAAGTCTTTATATTCACACTGAAAATATATATTGACACTAGAGATGATATATCATATTCAAAATGATATATTGATATTTTTTAGTACTAAAAATAATACATTGAAATTATAAGTGGTTTATTGATACTACAAACAAGTATTTTAATTGATACTCTAAAAGCAATATATTTTCACTAAAAGTAGTATATTAACACAAAAACTGATATATTGATATTGAAGCGGTAGATTAATACTGAAAACTCAATATATTGATATCAAATATAGTATATTAACACTAAAAATGATTACTGAAAATGATAAATCAACATTATAAATGGCACATTAACACTGAAAATGATATATTGGTACTTAAAATGGTATATTAACGCTGAAAATAATATAATGACACTAAAAATATTATATTGACGTCATATTGGCACTGAAAACTTGATATATTGGCACAAAGTACTGTATAAATATGCATTTGATAAAATAATAAGCAGGAAAATTATTAGCGATCTTAAAAACAAAATATATTTTTTTTGAAAACAAAAAGTAAAAAATAGAAACGAGGCCTAAAATATTCAAAGCGGGACTACATATTGTAACAGATATATTGCTAGGGGTAATTTCGTATTGTTTGCATAATATATGGATTTTTTTTGCGAATAATCCATAATCTAAATATATTAAATCAAATTATATCACCAAATATAATTTTATTTGGACCAAAATACCCCTTCTCTCCTCCATTTTCTTCCCTTCGCCTCCCTCTCCATCTCTCATATGGAGCACAAGTCATTTCCTTTCGAAATTGGACATTTTTTTTTAAAATAGCATCTGTACCAAAAAAAATTAATTAACTAGCATCCATATAAAAATAATTAAGTATCTAGCACTACCGCCAGGCTTGATGGCGGTAGTGGTTCACTACCGCCAAGCTCTCTGACTGTAGTGTCTGTTTTCCTTTATTTTATCCGCGAAATTTTAACTCGCCCTTAAACGAACTAAATTACTGTTAAATTACTGAATTAATGACTACCGCCAGAGGGAGTGGCGGTAGTAACTAATTTATTTATTTATTCTCAGTTAACGAATAATTAATTATTTGCACGACGTTACTGTCAAAATAATATTAAATTTAACGAAATCACAACTACCGCCAAAGAGAATGGCGGTAATGTGTATTTTCTTATTTTCTCCCTCCATTTGCAACCCATTTACAAAAATAAATGAAAAAAAAATAAAAAATACACTACCGCAAAACTGAACTTAGAACATAGTACTTACTAGTGGTAGTGGACTAATCATTTTTACTGTAATGCAACTTACAAATATTGAATAAAAAGAATTAATTATGTCGGACACTGCACGTGTTCTTCATTATCCGGATTTTTACCACAATAATCAGAAAGTTTCTGGAAAACTTGCAATATTGTTTTTCGGGGAATATTCTTAATATCACATTCGACAATATTTACAAGCTTGTTGAGTATCTCAATACATGTTTCTTCCAACTTATAGGTGTACTCGCCATGCCCATAAGTAACACGACGTGAAAAGATGTTTATACGCAGATTAAACAATGATTGTCGAGCAGAAGGCGATGATGCATCAGAGAAGGTACAAGTGGAAATATCAGAGTAGTTGAGAAGTATTATGATGTGTACAAGGACTAGAATTAGGAGTTTCACATAAGCTGTGAGTGTGACCATGTTTTATTAGAGGGAGAAATTTTATTTGAGGGTTAAGGAACATATATAATGTATATTTATATGCTCGCAGGGTTTGGAAACTGGAAAAGTGGGGCCTTAAATGCTCGCGCTTAGGGGTCAAGATAGAAGTTAATGAATTTTTTTTTAATGCAAGAAGTCGATAACTTTCAGAAAAGAAAAATTATATTGAGCACCTCCTCTTCTTCTCTCAAGTGATGTCTGGCATGGTCATGCTTGTCAGTCAGCTAAAGAGGTGAACAATTTTGGGGAAGTTAAGTGGTGAAGAAAAAGAATGTGTAGATCATTTTGGTTTAGCAAATTTGGAAATAAAATGATGAAGAACCTTAGCAAGTCTGTCTTTCTCAACCCAGCCAGTTAGGATGACCGTGAGAGGCATTCCTAGTGCTGTCAGGACCTTCCCTATACATTTAAGGGAAAACGTCTACGAATTTGGATGATGTAATTTACAAATACTAATTTCACTTACTAGAACAATAATATAACACAATTTTACCAACCCTAATTACAATCTTTGATAACTAGTTACGTAAATCCTACCTGTCTTAACTCTTATTAAACAAACACAAACCTATCCAAGATAATTACAATGCGGACCGGTCACAGCCGGTAACTCTCCGAAGCGTACCGGTCATAGCCGGTAACTCTCCAAAACTTATGAGGCAAGTCATTATTTTAGAAAGGAACATGTGGCGGTCAAAAGAGATAGGAAAATTATTGTTTGCCCCATGGTTTCCCCCAAAATTTATCGTTGACATCATCATGATATTTTGGTGGTAATTTCGCCACAATTTCAGAATCCGAACAAAATTATATGTCACACCCTTCCAACTAACTGGTTTTACAAATTCACCAAGCTGAATTGCCACCACAATGTTATTGCTGATAATTTCACCACAATTATTTTTTAAACTTTATTTTTTATGGTAAACAAAATCATTGAATTAATACTTTTCAAAATTTGAATTTATTCATAAACGTGACAAAATTTGCTAATAACCATCATTAACACAAAATATTCAATCAATTTAATAGTAATTTTTCAACAATTATTTTTCAAAGTTTGATTTTTTTTAATAATGTATGGTCTCACTTTTTTAACTTAAGTTTGGATTATGTAAAATTCATTTTTTTTAGGTCTATATTTTTTAGATGTATTTCTAGGACTAATTTAGCTTTATTTATATTTTCTAGATTTATTTGATTTTGTATACACCACTTATTATCAACACAAACTATATAAACAACATATAAAATTGTATTTCCAATATTAACACCATATAAACACCACAAAAGCATCATTAGCAATACAATAAAAAATTCCACATATCAAAATTTAAATGCCAAAATTCAACACCAAAATTTAATCTTCCAAAAAATATGATTAATCTCTTTAAACAAAGAACAAATTTATTTCCTTTCTCTTGATTACCAGCACAATCAAATCTTCCACATTTGTTGATTTTGTTTCCTTTCTATTGATTACCAGCACAAAAATGGTATGAAAATAATTGACTCAAAATTACCAGCACAATCAAATCTCCCTTCTATGAATTCTCTGCAAAAGGTAAGAAAGCAACCCAAATAAAGTTAAAGCAGTTTTATCTTATGGCTGAAAAATATTGAAAATTACCATTAAAATATTATATTGCAATTTTTGAAAAAATCTAAATTACCATCACCTGTTGAAAAGGGAAACAAATAAACATTAAAACTTATATTAGAAAAATTGAAATCCTTTATTTACCATCAACCCCATAATTTCTAAATGCGCAAAACTAATCCAAATTTCACAAAAAATAAAAATTGAATTATTACCATGAGCCCAAAAATTCACATAGAAATCACAAAATTGCCACCAATTCCAATTAATGACTGTAAAACTACTAAAAATTACCATTAAAAATTATATTACAAATTTTGAAAAAACTTAAATTAACATCAGCCCCACAAAATTCACAATTTTTTTTAAATTGTTCCTAAATTACCATTAGCCCCAATATTAAAAAAAAATCACAAAATAAACATTAATTATAATCAATGGATGAAAATTCAACAAAAATTAACGCAAAATTATCACCAATTTTCAAACTACCATCACCCCCAAATTTTACATAAAAAATAAAAGAAAAAATAAAATAGAAAAGACAGAAAAAATAAACAAAATAGAAGATTTTGGTAGAAAAAACAGGGAAAAAAAATAATAGGTGGTAATTTAGGCAATCAATTAGAAACGAAATTAACACTCAATTAATTTCTGAAATTGATAAAGTCAAATAAATTTCAGAAATTAGTTTCATATTTTAATGCAATTAATTAGAAACGAAATTAACACCAAAAATTGCAACCAAATAATAAAAGAGCAAAAATATTGTAATTACCACAAAAAGACTACCATCCAAACCAGAAAAATGAAACTTGCACTTGCTGGTTTTGAGTCTTACTGGTAAACAGAAAATAAACTCACAAAAAATCGAGTCTTACTGGTATTTTGAGTCTTACTGGTAAACAGAAAGTTGTACCACAAAAAATCGAAAAAAAACTGAAAAACAGAAGAAAAAAAACTAGAAAAATAAAAGAAAGAAAGGAACTTTATCTTACTCGTATTTTGAGTCTGGAAATACTGAAAACTTCGATGGGGAGTAAGTCCATGAGAGAAATTCGTGGTGGTGAACGAGTCCATGAGAGAAATCTGAATCTCTCAAACAAATGATTAAAAAACAAGAATCCAGATCAAAAAATTAGTTAAATCTCAATAAAATAACTATCTAAAAAGAAAACGCAAAAAAAGGGGGAAAACTTTATTAGCCCACTTACCTGTTTCACGGTTGCTGAGATCTATCACCGCCGTCGCCGGAGATGAGGTGGTAATCGCGTTCGGCGCTGGCTAAATCGCAGGAGAGAGAAAGGGAATTGCTAGAGAGAGAAGGTGGGAATTTTTCTTTATTATTCTGAATGTTAGGGTTATTTATGGGCCGGCACAATTTTTTAATTTGAAATTTTTTGAGCGGGCTTTTACTGGTAAACTTGAGCTATTTTGATACTGATGATAATTCAGCCCAAATGTTATTTGCTAACAGCTCTTAACTAAAACCGGGCCAGAATATGAGCTGAATTACCAACAACGGGCTTCATGTCATGCTGACCAAAGCGATAGGGTGTGGGGGAAATTCAGGGGCAATATATATAGACTCAAAGAGATATTAAGCCCCGTGGGAGGTCTTATGGAAAAAAAACTACTTTCTTCTTAACTATGCTTGGGCCCAATTCTGAAACTAAGTGGATGTTTTGTTTCGAGAGGAATCTTATCAAGGCAATTGAGTTTCTTTTATTCAATACTTCTATAATTTAGTTAATTGAGTATTTTGGAAACCTTTTATAATTTTAAATACTTTCTTTATGTCAAGTTAATTGAGTTTCTGTTATTCCTTCTGGAGTTATTTTTTACATAACATCTAGTTCAAGTTAGTTTCGAACTAAAATATTAGTGTTAATAGTTCATAGTTAAAATTTTCTATTTAAAATAATAAATAAAAAGAGATGAATCAACATATAGTCTTCGGCCTATTTTTTTGGCATAATTTCTTGCGTGCTCTACAAAACATAGTATAAAGATAATGATTAAGAAGAGGTTGTAAAGATAAATGGACAGTGTATTCAAGTCGATATAAGAAAACCTCAATTCTCAACTCTCTCAAGACAAAAAAAATCAAAACATAAAAAATAGATTGTATTTTTTATCTTTTATTTTGATCATAAATAGATTGAGGAGTTAATTATAACATTTAATTAATTTTACAAGTTACAATCATTACAACAATGATACAATTTTTTTTTTCTCGACATATAACAATGATACAAATTACAACATAACTCTCATACAAAGAATTATAAACTTTTTCAGCATAACCTCCTCAAACAAAACTGAACTTACAAAATAGCACACTAGTGGACTCATCATTCTTACAAGAATAGTAAATAAAGGGAACTAATAACTTACGTAGGATTCTGCCCATCTTCTTGATTAACCGGATATTTACCGCAATAATCAGAAAGTAGCTCGAAAACTTGAAGCACAGCTTTGCACTGAATTTCTTTGATATCACAATCGACAATTGGGTTTACAAGCTTGTTGAGCATCCCAATACATATTTTCAACTCAAGGGTGCAATCGTTCGAATGTTTTGCAATATGAGGTGAAAATATGTTTAAATGCAGATTAAACACGGTTGTTTGCTGAGGAAGAGAATGCCACGGTGATTCGTCAGAAAATGTAAAAATAGGAAGATCAGAGTAGTTGAGTAACACTATGATCTGTACAAGGATGAGAAGTGCGAGCTTCATATAAGCTGTGGCCATAATGTTTAATGAGTTTAATGACAAGGGGAGAGAAGTGTTAGTAGGTGTTCTGGAGTCCGACTATTTATACTTGAATGAAAGGACTTTGTGGACCGTACCGTGGATGCAGGTTCCAGGACACTGGTATATTGTTTTGGGATTTGGATTGGTGTGCGGCCACTTTGTGCACTTTGTGCATATTTGTCACTTTGTGCATATTTGTGTCACTTTGTGCCTTTGTGCATATTTGTCACTTTGTGCATATTTGTGTCACTTTGTGTTTTTCAACTTTTTGTGCATACTGACATTTTTTGATGTTGATATGCTATTTGTAGTGTCACAAAGAATATTAACGAATCTATTATAATTATTATCTTTTTATTCTTTAAAGTTACATGAGAAACCTATTTATTATTTTTTTCCTTTTTTTCAGCTTCCCTATTTGTAAAATAATAAACACTATTTAAGAATTTAATCGCAAGAAAAAAAATATCTGACTTATGGTTACATATAGAAAAATTAAATACGTACATTAGAGCCAGCAAAAGAGTTCTTCTATATATATATATATATATGGGGAAATTTCGGGTATATATCCCTACTAAAACTCAAAATATCAAATTTATCCCTAATAAATTAAAAAGCTATCAAATTTATCTTTTTAAAACTTATATAATATCAAATAAATCCACACCGTTAGTTTACCATCCAATAATCCATAATCTAAATATATTAAATCAAATTATATCACAAAATATAATTTTGTTTGGACCAAAATGCCCCTTCTCTCTTCCATTTTCTTCCCTTTGCCTCCCCTCTCCATCTCTCACGTGGAGCGCAAGTTCCATGGAACAAAAACAGAGCTCACGTCCCTAGGATCTCTCTATCTCACCTTTATCATCTCTTAACTACACATCGATTATTTTCTTCTCCTCTCTCCTTATCTTCTCCCTCTTCTCTCCTTTTGTCCCCTTCTAAGCTTCATGCCTTCACCTCTATCTTTCTTCTTACCTTCATCATCATCTCTCCTTATTTTAACAAATCACCACAACAATTCAAACTTGAATTTCTAAATAATGCAACATTCAAGCTTGAATTAAAAAAATATATCCAGCATTCAAGCTTGCATTCAAAATTATATTATCAAAAAATAATTTGTCATTACAAGAGAACATGATTAAAAAAAAAGTTCAACGGATATAATTTTATGTACATATTAATGCTATTGACTATCATTAACCTTACATATCTTTCTACCAAAATAAAATAAAACAACAAAATGACACAGCAAAAAAAATGTAACTCCTATTACAGAAGGTGTAATATTTTCGTACCAACCGGTGCGGAATTTTTATTCAAACGCACATTCGGTTGAAATATTTCCGTACCGACTTGTCCGGATTTCTTGTTTAAATGCTCTCCATAATCACAAACTAGTACGACTTCTTTCTTCACGCTTGGTTCCTTGGTATTGGTCCGGTCTATGATGAATCTGTTGTCGAACGGTGCTAACTCTATTACTATTCAGTAAAAAACATAAAACAATTAAAATAAAAAGCATAAAACGCAAAATATGTACAATCAAATTAATGTTATTTAATTCAACTAAGAAAAAGAAAAAGTATTACCTTCCAAAAATGGCACAGAGACTTCTCCTCCAACCTTAACACATTCTCGGTTGTCCTTTAGATCAATTATACACTGCAAAATATATACAAACATAAACAGTCAGTAGCATATCAAGGCCAACAAGGAATTTCATGTTCGGTGCATCCAATATTGTGAAACAACACGGATAAATTGCTGCCCAATATACATTAACTACTCGATTTCAGAATTTTACAAGGTTATATTGACAAAAATGCCCAACCCAGTCATATTAAAGCCTAATTCAGCATAATTCACATAATTCAACCCTAGTTTAGCAAAATTTATCCCCAATTAACCCAATGACAGCATTACTAATCAAATTAGCTCTAAAACAACCATATTTAACGTTAATTCAGCACAAATCATAAATGACCTAATCCAGCCGAGCCGAAGTTAACCCAAATCCAGCTTAATTAAGCATAATTGTCCTCCTTTTGAACCCTAATTAAGCATAGTTAAGCCAATCGATGATCCTAAAACAGCCCTAATTAACAATAATTCAGCACAATTAAGCCATAAAACATTCGAAATTGAGGGAGTTTGAGCATACCTGTTCTAGAGAGCCATTGAGGCATCTTGCTGACTCGCTGAGACATCTTGTGACTCGCCGAGGCGGAGTTGTTGACCCGCCGAGAGTGGCCGAGTGCTGACGATCTGTGAAAGAAGAGACGGTCAGGGAAAATGAGTATGGTGGCGGATTCTTGACTCTCAGGTAGATCGAAAGAGTGAGATAGAGACTGAGGGAGACGAGAGAGATTTGAAAATTTAGGGCAAAAGAGTCTTTTTATTGATTTTTAGTTGGATTTAACGGAAAAATTAATTTTGGATAGATTTGATATTAATTTGATTTAAGAGGGATAAATTTGATATTTGACGTTTAAGAGGAAGAAATGTGATATTTTGGGGTTTTGGGAGGGATATACTAATTACTATACCCGAAATTCCCCCTATATATATTTGACTTTTTGGATGATATTAGAGGGGTCAGGTACTATACTTTTTAACAATATAATTAAATAAAAGAAGTTATTAAAGAGAAGGATTATTAATTTATAATAGAAAACATAAATCTTGAGATGTAGTCCGCCTCAGTGGATTCGGAACAACTTCCACCCGCATGCTTGGTTCGGTACATGCCTTCTCAAGTGCAAAAAGGTTGAAATCCCGTTATTATCAGTTGAGAGTGACAAGAGTTCTGATATCTCTCAGAAAGCCCTAAATTAGGCCCAATTATTCATGACGGTATTATTTGTCTGAGCTTAGTACTGAAATAGAGCATCTAAAATCTACTTAACTGGACTTGGCTCAATTTCGAAACACGCTGTATTCTTTGCCGAGAAAGAGACAATTACCAACTAGTTTCTGTTAGCTAGGCTAATCTTTAAAGCCTAATTTAATTTGTGCCCCTATGAATCACAACATATCAAATATAGCCAAGGAACATAATGAGTAATTAATAAAAACATAGTTTTTATTCAAAATAAGCAATAAAATCTAATTACTTTATACAGCAGTTAAAGAAACTTGCATAAACTCTAGTACAAATAATCAACTCCTTTAACATAAAAACCTCCTCAAACAAAGTAAGCCACCAATTCGAAAAGAGGAAATAGTACTAATGAATTCATCCTGTTGTGCTGATGGCTCGATAGAAGATCAGAAGCATGATAGAAGGAATCACTTGCACAGAGAATGGCTAAAACCTGGCCACATAGTAAAACAAAGAAATTCTATCACATGACTTATGTGGGGTTCTGATCATGTTTTGGATTAACCGAGCTTTTACTACAATAATCAAGAAGTTCGTCAAAAACTTGTAATACATGCTTGCAGTGAATTTTCTTGATATCACATTCAACAATTACATTTACAAGCTTGTTCAGTAGCTCAATACATGATTCGAGATTACGGGTGCAGTCTTTAGAATCACGTGCAATGCGAGGCGAAAAGATGTTTAATTGCAGATTAAACAGCAACAGTTGAGCAGGAGAAGGCAACGGAGGCGATGATTCATCAGGAAATGTAAAAATCGAAACATGAGAGTTGTTGAGAAACAATATAATGTGTACAAGTACAAGAATTGTCCGTTTTAAACAAGGTGTAACCATGTTTTATGAGCTTAATTGGTAGGGGAGAGGAATCTTAGGTGATTAGCGAGAGAGATGAGAGAGCTATTTTATACTTGCTGGTTGAAGTCATTGTTCTCCACGGGTTTCGACAAAAGCAAGATTAAACAGCAAAAAAAAAAAAAAAAAAAGACAAAAGCAAGATTAAATTATATTGAGCACGCTATTATTTTTGCGTCACTTCCCCTGTCCCTCTGGACTGTACTAGACGTTTCTCGAACTAGTGTGGGCACTAGATGTCAGAGAAATAGATTGCTGGTTTAACAAGATCAGAAGGTGTCGTCAGGTACAGGGGCCACTACATTAAAATAATCGAGTCTATAGGAGAAAAAAACCCTTCAAATTAACAATTAGAAGGTGGACGCGCACCATTTTTCGTCAAGTGCATCGGCTAATGTAAAATGCTATCTCAACACGTTATTGACATGTATTCCATATATTTAGCTGATTATTGATTATTGAGTTCGAGGACAGAGCTTAATAGAGACTGAAAGAGGTCATGGTCTCTCTCAAGATTTTGAAAACGTAATATATGTTAGTAGTGTTTTACTGAAGAAATTTTTGAAAGACATATATTTTTATGTATTTGCCTCTCCCTCTCAAAATTTTTACTAAGTGTTATCAATAGAAAAAATTCTTTTTGACCCCTCCAAATAATACCGTCAAGCTCCGTCTCTGATTGAGTTACATAATTTGCATACTTATGGGACTTAAAAATCAATGAAAGATTTGTTACAACTTTAATTTTGAAAATACCAATTGTGATTTACTTTAGAGAAAATAAAATTAAACTAAATAAATAAATAAATAGAATATGTATATAGTATTAAATATTTTTATGAACTCCTAAAATATATTTTCCTTGGGGACATTTTCTCTTCATAGAAAAGACAAATGAAAGGCTCCTTCAACATCTAATTTTAAATGGGACCCAAGTCCAACACTGCTGACATTTCAGAAAAGATAATAAAATTATATAAAGATATATGATATCTACAAAATATAATGAAAATATAAATAATATAATACATTCAGATAAATATTTATATTGTCATTCCAAAATTTACAATGTTTAATAATAATAATAATAATATGAAAAAACATAACAAACATATAAAAAGTTCCAATGAACAACTATTAAAAGGGTTTAGTATAATACATGCTAGGCGAGTTTATGATACAGATATGGTGCGGTAGAAAACTTTCCCTTTTTATTTTATGTTGACTATTATATCGGGCAACTTGGGGAATCAAGTCTCTGGTGACGAGTCCAAATGTGTATTGGTTATTTGGGCCGGGTCCGTGTCCAACTCAACACAAGTCGTTCGGCCCAGAACTAAGATCTAATTTATTGGACTTTTTTTTTTTTCAAAAACTTTTTTGGAAAATAATTTAACAGATGACTATTCTGAAAATAATTTAGTATCTAACACTTCCGCCAGAAACTCTAGTAGAACTGTAGTGGTTCCGTCAGAGGCTCTGGCAGAACTGCCAATTTTTTCATTTTTGTTGATCCTAATCATTTGACAGTCTTAAACAGTGATTTTTTTTGCTAAATTTTCATACCTGTTTAGAGGCAAAAAATATATAAAATAGGTAGTTCCGCTAGAACCTCTGGCGGAATTGCTTTTTTTTTATCTAATTAAGTGTGTTTAAGACTGTCAAATGACCGGAATCAATAAAAATGAAAAAATGAACAGTTCCGTCAGAGTCTATGTCGAAAGTGCTAGATGCTGAATTATTTTCAGAACAGTACCAGCTATTGATCCCGGTCATGACCCTCCCCAGTCTGAATAAAGCTCCGCTACTGTCCTTGGGCAGTGTAAAATATGAATATTGAATCAGAACAACATAAATAGCATGACGGACTCACTTTTTACAGCAACTGCCCACTTAATATACAAAAAAAACAAATCCTTTACAGCAACTATATAAACCTAGCTCTGATATAGACAGTTCTCTTCTGACATAAACAATCTCACTAGATAAAAAGGCACTCGCAAATGAAAAAAGTTAATTATGGACTCGTCACACTCATCATGAATTAATTACACAGTGTAAGACAAAGGGAATTAATTTTACAACTTATGTAGGATTCTGCTTCTGATCTAGATTAACCTTATTTTTATCACAATAATCAAGTAGTATCTCAAAAACTTGCAATACCGACTTGCAGTGAATATTTTTCATACCGCATTCAATGATTGCATTTACCACTGTGTTGAGTAATTTGAAACACGTGTAATCTTCAGAGTTGCTTGCATCAGGGGGTGGATTTGGACATCGATTGCAAGGAGGATTAGGCGCGTCTGAAAATGAGAAATTGGGAACTTCAGAGGCGTTGAGGAGGAACAATATAATTTGCACGAGGACTACAATTGTGAGTTTCAAATATGGTCTGATTGCCATATTTTGTAAGCTTAATGGTTAATAAGGAGAGAGAGGTATGTCTAACTAACGAGAGTAGTTCATACTAGTTACAACGCTAGAAGGGATTAATTTATACCCGCTCATCTTGGTGTCACGGTACTTTACTATTATTATTTTTTGTTTTATTGTTTATTTACTTTTTATCCTTTTCTTGAAAGACCAAAGGGGAGTTGTAATAATGTACAAGGTCAATCTTGCGGCTCCATATGGTGTCATTTTCAATAATGCATTGTCAATCTTGCGGCTAGAATTTTTTTTATAAATCTTGCGGCTAGAAAATATTAAATTTATCCTTATAAAAGTGGAAATATCATATTTATCCAAAAAAAATATCAAATTTACACAAAAAATTGACTTTCATTTTTTACATCGGTAGAACAGAACTAAATCTAGAGATATTAACTTTTTACCCTTCAATAGTAAGAATATAACATAAAAATCTCATTCCGTCCGGTATAGTGATATTGCAATTGAAGCCGGTGGGATACTGTGAAGACATTGTTATTGAAGTTGGATATTGTGAAGGCAACATAAGCTACATCTGAACTACACACGATAACTAATTCCAATCTTACATAGGAAAATGTCATATCACTTCACATTGTAGCACGTTCAAATCATAACAGACTGTATATATATTGTTTTTCGGCTTTTCAACATACTATTTTTTTTCTTCTATATACTGTTTTCATTGTTTTATACATATTTTTTTTATTTTTTATGTATTATTTACTTTTTGAATTTGTATATATTGTTATATCTTTTTTAGTATACTATTTGTTCTCTATATATTATTTTTATGGTTTTCGTATATATTGTTATCAGTGGCGGATCTTGACGAAATCATTGGGGGGATGTGGTAGAAAATACACTAAAAATCTTAGAGGAGTAGAGTGTGTGTATATATATATATATATATATATATATATATATATATATATATATATATATATGTACACACACTAAAATTTCAAAATCTAGGTGGGGGCGGCTGTCCCTCTAGTCCCTATTAAAATTCGTTACTGATTGTTACAAAAAATAAATTATATATATTATTTTTTCAATTTTATATATTATTTATTAGGTAATAAATTGTTGTTATAATTTGGACGTGCTATAGTGCGTCGTGATATATCCGATTCCTTATGTTAACCTCTATTTCTTTGAGTCTTTGAGTGGCTAAAAGAAAAATGGAAAAGAGGCTTGTGAAATGTGTTTAGGAGGATATGTGCATAGAGGGCATTACAATGATAAAGAATTTTGCAAGGGATTACACAACAAGAGGATGAAAGGTTAAGAAAGAAGGCATATATATTTATATATATAATTCTAAACCTTCTTTTCTCAGTACTCTCACCAAATTGATCCACGTAACTATTATTTTTTGTACAGTGCATGAAGTTTTTGAATTGGGCCTCAATTTGTTTGCTTGGTTATTAATCACAATTTTGTTAAGATGTATTTAAACCCTCTTTATTTTGTTACATGATGATTATGGGAAATAATGTTGATTTTGTACTATTCAAAAAGTTAAATTTGTATTGTACAAATTGAAAGGAGCAAATTATCTCATAATAGATTTCATAATAGATTTCAGGCTAAATTACTTTCATTTTATTACTATGTAACAAAATAAAAAAGAAAAGAAAAATCATGTCTTAATATGTTGTTATGTGATAGTTCAAATAGATTTCACTCAATTATGCATCTTTTCTTTTTTTTTATTCGTTGGGACACCCGAGAAAAAAACTTATGGAAATTTCGCGCAAAGCGCGAGTATCCCTTGTTTTCTTAAATATAACATTGATATGAACTTTTGCTATACAAGTGACACGTGTCCATCTTTGTGATATTCTTAAATATAACATCGATATGAACTTTTGCTATACAAGTGACACGTGTCCCTCTTTGTGATATTTTATGGTACGTCTGTTATTTCTATATATGAAGCTAGTCATTTTTTAATAAAGATATTATCATACTACCCAATACACAATTACTCACATGATCAGTTAGTTTGTTGATTTGTTATGGACATGCTTTCCTTTTAACAAATACTATTAAATTTAAATGTTCTTACATCTATGTCATTTGATAGTGTGTTCATGTGAAACACTTTAAAACTTGAGTGACGTTTTCCTTATTTTCATGAATATTGAGGATACTTATTTTTGCCATTCACTCATTCACACGTTATGCATTTTTTTTGTCATGACCACTTTCTTGATTTTCTGTGACAAACTTTATACTCATATATATGAAGCAAATCTTTTTCAAAATGAAAATAATACCCAATACATAATTAGTCATATCAGGAATACCAATTTTTGCTCCATTTATATTATTTTAGTTATAAATATATGTTAAACTTATCTTTTAGCTCTTTCATTTTTTTTAAATGAATTAAAAAAAATGTACATAATAATTAGGAACCTAAGCAAGGAACATAAGCAATATATGGACTAACAAAGAAAGGATATCAAGAAAAAATACAAATGAAATAAAGAGAAATATTCAATATATAAATTGGCCCATTAATATCCAAATAGAAAATAAAATCCATTTAATCTAATGTGTCACACATGAAACTTATAAGTCAACAATTCATAAGATATGAAATAATATGGTAGCATATAAAATGATAAGAAAAAATTAAAAACATTTTATTTTCACCTTAATAATAAGAGCATTATATATGTGAAATTAAATTGAATGGTTCAAAATTTTCAAGTCGACATGTATTTTATTTGAACTAGGTACCGTAGACCTTACATACCTTATTAAGTCAACAAATTATGCCTGATTTTTTTCTAAGTAAAAAATACATTCCGAAGCGGAGAGAGAGTTGCACTAGTTGGTTAGTATATATTTGAATATTTAATTTAATTAACACTTTAATGCTAAACTATGACCAATTTGACATATCTAAAGGAAATTTAGAAATTTTGATAAATATGATATTTTTAAAGTTTTGAGGGGATAATTGGTAATTGCAAATTAGAAAAAATAAATTTGATATTTCTGCTATGGTATATTTGAAATTGCCCCTTCCAAAATAGTGTTTTAAGGTCAAATTGTGCGGCTTGGGCCATTGAGATAGCTGTGCTAAGCCAAGAAGAATCATCAATCTAGCATGGTAGCCAAACCTTGATAGCTCAAGTAGTAAGACACCTTGTTAAATTCGAGAGAGACTCAAGTTAAAGTTATGACAAATGTATTTAGCTTAATATTTAACAAGTCTAACAACTAATGGGTTATCTCAAAAAAACCCTAGAATGATAACGTCTCCAAAGACTTGTGATATATGAGCGTTTTGTCCATGTTATGTGTGAAGTACCAAGGCTCCTTTTCAAATCATTTTTTTTTGTGACTTTATCGATCTTTTTATTTTTTAGAAACAAAAAGAAATTGTTTTCACAAAAATATTTATATTTTTTAAATTAATAAAAAAAACTCATGTTAGTTATATTTCTCGATATAGTGTTGTCTACTATTATCAAAATACTATTAATGAACTATATATATTATTATTATTATTATTATTATTATTATTATTATTATTATTTTGCAATGTTGCAAATGATCTTCGGAACTAGTGGTTGAATTTCTTGCTTGACAAACATGATACATGAGGTTGGGGATTTAAAATACATCAATTGCATTTGAGTATTTTCTTTTTTTTTTATTTACAAAATATTCCTCACTTGCATAACTTGAAAATTTGATACAAAGAAAAGAGAATATGATGGAATGAAATGTTTTTATTGTCTTGATTCTCTAACATACAACATCTTAGATAGAAAAATAAACTTTGTGGATTATCACTGGGATTTACTCACAACAACTCTTATAGAGATGTCTGGAGTTGAATCGATCTATTGCATACTCAAATCAATCGCCGAAAAAAGGGGGGGGGGGGGGGGGGTAGACCAGCAGCTAAGACAGATTATGATCCTATTTCAGTTTTGTGTTTGGAGAGAAAGACCTAAGAGATGTTTGTGCGGAATGGATCTGATAAGAGAAATTGTACAAGAACTTAAAATAATACGAGCGGTGGAACAAAGGAAGAAGCTAGAATCTCTAATAATGGAGCCGCCAAGGGAAAGAGGTGAAGAAGAGATAGGGGGGAGACAGAGTAGGCGGTAAAAACAAGGAGATAAGTTGGGTAATAAACCGTAGCAGATATTTTCTGGAACGGGATTTCTAATGCGGTTTATTACTTTATTCGGACTCTTAATTCAGAGATTTTCGTTTCTTAATTCTGAAGTTCTAGTTAGGTTTATTGGGTTAGGCCGGGTACACTAATTCTATAAGCCCAATGGCCTAGTTTTTATTTCTTTTTGGTGACTTTTTTTTTTTTATACCATTATTTCCCAAAATAAATCAATATTCGCCACTGTTTTGAAAATAATGTGGTAACTACCATTTCCGCCACTACTAGTGGCGGAACAGAAAAAAAAAACGTGTTCCGCCACTGCCACTGGCGGAACAGGGGAAAATTTACCTGTTCCGCCACTTTCCGCGAACGTAAAAAAATTATTTTTCTTAAAAAAAAAAAAATATATATATTTTTCTGTTCGCCACTAACGGTGGCGGAACACTGTTCATTTGCACTAATTAATCATGTTTAGTCAGTCAAATGAGAAATTTTTGAAAAAACTGAAAATTCACATGTTCCGCCACTAGTAGTGGCGGAACAGATGTGTTCCGCCACTGGTAGTGGCGGAAATGGTAGATACCACATTATTTTGAAAGTGATGGTATTTACTGATTTATTTTGGGAAATAATGGCATAAAAAAAAAATCCTTTTTGGTAGCGTTCGGCAAAAAGTGGTACACAATAAATGAGTGAAAAAGTGGAATAAACAATTAATACAATATTTATTTAATTTGGAAAGAGGAGAGAGAAGAAAGAAAAATCTTCTTATTTCACCTCTCTTCCACTCCCCCCTCCCTCCATGGAATAAAGTTAAACAATTATTCTACCATTTTATTCCATCTTCTTTCACTCTTGTTCGGCGGAAGTACTAAATTTCTTCCACCTTCTTCCACTCTTCCACTCTTATTTCATGTTACCGAACGAGCCCATAGACTGATTTTCTTTTTATCTCCTTTTTCTTTTCTTAAAATTTGTAAAAAGAAAAAAGGGAATTTTTGTAAATAATATATAAATATAATATTTGGAATGGGGGATTTAACCCCCCTCTAAATTTTCTCAAAAAATAAAAAATAAAAAAAAATAAATACTAAATTTTGTAGTTTTCTTATTTCCATTGTTTACGGCTTTAGGCAGACTAGAATGAATTTGTTATTACTATTTTGCCTTCTTATTAATAGAGTTGTAAGGTCAATTGCTCTCATGGTGCATGTGAGAGCACTAATTTAATTTTTTAGTCTTCAAGATAGAGCATACATATATTGTACATCTTAGATTGAGACATGACAACGTGTACGTATAATGTGAGTAGGTTATTAAGCACAAATGAAATAATAATAAGTATTAGTAAATGAAATAATAATAATAATATTAATAATAATAATAATAATAATAATAATAATAATAATAATAATAATAATAATAATAATAATAATAATAATAGTAAATGAAAAATTAATGATAATATTAAAGATGAATAAAATGTAATAGTTAAGAATTATATTTGCTTCAAAGTATAATGTTAGATTTGATCAAGCTTATAAATATATTTAATCATATTTGACATCGAAATAAATAACATAATTAAAATACCGCCATTAGTATTTTCAATTCAGTAGTTAAAATAATCGAGGATCTTGGAGAATTAAACTTGTTAGAAGCCCATTTCGAAATGGTCTCGATCCCGCCGACCCTTCACTGGAATTGCGTTGGCCGGTCATTTAGGGCCCCAAAATTACGTTTTCGCGTGTCCACAGTCACACCCGTTCCACCGAGCCCGTTTCTCCTGTTGCCTTGAGTATTTTGCCACAAAGCGACTGCATCCATCATGTATAATTTTGTGGTCCGGCACTTAGAAACGGAAGGTGACCGTGAGTGAGAAAACAGAATCAATAATAAATTCAGAATTGTAGGTCCCACCATTTCCCCTCCCTCTTCTGAATGAAAAAAAGTGGCTGATAGTTTCAAGCAGTTTTTATTTTTGTCTTTTAGTGTAGTTTATGTTTTTTTAGTTTAAAGTGTTGTTGTTCTTTAGTAAGGGTGTCATATGTTTTTTGAACTATGTAATTAAATTTTTATCTTTCAACATGTAACGCCTAGGGGTTTCAACCAAAAAAAAGAAAAAAAAGCTCAAGTTTTTTCTATATTTTCATGTTAATAAAACAGAGCATGTTTTCTTCTCCTTTGAGATATCACTGCTCAGCTGTCTTCTCCCATCTCTTCTCTCTTTCACTCTTCTCATTGATTTTTTTTTATCCACAAAGGCAACTCATAATTGGAGTAGATTCTCAAGTCCTACATCCATCTTCAATTAAAGAAAATGTTTTTTTATCAATTTTTAATTTCCTTAAAACTTCTACTGTATATATGCAATCTTCAACAAAATAAATTCAACTGAAATCATAAACATATATTTTTTTAATTTTGTGGGGGAGATTAGGTTTCATTTTCCTTCTTAAGTATCTCCTTTCTTTCTCCATAAATATGAAAAACCAAAAAACTTAACATCTCTCTTATGTACCGGTAGCAAAGAGGAGGAAGGTTTTCAATCTTGTTCACCGCAGACCTACAAATTTTTTCACCATTGTATTGTTATCATCTAAAATAACTAATGCTCTGTTCCATTTATTAAGAAAACATAAGGCAATCAATCTTGTGTTTATAATTGAAGCTCTTTTTGCTTATTCTCTCCATACTAATCATCTTCTTTTATTTGAAGTAGAACCAAAATAAAAATTACCTTTTAGAATTAAGCACCCAAATGATAAATATGAATTAATCACTATTTTGTTACATTTGGGAAAAAGTTCTATTTTTATTTTTATTTTCTCAGAGGAAAGGAAGAAGAAGAAACCTCACTATTGGGAGATCCCTTGTCTAAGAAGTAGGTACCTGGAGAGAAAGGGAAAGACCGGAAAGGGTGTTCCTTAAAGAAATACAAATTTAGAGAGTTCGGACATCATGGGACCCACAATTCTGAATTTTGTATTGGTTCTGTTTTCTCACGGTCACCTTCCGTTTCTAAGTGCCGGACCCAATTATACATGATGGACTTGGATGCACTCGCTTTATGTGGCAAAATATTCAAGGCAACAGGAGATTCGGACTCCGTTCATCCTCTCTCCCCAGGTCAATAGCAATACAATTGACTGACTGTTTTATCCACGTTTCCACCTCTATCCGTAATATCTCATGTGGCCTAATGTTTTTCCATCCATAAGACACGAGGGAATGATAGTTTCTTTTGTTAAATTTTTAGGACCCACAACTTGATATGTTTTCCATCCATAAGACACGAGGAAATGATAGACGACTCAGATCAAGTCATGCAACAAGTTTTATGGATGGGAATATATTAAGGCCACAGATAAATTTCTAATTAGAAACCAAACCGGCAAATCTAAGAAAAAATGCAAACCCGCAAGTATATATATACATTATATCTTTCTTAACCCTCAAAGAAAATTTCTCTTCCCTTGGAATTGAACTCATAAAACATGGTCACAGCTTATATGAAAACCGTAATTCTAGTCCTCATACACATTATATTATTCCTCAACTACTCTGATTTTCCTACTTGTACCGACTCCGATGCATCATCGTCTCCGTCACCTTCTCCTGCTCAACAGCCATTTTTTAATCTGCATGTAAACATTTTTTCACATCATATTACTTCTGGGCCTGGTGACAACACCCGTAAATTGGAAGAAAAATGTATTGAGACACTTAGCAAGCTTGTAGACACAATCGTCGAATGTGATATTAAGAATATTCCCTGCAAAACATTATTGCAAGTTTTTGAGAAACTTTCTGATTATTGTGGTAAAGATCCGGTTAATGAAGAGCACATGCAGAATCCCACGTAAGGTAAATAATTCCCTTTATTCACAATACGTAGGCTGTATCACCATAAGAATGATGAGTTTACTAGTACTATTTTGTAAGTTAGTTCAGTTTTGCTTGAATATGAGGAGGATATATGCTGAAAAAGTTACACTATTTGGTTTTTTGTTATGAAGAAAGTTTAGCTAGTTGTAAGTTTGTGTTTAGTGTAATTGTTGTAATGGTTGTATAAATAAGTCAATTTTATAATTGAATCGTCAATCTCGTTATTACTCATTTTGTGTTGATTTATTATGCCGAGTGACTCAAAGATTTCTTATATGCAAGTCAAACTTATTTGATGATCACTTGGCATAGTTTAATTGTTAATTTATTGGTTTCCCAAAACTATATAATCTTCTATTTCAAAGGGTGCTTGAGGTCCAAAACTATATCATCTTAACACTGGAATTGTTTGGAGCTTCAAAAATGAACTTGTTTGGCATACTAAAATGGCAAAAGTTAGGCCATCTGAGTTTGCCATACCTGTGATGTCAAAATTCTGTTCCTTTTTCAGGAATAATACAAAGTTCCCAAAAAAGAAAGAATGTTTTTGACTTATTATTGATGTACAAATAACAATTTCTTTCTTTACCCAAAATGGTTGAAATTTGTTCTAGGAAATAAGAAATAAGGATTATGCCCCCTGTTAAATTTAAAAGGCAATACCTGATCTTTATGATGGAAGACGAGCCTAAGCAGACAAATCTAGTCAAGTAATATTGGTCCTCTACAAACAAATACGATAATGAGAAGATTGGGCCGAGTATTTAGTAGGATTGAGGCCAAGACAAATATATTTTAACAATATTTTCTTCAGTGGTGGGACACACCGCTCAAAACCGTCCCGCACAATGACAAAATAGCTAGACCCAACCCCAAGTCAATGATCCTTCCGATATAATCGAACTGTGTTATATGGAGGCTTTTTGTTAGGCTCAGGGATTCCTCTGTGGCCATCTACGTGCTGCCACATAATCAGGATAACAGATCATTCTTGATCAGCTAAATCATAATTGAAATGGGCGATTCTCATAATCATAATACTGAAATTGAAGTTGTATTTTCTCTTTCTTTATTACAAAATATTCGTCACACCAGAAACTTCAAAGAAAGTGTTAATTTATTGTTGTCCAAACTTATACCTTTTTTTTGAGTGAGAACTACGAGCGATCGCTTGTTTCGTTCTCTTTATGATAAGTGGAATTCGTATTATGACCACTGCACTAATCTAGTGGTGATATCCAAACTTATACCTTTAATACTGAAATTGAAGTTATATTTATAGCTTAAAAAATGAACCTATTTCCCTTACTAAAATGCAAAGCATAGGCCATTTTAGGTTGCCATATATGTCATCTTAAATTTTGTTAAATGTTTCTTTAGTTTCAGACTATATAACGTTTCAGTTGTATTGAGAATTAGAAACCATCCACCCAACATCGTTATTGCTATTTATATAAATCATAAACTATTACAATACTCATCACTAAATAAACACTTACTCTACAATTTGAGAAGCATCAGTCTGTTCAAATATATTTTTGGAATTCCTTCCCATTTTACTTTTTCCCTTGTTTCCAATATCCCCTAATATATCTATAACACTCATCCTCCCTATCCTTTCTAAACCATCTCGGCTGCCAATCTTTCTCTTGCAATCTCCTCGCCTACAATGCCAAAAAATAAACAAAAATACATTAATACATTCCACAAAAATTGCCAAAAGGCCCTTCATTAAACAAAATTACATAACCACCCCTATATTATATCTGTTACAGCCCAGAACTAAATGAGAGGAAAGGATGATTAGTCTTATACCTTGAGTATTTAGTAGATAATAAATTTACTTAAATATCTAAACCAATCTACCGCTAATACAACTCAATTTAAATGTATTAGACTAGTGACAAAATTACCAAATTACCCCCATATCACTAAAAAAAATACCTGTCTCTGCGACTGCTCGAGCCTCAACTTCTCCAAATTCTCCATCTCATACTCGCCATTCTCCATGAACCGCTAGTCCAGCCTCAGCCTCGAGTCCGTCGGCGGCAGCCTCTCCCTCTCCCTCAACTCATTCAACGAAATCGCGAACGGACTGAAGTTATACCGAGTTTGCGCCGTCGACTTGTCGCGCTCCCAAGTTATTAGGTTTTGTGGTGGGGTCGCCAAGCACGTAGTAGAGGGCCTCGTCCCATTTGCCGATTAGCATCGCGACTTTTTGGCCTGTTTGGTTGTCTTGCACAAAATCGTGCACCTATTTTATGGTAAAAATGTTTTGTTATTTTATAGGGGAGTTTTTTTTTTTTTTGAATATTTTGGAGAACTTTTATTTTTAGATGCATTATGCCAATAATAGCAAATAAAAGAGAATCAAGACATAAATTGGGAGGAAAAAGATAATATTTAATACACAATATTTGCCCTTGTGGTTGGCTCAGCAGTTAGTAGTCAATTGGGCTTAATTTGAGCTTAATTACAGATTTAGACTGCAACATGCATCAAATGCTAGAACAGGCTTAATTCAGATTAATTTCAATTTAATTAATCAAATTTTGGGATACTGTGCCATACGGATCCATAATCCAGTTAATGTAAGTATTATAAAAAATAATATATCAAACAAAACAAGTAACTAAATCACCAGAAAGCAGCAGTAAAAAAAAACAATTAGTAACCTCACCTTAATTGTCCATACAAGCAAAGATATGACAAGACAAATCTCATATTTTGCAGTTGTTCCCAAACAATGACACTTAAAAGAGGCAGCAGATGTCGAAAGTGAAATGGTTCCAACTTCACCGACTTATGGCTGGCGCAATCAACCTTGTCAGCAATCCCAGGTTTATCATGAGAGAGAGAGAGATGGACGAACTAAGGTCGAAGGGGAAAGAAGTGACTGATCATATAAAGCGGTGAGAGTTAGAGAGAGAGTTCTGGAGAGAAGAAGAGAGGGCGAGATATGAGAGAGTCTGAGAGAAACGGGGGAAGCAGTAGGACTAGGGAGAGGAGAGCATGAGTCAGGGAAAGAATTTTTTTCTTCTTCTTATTCTAACGACTTGTGGATTATATAATGGCGTCATGTCTCTATCGTCACGTATTGTACATGTCGGCGGTAGTTCTGACGCAAGCTTAATGACGTCAAGTATAGTTCTGAGTCTGACGCAAGCTTAATGACGTCAAGTATAGTTTTCCATTAGTATTTATCTTCATGTTCTCTGTTATTCTTATCAATTGCAGCTTTTGAAATATTTAGTCTTTAGTGTTATTTTATCAGGTTTGTGTACCCAAAAGTTACGATTTTAACATATAATTTATAAAACAAAAAGTATTTACATATAAAATATTTGTTATTTTCTGCATTAAAAAAAATATGTTACTTTTCATTGGAGTTGTGTATTTTACCACATAGCAGAGGATGCAAGTGGAGAAAGAAATAGGAAAATTTACAAAAAAAAATAGCCACCGACATTATGTTTACATTGCAACAAAGCTCATGCATTATTGGAAATTGCAAAAATGACACTACATTATTGCTAAACTTGCAAAAAAACATTATCTACTGTTAAAATGAAGTTAGCACCATTAGTCTTTTATGTGTATACACGGCTTTATTAATGTGCATAAAAAACCGTATATATATGCGAATCCCACATAAGTTATGTAATGTAAGTAATCCTTTTAAACTATTGTGGCGAGCTTTCGGGTCATTGTGGTAAGTATTTCAATATGTTTTATTGCATCCATGCTAGATTCTGATATTCTCTCAAGCCTGAATCCATCAAGAGGGACGAGTTCATTAGTATTATTTCTTATTTTTGTGCTACCACTATAACAAAAAATGTTGATATACATGATTTTTTTTAAACACAAGTCAAACCGTGTATAAGAAAGAAAAAAATTCGCTCCTCACCATGGCTTCAAAACCGATTATAAATTACAGCGGTTTAATCAAAAAATCATGTAATATATAGTTTTGTTAGCATGGTTTATTCAAAACCCTGATAATGTGAAATATTTCACGGTTTAGTTGAAAACCGTTAGAACAAAGCCTGATTATGTTTGAAAGCACATTTTACTTAAAAATCAGGATTATAAAATAGGGTTTATAAAATACGGTTTAGATGAAAACCGTGATTAGAAAACCTTGCTATAAATAGTCTCCCTTCGATTTAATCAGTTCTCCGCCTAATTAGTTCTCCCCCTCGATCTTCACTCCACCTAAGAAAAACCCTACGATCTCCGGCGATCTCCGCCGCCATATCTCCATCGATCTACGTAGCTTCTCCGCCGCTGTCTCCATCACCGTCGTTCGAGGTACCAGATCTCCGCCGATCTACGTAGCTCTCTCTTTAATTTCAATTTTTCAATTTGTGTACCAGATTTGGAAATTGTTGGGGGTTTTCTCTACGGAATTGTATATATATGTTACAGTTTGTTTGATTAAGATTAAAATCTCAATAACTTGAGATTTCAAAATGAATTTTGTCTTTTTTATTTTTTATGTTGAAATGAATTTTGTCTTGTTTAGTAAAACCTCAAAATATCATCTAAAACCCTCTTTTATTCGTATTTCTTGTCTCACAGTGTTATTTTATTGAATTTTTCTATCAGTATGTCAATTTTCTGTTTTGAAAGTAAATGAATTGTGCTGAGCTACAATGACATGTTAATGCATTGTAATGAGTTAAGTAATGGAAATGTTATTTGCAATTTAGGCTTAATTCAAGGCATTTTGGAAAATCAAGAGATAACTCAAGGTCTTTAGCTCATCAATAGTCTTCTCTGCTCAAGGTGATTCATACCTCATTATTCATTCTTCCAAAATCAACTAGTATAAAAAGGTGAACAATTATTCAATTCTATATGTGTGACTTCTGTTTGAATAAAATTTTCTCAATTTGTGTGCCTCTGCTGTTTTTAGAAATTGTTATATGTTTGTTATTTTTCAATTCGAGGCTGTTTGGTAAATGAGGGTTTATATGATGAATAAAACTTCTCATTTTGTGTTTCTATATTGTTTTTACAGTGTTTGTTTTTCCATCACTTGCCCTCTCATATCCAACCAGCAAGCTTGAGTACTCATCAAGGTCACCTTGCTTTGAGATCTAAAAGGTGATTTTTACATGACACTACGAGAAAAAAGGTTTTTACCACTGGCTTAAATTGCGTCTACCACCGGTTTAAACCGGTATAACACCTGACACCCACCGGTTTCGAAACCAGTATAAATCCAGTGCTACGGTATCCGTGGTAAGCGATTCTACCACCGGATTCGAAACTGGTGGGCAATATTTTACACCAATTTGTTTACACCGGCTTAACCCGTGCAAAAAGAATTTCAAAAATAAAAAAATATAAAAACTAGAAAATTAAAAATAATAATACATAAAATATCACAAAATTCATAATATCTAATTATATCAAAATAATTCAAAGCAAAATTATATTTAAGCCAAAAATATTATATGATATCAAAATTTCCAAATTACATCTGAATTTAATCATAGCAAAATTATATTTAAACCAAAAATATTATATTAAATAAAAGTTCCCAATACAAAATTTATACGTATATGTAAGGATTAACAATGAACATTATTAGCAGTCTATATATTATTGCAACAAAATTACATATTTTTTTACTTTAGTCCCTAATGAATGAAACTCCCTTATTAATACTCTCAGAGAATTCTTTCTTTGCTTTCTCCAATCCAACTCTGCCATTAAAAAAAAGAAAATGAAATACGCGTAATATTAAATAATAAATCTAGATGATAAATATTTTTCAATATATACTGTTGAAATTCATTGACCGGTCCAAGAAGGAAAATCTCTTCGGCTCTAGACAGGCCCATCCTCAATTTACAAGCAAAGAAGGATGATTCAGTCACCTAAAAAAAATCAAATAAAACATTAAAAACACAAATATAATTGCATTAAAAGTATAAAGAATTAAATGGTAAAATGGTGATTAATATAAAAAACCTTAGAGTCTAACAAATGAGCATTCAATAATCTTTGTGTTGCCACTAAAGCCCCTCAAGCAAGCATCAGCAAATGCCTGTAATTTTATTATATTACAGGATTAAATCATAATTTTGCCATTAATTTAATTTTGAAATAAATTAATGTTAAACAAGTAGATATGATTACAAAAAAAAGAAACTTGCATCAGAAAAAAAGGTTCAAAATGGGAAAGGAAATAAAAAATATTAAAATTTGATAGTATGAAATTACTAAAACAAACCTCTAAATCGAATTCTTCATCAAAGGATTTCTCCAAAATGTCAAGCTGAGCTGAGTAAGGTTTTGTCCAACATTTAAACTTGCATCACAAAAAATTAAAAGGTTGCATTCACAATTCTGAAATATCGGCAAATAAAAATTCCTTTTGAGTAAAAACTTAAAATTGAGGCTTACTCTTGGTCAAATAAGTAAGAAACAGCAACAATCATCTTGTTCACACCATCAAGGTGTATATCCGCAATTACCTATATATAAAAATATTACAAAAATGCAGTATATAATTCTCTTATTAAAAAGGATAATTTAAAGATAGATAAAACATATACATAACAAAGGATAAAGAAACCGAACTAACATGAGTTGAGAGGATGTGAGAGTCGACATTTACATAATCATCCAATTTTTCATGCTTCATTTCTTTCCAATCCTCAGAAATTGGCATACCTGTAATAACAAAAAATTATGCATAATGTTAATAATTGAAATTATCATAATTATTTACCAATTTGGTTCAATTACAAGTACAAATTAGAGGATAATTGAAAATTTTGCACTTAAGATTGCCTTAATCTAATTTTAATGCAGTAAATTCGATTTTAAACTGATTTTCATTCAGCTGCATCGCAGTTCAGCTTACAGAGCAGAAAATGAAGCTCATACCTAAAGAAAATGCCTGATAAACTGTGGAATAGGATTCGAAATGGACGGATTTCCTAAGCTGAGCCCGCGATCTGATCTATGCTGAACTAGCAATAATTTGAAGAGACACAACGTGATCTTCAACTGCACCAGGTCACGATGCTGCGATGACTCTCCCTATTCTCCGCCGCCTCTCTAGGTCACGACGATCGTCACCCGAGAGATCTGATAGTCGCCGGAGAGAGTCGATCGCCGCCGGAGATAACAGATCAGCGATCGTCGTCGGAGACTGAGAGAATGTTCGATTTGGGAGAATGATCGATGAGAGAGATGAAGTTTGGGAGGGAGCTGATTTGAGCTCATATATAGTAATTGGGCCTGGTCTCATTAAAGTTGGACCGGCTTGTAAACTGGTTGAAAGTTGGACCAGTTTTATAATTTTTCAGGCCGGGTTTGGGCCTAGTCTAATTAAACTGGTTCTAGTACCATTTTTTCTAGTAGTGTGAATTCATTACAAGATTTATTTTGATAAAAAAATAGAGGAGTTGTTCTGTCTCTGAAGATGGGGGTGTGAATTATTATGAAAAAAAATAATGAAATAATTGAATTGGTAATATCATCCTACTCAGATCAACAGACGCACTTTGCAATACAAGCATATTTGAATTGCTGTAAATATTTTATTTTATTTTATTTCTTTTTTTTTTTGAATAAATTGAGTATTTTATTTTATTTCATTTCATTTTATTCATTTCTTCATGGTTCATTCTCACTGAAATGAGTAATAATAAACAATTTTATGTGTAGCATCTTTTGGAGTTTAATGAACGTCAGGATCTAACCAAAGAGGATAAAGAAATGCTAATTGAGGATTTGGTAAATATCATTCTTCTTTTTTATCAAAATTTACATAAACGCCCTGCAAAATAAATAAATAAAAAATCTGAAGGGTTGTTTTGAAAATATATAAAATAGGTGAGGGAAATAACTACACTATGGCAAACTGATGAACTAAGACGCCACAAACCTACTACTGTTGATGAAGCCCGAGCCGGTAGTTATTCAAATTAACCCTCTAATTATACCATATTTTTTTCTTTATTTTTATTTTTATAAATTATCTTATATATATAGGTCTCCACATTGTGGAACAATCACTATGGAGAGCCGTCCCTCACTACATGTGTTTTGGTAGCAATGCATTAAAGAAGCTTAATTAATTAATTAATTAATTAATTCAAAGCTATCTTTTGTGTTTTACTATAATTTACCCTTCAAATTATTAAAATTTAACATTTAATTTAATTTTTTATTGTTTAGCATACTGGAAGACCGCTTCTTTTAACTTGCACTCCAATTAAATTATGAGCTTGGATGGGTGGAGACCGAGACGGAAACCCTAATGTCACTGCTAAAGTAATTTATTAATTTAATTTAATCTATCGAAATATATTCAATTGATTAAATAATTATTATAATTTTGAGTGTACATGTGACAAGGGATGTATCTTTGCTTTCACAATGGATGGCGATTGAAATAGATAAGTTGGTGTATGAAATGTTAGATATTTTGGTTTTGTAATGTATATTCTATATTTTGGAATGTATATCTCACTGTATATAACATTGTGATTTAATATAATATATTTGCTTCAAATATAGTTTTTGTTTTATTTTTATTTAATTATTGGAATGTTTATCGAATGAAAATATAGATTTGGCTAATAATATATAAATTTTAAATATAAGATAATCCCATTTCGTAACACGGTTAAACCCTAAACAAGCATAATCACGGGTTTAACCGTGTTACGAAATGGGATATTAAACTATATGTAATCACGGTTTCAACCATGTTAATGTTGTCACGGTTAAAACCGTGTCAAGTGTTCGTGCGTGAACACAGTTTTGACCATGTTTAAAAATCCGTGATAGACTTACCAACACGATGAAAATCATGTATATAATCGCTAACGACGGATGAAGATGTGATGGTTCTATCATGGTCTCAAAACTGTGTAGATGCGTCTTATCATTGTTTATACCATGTATATGAGCAAATAAAATCATGGTTAGGACTTTAGGACTTTAGGAGCCATTTTTGTTGTAGTGTACAATTGGTTTTGTTTAAGAATATTTTTATGTTTAAAGTTTATATATTTTGTCGTCGAGTGTATGTAAGTTCGTGCTATTGTATTACAGCATTTAATGTTTGCCAGTTCAATTTTAATGTTGTGAATTTGTGATACAACATAGGCTTTCTTATTCTGATCAAGTGGGTTCAAATATACCTTATTTTGATAAGTGCTTAAAGTGAAACGATATTTATGAGATCATACCAACAAAAAAACCCTCAAGATTTGCTTCACGAAAAGAAAGAAAAAAAACAATAATATTTGTTCCGAGCTTACTGAATTCAAAAAATAAGATATATGAATTATTTTGCTTATGCCCCTTGTTTGAAAAGGCTATTTGATATGGGTAGACATGAAATTAGGCCTCGATCAGGTCATGAAATGATTGGAGCTTTTTGCTTCAGTTGTACTGTCAAGCCCAAGTCACAAATATTTCTTCAGAAACAGTATTGTTTTCGAGTGGCGCAGCAAAAACTCAAAAATGACAGAAAAAGTTTGATCCAAGTCCAAAGGCACGTATCTTGGGCTCCCTCTTAATATAACGACCAGGTCACCTGTAACCTTCCTAATGTAAGTGGCCGTTCGGGAGCTAGAATATTAAACCAGAATTGGATCTTAAAATTCTAATTTCTTCAAATTCTTTGTTTAATAGTCAACTAGAAAAAAAATAATATAATTCTTGAAATTTCATCTCTATATAATATCATCCAAATATAATTCTCTCTAAAAGTTGGAATGTCAAAGTGCGACAAACTATTATATTATATTATATTATATTATATTATATCATATCATATTATATCATGTCATATCATATTATATTACATTATATTATATTATATTATATTATATTATATTATATTATATTATATTATATTATTTTGTATTATTTTATTTTATTTTATATTACTTATGTTATATTATATTATATTATTTTATATTACTTATGTTATATTATATTATATTATATTATATTATATTATATTATATTATTAGATTATATTATATTATATTATTAATTTGTTTTATTATATATTATTTATGTTATATGCCTTATTCTATATTATTTATGTTATATGTTTTATTTTATATTAATTTATATTACTTTATATTATATTATTCCATATTTTATATTACTAATTGTATAATCATAACATAATTCCAGATTTTTACAAATAATAAAACAAAAAATTATGTTTTTCAAAATTTTATACTTCTAACATCCAAACAAACTTTAAAATTAATTAATTCAAAAATTTATATTTATCCATCTTAAAATTCAATTTGACTGTTTAATTCAACTTGCCAAACGGCCTAAGAGTATCTTTCAATTTGACTGTTTAATTCAACTTGCCAAACGGCCTAAGAGTATCTTTTAATTATACGGTGGGCCATATTTCTTTCTTTTATTTTGTTTGTTTCTGCCTGCGGTTTTGTCAGGTATGACATCATCTTGTGGCATCGTAAGTCGGGAAAAAAGAAAAAGAAAAAAAATGAAAGTGTAACACGGAGCTACTATTTCTCTTCCATGTAAGCTCCATGAAACAATGGATTATGCACAGAGAGGAGAAAATTAGGATGACTTTTGACACGGATGCAAAACATGATGATATGTCAACTCGCCATTTGCTGGTTCACTTAGTCAGCTATATGGACCGTGCCATCTTGGACCATGCCATCTCGTAATTTCTCCGTTACTTCACAGCCCCCATCAATTATAACTACATGACTAACATTTCTCTCTCTTGCCCTCACAAAACATGAACACATCCTATGTGAAACTCGCTCTTCTTGTCCTTCTACACAGTATATTGTTCGTCAGCTACTCTAATATTTCCACTTTCATATTTTCCGATGCATCACCGCTTGCTCAACAGCCATTTTTTAATCTAAGTGTAAACATTTTTTCACATCATATTACTTCTGAGCCTGGCGATTACACCCGTAAATTGGAAGAAAAATGTATTGAGATACTCAGCAAGCTTGTAGACACAATCGTCGAATGTGATATTAAGAATATACCCTGCAAAACAGTATTGCAAGTTTTTGAGAAGCTTTCTGATTATTGTGGTAAAGATCCGGTTAATGAAGAACACATGCAGAATCCCACGTAAGGTAAATAATTCCCTTTATTCACAATACGGAGGTTGTATCACCGTAAGAATGATGAGTTTACTAGTACTATTTTGTAAGTTAGTTCAGTTTTGCTTGAATATGAGGAGCATATATGCTGAAAAAGTTACACTATTTGGTTTTTTGTTATGAAGAAAGTTTAGCTAGTTGTAAGTTTGTGTTTAGTGTAATTGTTGTAGTGGTTGTATAAATAAGTCAATTTTATAATTGAATCGTCAATCTCGTTATTACTCATTTTATGTTGATTTATTATGCCGAGTGACTCAAAGATTTCTTATATGCAATTCAAACTTATTTGATGATCACGGAGCATAGTTTAATTGTTAATTTATTGGTTTCCCAAAACTATATCATCTTCTATTTCAAAGGGTGCTTGAGGTCCAAAACTATATCATCTTAACACTGGAATTATTTGTAGCTTCAAAAATGAACTTGTTTGGCTTACTAAAATGGCAAAAGTTAGGCCATCTGAGTTTGCCATATCTGTGATGTCAAAATTCTGTTCCTTTTTCAGGAATAATACAAAGTTCCCAAAAAAGAAAGAATATTTTTGACTTATTATTGATGTACAAATAACAATTTCTTTCTTTACCCAAAATGAGAGGGTTTTCGGTGGCGGATCTTGACTTAAATCATTAGAGGGGTTGTAGCATGTAGTAGAATATATACCAAAATTCTTAAGGGACGGGTTATATATATAACTTATAAATTTATCACAAAATACAGTAAAATTACCTTATATATATATTAAAACTTCAAAATTTAAGATGGGCGGCTATCTTTCTAGTCTCTATTAAGATCCGCCACTAGAGTGGAGTTGAAATTTGTTCTAGGAAATAAGAGATACGGATTATGCCCCCTATTAAATTTGAAAGGCAATACCTGATCTTTATGATGGAAGACGAGCCTAAGCAGTGATCACTGATTTGATATATGTGCTATGAGTGGCGCTATTTCTAGATCATGATTTTCTTCGTCTAGAGCAAATAATTAATTATTAGCTATAATACCGAAATTACCCTTCTTTTAATTATGGTTAGCAATTACTACAAAATTAATGATTTTATTGAATCTTATCTCTTTCTTAATTTGTTTCAGCCAAAAAATAATAAACCCTTACGGCCTTACCATTATAATAATTTTATGATGTGATTGATATTCATCAAAACAATTTACAATATAAAAAAATATTAAGTAATATAATAGTCAATTTTATCTACTTACATAATTAAACAGGAAACTAAAATGCAGAATAAAATTATGCGAATAATTTCTAGTATTACTTAAGAATTTTTCAAAATATTATTATTCTTAATTAATTAGATTACTTTCTTTTTTATATGTTGTTGTTATTGTTATTATTTGAGAATATATTTTTCAAATTAATATTTTATCAAAGTTATTATTTAGTAATAAATCTAAATAAGAATTTTGAATATTTCTTTTTTTCTTAAGAAAAAATACGTAACGAACCAAACAAAAACGTAATACCAATGATAACAACTGACAAGAAAATAATAATCCATTTTTTATAATTGTCTTTTCAGTTTTGTTCCCTTATTTGTTGTCTTTTGACAATAGAAACACAATTCAAAATTCAAAATGTGTACAATTAATGTTATCAGTTTAGAAGGAAGGGTATATCAGTATTTAATCTAATAATTACTTTTTTGCTCTAGACAAAAAAAATAGTGCTCTAGAAATAGCATCACCCATGTGCTATATACTTTGGGCCCGACAAATCCAGTCAAGTAATAATGGTCCTCTACAAACAAATAAGATCATGAGAAGATCGGCCGAATATTTAGTTGGATGATTCTGTCCATTGAGTATCATGTATCCAAGACAAAATACCTTGACCCAAGTCAAAGATCAATCTGATATAATCCGATCGTTATGGAGATTTTTGCCCAGGGCTTGGGGGTAAGCAGCTGGTGCCATGAACCTTCGCTCAAACTTTAGTTTAATGTTTTTATCATAATTAATTTTCTTTTTTTTAAGAAAGGAGCATATGTCTTAGGTTCCAACCCATCACTATAAATAGTCCGATTCCTAAACTCCATTTCACTCCCCTTGGTTCATTAAGATTATTAAACATGGTCAGTACATTTAATAAAAATTTAGAACTTTCGCATAGCTCGTGTCTCTCTTGTATATTAGAAATTCCATCCCATTTTCCCTACTTTCCCAATACCCCCCATTATATCTATAACATTTGTCCACCCTATCCTTTTTAAACCACCTCGGCTGCCATCCTTTTTCCTGCAATCTCCTTCCCTACAATTCCAAAAAAGAAAAAAAATCAACATATGTTTACCAAAAATTTGCAGAAAAGCCCTCGCATTAAACCAAAATTACCAAATTACCGCTCTATTTTACTTGTTACAACCTGAAACCAAACTAAGTATTAAGGGAAATTAATCTCACTTTTAAGTATTTTGTCAATGTGTTACTTAAATAGCCATAAGAGTCAACTACTGTGAAATTTTTAAGCATTTTGAATTAGTTATGCCAAAATTACAAAAAAAAAAAAAATGAAAAAAAAACCTTGCATTGTTCCACAATTACCAAATTACCCTATATTATACCTCTTACATCCCAAAACCAAACTAACAGAAGAACGATTAGTCCCACCTATAAGTATTTAGTAAATAGTAGAGTTGCTTACCAGTCTACTATTATGACAACTTGGCTTAAACATTTCGAACTGCTTACTAGACCTGAGTCAATAAACAACTTAGACTCCATCAATACCTGTCTTTGCGACTGTTCCAGCCTCAATTTCTCCAAATCCACCATCTCATATTCGCCAGTCTCCAAAAACCTCTGATTCGGCCTCAGTCTCGAGTCTGACAGCGGCAGCCTCTCCCCAAGTTCATTCAGCGAAATCGCGAACGGACTGACTTTATACCGAGTTTGGGCCGTCCACTTGTCTCTCTCCCAAATGAGAACGGCCTCGGACATGGGATCGTAGTTATTAGGTTTTGTGGTTGGGTCGCCGAGCACGTAGTAGAGGGCCTCGTCCCTTTTGCCGATTAGCATCGCTACTTTTTGGCTCGTTTGATTGTCTTGCACGAAACCATGCACCTATGTTATGGGAAAAACGTTTTGTTATTTTATAGGGGAACTTTTTAAGTTTTGAATTTTACTTTTTTTGAATATTTTGGAGAACTTTTATTTTTTGATGCATGAGAATCAAGACATAAATTGGGAGGAAAAAGATATATTCAATACACAATATTTTATGATGCCCGTTTGGTTGGCTCAGCAGTTAGTAGTCGATTGGGCTTAATTTGAGCATAATTACAGATTTAGGGGTTTGCAACATGCATCATATACTAGAACAGGCTTAATTCAGATTAATTTTAATTTAATTAATCAAATTTGGGGATAATGTGTCATACGGAATCCATAATCCGTTAGATGTAAGTATTATAGAAAAGAATATATCAAACCACACAAGTAACTAAATCACCTGAAGTAGCAGTAAAAAAACAATTAGTTAGGTGAAAGAGCATTTGAAGTTATAAACCTCACCTTAATTGTCCATAGTCTACAAGCAAGATACAACAAGTCAAATCTCATATATTGCAGTTGTTGACACTTAAAAGAGGCAGCGGATGTCGAAAGTGAAGTGGTTCGAACTTCACCGACTTATGGCTGGCGCAATCAACCTTGTCAGCAATCCAGGGTTTATCATGAGAGAGAGAGAGAGCTAAGGTCGAAGGGGACAGAAGTGAGAAATCATATTAAGCCGTGAAAGTCAGAGAGAGAGTTCTGGAGAGAAGAAGGGAGGGCGAGATATGAGTGAGAGTGAGAGAGAAACGGGGGATGCAGTAGGACTAGGGAGAAGAGAGTAGGAGTCAGGGAGAGATTTCTTTATAGTTATGACGCCATTTTTTTCTTATTCTAACCGATTCCTGAGCGACTTGTGGATTATATAATGGCGTCATGTCTCTTTGTCACGATTGTACATGTCAGCGTTAGCTGACGCAAGCTTTAATGACGTCAAGAAGCATATGTCAGCGTTAGTTTTCCATCATTATAATTTATCTTCATGTCCTCTGTTATTTTCATCAATTGTAACATATGAAGTTTTTAGTCCTTAGTGCTATTTTATGAGTTGTGTACCCAAAAGTTAAGAGTTTAACATATAATTTATAAAACAAAAATATTTACATATAAAATATATGTTATTTTCATTGTAGTTGTGTATTTTACCACATAGCAGAGGATATGAGAAAAGAAAGAAATAGAAGAATTTGCAAAAAAACCCCTAAATTATGCTTAAATTTCAAAAAAGCTCCTACATTATTGAAAATTGCAAAACAAAACCCTACATTATCGCTAAACTTCCAAAAAAAGCCCTACCGTTACATTGAAGTTAACACCATTAGTTTTAGTAGTTCAATCACTAAATATATTTGTAAAAAATTAAATAACTTTTTTGTTTCAGAAAAATATTTTACTACAAAAATTATTTTAATAAACTATTCTTAAAAAAGGTTTCATGAAAATACTTTTCAAAATACTTTTCATAAAATATTTTATCCCGTGAGTAACGGCGATCGAGAGCGGAATTTATAGAAGAGGTGAAATAGGATAACTTGGTGGAAGCGTGAAAAATATTTTTTAATAATATTTTTCTTACAAATTTTGGGAGAAATATTTCTTTCAGAAAATAATGTTTCAGATTTTTTTGGAAAATACTTCTTTTTCGAAAAAAATTCATAGAAATATTTTTTTATAATTTTTAATTCAAAACATATTTTTAAAATTTTTAAAGAAATTCTTTTTCTTTAAAAATATATTTCAATAAAAAAAACTTGCTAAAAAATATGCTTCTGAAACAAAAAAAATTCTTAAAAATTCTTTTAAAAACCATTTTTAAGAAAAAATAATTTTTTGCAGAAGTTTCTTACAAATATTTTTTGTAATTTTTTTCTGAAACAAAAAAAGTTAATTAATGATTAAAAAATATTTTTCAAGTGATTAAACCACTAAAACTAACTATGTTAACTTCAATTTAACGGTATGGACTTTTTTATAATTTTAGCAATAATGCAATGATTTTTTTGCAATTTCCAATAATACAAGGACTTTTTTGCCATTGGGCATAATAAAGGGGCTTTTTGCAAATTTCCCGAAGAAATATTATTTTGGTTGAATAGGCACTCGAGAGATCATGATTGAGCAAGTATAAATTAAACACTCTTTTGCCATTTTTCAGCAGAACAAAATACCTCTCCAACAAATATAAACGACTCTCCATAGCCGTTAATCTTCTAAACCATGGTTGGACCTTACTTGAAACTCGCAATTCTGCCAGATCTTGCCAGCTCAAGCGATAAAAGCAACACCCCACGAATTAAGTAGTTATGGGTTCGATACTCGCTAAAAGTAATTTATTTCAAATAAACCTCCTCATTTGAAGAGTTAAAAAAAAAAAGAAACTCACAATTCTACACATTATGCAAATTATACTTTTCCTCCTCAACAATCCAGATTTTCCCAATTCTGCATTTTCGAACGAACCATTACCACCACCACCTAATCGAGCCCCTAATATGAGCTACTCCAGCGACTGTGCCACAGAGCTGAAAATATGTATTGATATACTCTACACGCTTGTAAACGTAATCGTGAATGTGATATTAAGGAAATTCACTGCAAAAATGTGCCTCAAGTTTTCAAGCAACTTCTTGATTATTGTAGCAAAAAACGGATGAATCCAAAACACATGCAAAATCCCACGTAATATACCGATCTTCCGCCAAGTCTCAGGGCATCATCATACCGATAAATTCATTAGTTGTTTCCTAGTTTCCAGTTATGTGAAAGTACTTTTGTTTGTGGTAGTGTTTATTTCAAGTTGTATAATTATCGTAAAATCAACTCAATTTGGAGAATTTTCACGACAGGCTATGTATTTCCTAAATTTGATGTTAATATTTAGTAAAAAAATAAAATAATATATTATAGTATCTTTGGAAATTTCATTAGTTAACTCTAATTATATAAAATTATACAATCGAATTTTATATAATTTTTTTTCGTATGTTCGCGTACATATTTCATTTTCACAAACTTGAGAGTGAAATAAAAAAATCAAACTGCATCAATCTGGAATTTAAAACAAAAAGAAAATTTAAATGAAATTATATTTGAAAAATTTAGTAGAAAAAAATACAATATTTAACTAAGAATCACTGATTATTTTTTAGAAAGAGAAAAATTATTGGTGTTTTTATCTTTTATTTTTTATACGCTTAATTGCATAAATCATTTGTGTTTTCATCTTAATTTTTTTACACTTAATCACATAAATCATTAGCTGGGATTGATCGAACATGAACATGAACATGAACCTAACAAATAGCAGCAATTATTATAAGGTGATATGACTTTCCAAAAATCAATAAAGCTGTTGTGAACAATTACATTTAAAAGTCTACAAATTATTATAGTTATAAGAAAATAAATGGTCAATCAATAATGAACCTAATTTAAATTCGCTCATATCAGGATGGCTGAAATAATTGATGATGTGGTGCAATGAGAATGCACAAAGACAATTGAAAATAAAATGATGGGTTTATACTCTAGCTAGTGATTTCGTCCTTTAAAAGGCCACACCTGGTATTTTTTATGATTAAAGACGAGCCTAGGTAACAGAAAATTAGTTAATAACTTAATAGTGATCACTGATCTGATCTCTGCAAACAATGTGGTTAGAAGTGCTTTATACTTGCTATTTACAGAAGGCCATACCTGATATTAGTTCACTACAAACAAATACGTTCATTGAGTATATTGGGCCAAATGTTTGGTTGGATGATTTCGTCCATTCAGTATCCAGCCCAAGACAAATTATTTTCAAAACAAATATTTTCTCCAGTATGTCACTTGATTGCTCCATTCAGTATCCGTAAAACGCAACTGCAGTGAAGCTTCGTGTAGGTAACTTTTTGGACTGATATTACCCCTTCATTAAATAGTTTTATTATTATTTATTATCTCTCAGCAAACAATTTTTATAACTAACCGTGTCTACAAATAGTCTCCTGAGTTCTAAACCTTGTCATTAAGCTAATAAAACATGGTCAGTGATTATGTGAAACTCGCATTTCTAGGCCTACAAATTATATTGTTCCTCAACTAGTCTAATTTCCCTACTTTTCCATTTTCTGATGAATCACCGCCTGCTCAGCAGCCTTTATTTAATCTGCGTGTAAACATCTTTTCACATCATATTACTTCTGGTGACTGCACCTGTAAGCTGGAGGAAACATGTATTGAGATACTAACCAAGCTTGTAAACGCAATTATCAAATGCGATCTCAAGTAAGCTGGAGGAAACATGTATTGAGATACTAACCAAGCTTGTAAACGCAATTATCAAATGCGATCTCAAGAGTATTCACTGTAAGTATGTATTGCAAGTTTTCGAGCGACTTTCAGAGTTTTGTGGTAAAAACCCGGATAATGAAGAACACGAGCAAAATCCGACATAATTAATTCTCTTTATTCACTATTCGTAGGTTGGATATTATAGTAAAAATGACGAGTCCACTAATACTTTTTTGTAAGTTCAGTTTTGTTTGAGAGGTTATGCGGAAAGGTTTAGCTGTTTGTATCAGAGTTAAGTTTGTGATTTGTATAATTGTTGTTTCAAATTTATAATATTGACTCATTAAAATATTTTTCATCTGTATTGAGAAACCAACACCCAACTCTGTTATTGCTATTTATATAAACTTACCACTTACCACTTATCACTAAACAAACAACTACTCTACAATTTGAGAAGCATCAATCTGTCCAAATATATTGGAAATTCCATCCCATTTTTCTTTTTCCCTAGTTTTCCAATATCCCCCGATATATCGATAACATAACATTCGTCCTCCCTATCTTTTCTAAACCACCTCGGCTGCCATCCTTTCTCTTGCAATCTCCTCGCCTTCATTAAGAAAAGAAAAAAAAATACATCATTAATCCCTCCCATTATGCTAAAATTACAAAACTATCCCTACACTACCATACGAAAGAAATTGAGAGGAAAGAGATTACTTTCACCGTGAGTATTTAGTAGATAGTAAACTTATTTAAATAACCAAAAAAGTATGATATTCCTATAATTTTGCTTTATCCATTTTTGGTCTAATGGCCGAGTCTCGCAAATTTGCAAAAAACTTCATATTACATCGTATTGCCAAAAAACCATGAGATGATACCCTCTTACACCCTAAAACCAAACTACGATTAAAGAAGGAATAGTCTCACCTTAAGTATTCAAAGATCATCCGTCGACTACCATTACATCTTCACTTCATAATATTTTGGGCGAGTTATCAGATCTTAATAATTATACTGTCTCACTAAAACAACTTAATATCCAACAATACCTGTCTTTGCGACTGTTCGAGCCTCAACTTCTCCAAATTTGCCATCTCATACTCCCCATTCTCCAAAAACCTCTGATCCGGCCTTAGTCTCGAGTCCGTCGGCAGGAGCCTCGCCCTCTCTCTCTCTCCCTCAGCTCATTCAACGAAATAGCGAACGGGCTGAAATTATACCGAGTTTGAGTTATGGATTTGTCACTCCCAAAGACAACAAAAAAGTACAGAAATTTCAATGTCTAGTGAAAAAAGAAGTGCCAAAGTGTTTTTTTCTACCGGACTTTCAAGGTCCGGTACTTTTTTGCTATTTTGGTTACCGGACTTTTGTCCAATACATTTTTCTGAATTTTTTTTATGGACTATCAAAATCTGGTATTTTTTTTTTCTGAATTTCTTTACGGATTTTCAAAGTCCATTTTACATTAGTTTGAGAATAAAGTTGAAGGATGCGTAAATTTGGGAATTTCAATTTTTTTCTGGACTATTATAAAAATGTTACCAAAATTAAAGTTACAAAATCATTGTTTATTAAAAAAGATAGTAGGGGTAAAAATGTAATTACTACTAACTATTTCAGAAAAAATCTAAGTCCTTAATCAGATAATCAGCTTCGTAAGTCTCTCCAAGAAGAAGATTAAATGGTTTCTCATGGGCGTGTTTGATTTGGTGTATTTCAAATATACATGAATCATCAAATTCATGTGCTATGTTTACTTTGGTGGATATAGAATCATGTATTCTAAAGTTGATGTTTGATTCTTTTTACAAATCCTGGATTTTGAATTAGTTAAACCCTAAACTAACTTAATAATTCATCTAAAATAACCAAATAATCTGAACTAACTTATATGAAATTAACTATAAATAACAACCAGTCTCTATAAATAAAGCCAACTATGTTCAATTGCAAACAAAAAAATGGAAGTTAATAATTGAATTGCAAAAAGAAGACACAATTAGAAAAAATAAAAAAATGGTCGATTTATAAGACAAATTGATTGAAATTTTTGGTTAGCATGCCCTCCAATTCCTCACTCAGTCCCATTACCACATCCTCAATCCTGACATGCAAAAATAAAATGCATATTTAATAAATTAAAAAAATTGAAAATAAAAATATTTTTGAAATCAAAACTTAAGTGCAAAATGGAACCTTCTACAGTCAATCTCAATTAATGAGCTTGCCGAAAGTCATTCCAACATCAAAAGAAAAAAAAAATTAACATTTAATTATTAAAATCAGAAAAAAAATATAAAAAAGAAATTGACCAATTGCAAAATAAGAAATTTATGAACAAAAAAAATTAGAAAATTGATCAAACATAAAGTAAGGAAAAAAAGACTAACCTAAGACTCATCTCCATCAATGGCGTTTGAACTAAAAAAAGCTAATTTCTTCGTTCGGAATCTAATCTGAAGAAGGCAATTTCAAAAAGGATGATGACTTGGTAATGGTGTGAGAGTGTCTCACGAGAGGGGAGATAACAGATAGAAAATGCTCCATTAATGGCAGAAGGCACGGGAAAAGTTCCCTCGAATGTGCAGAACGGACTCTTCACCGTTGGTTGGCACGAGAAGAAGAGTTAGTACCCACGACAAAAATACAGGATCTTGAGTGGATGACAAAATACAGTAGTATCATTATCCCTCGAATCATGTATTTTCTAGTTGCTTTTTTATTAATTGTCCAAAATTATATTTAATCACGTGATTTCTTTCTCTGCAAACAAAACAGTCACTATATTTAGCAATTGTGCCTAATTAAGTCCAATTATCAAATCGGTCACTATTTTTCTTTCGCCAATGGGTCTGATTTATTTAAATTTATTATGGCTTAACTAGTAATAATGTACTGGGCCGGATCATGAGATGACTGGGCATAAAACAAAGTGATACCAAATCAGCGACCTAATGGTTAATGGCACGGCTCACTCTGACAGCGACCTTGATGTATCTTTTAACAGGGTGAAATCAGCAAGGGGCATATGCATGGCACGAACTGAGAGTGATATGAACGTTTACTTAACAGGATGAGACCAATTCAGCAAGTGTAAACTAAATTCCCTCAACCATTTTTCAGCAGATAAATACCCCCACAGGCCACAACCCCACAACAAAAATTACTCTCCATAGAAAAACCTCTTAACGAAAGATGGTCAGAGCATATGTGAAACTTGCACTTATAGTCCTCGTACAAGTAATATTGTTCCTTCTCAACGAGCCTGATGTTCCCAATTTCGCATTTTCACACGATTCATCGCCTAATCCAAACTGTAAAGGGGATCCGTTCTCCAATCATCCAAGCAACTCTAATGAGTGTGCTCCTAAGCAAGATACATGTCTCAAGATACTCGAAAAGATTGTGAACGCAATTGTCGAATGCGATATCAAGAGTACTCCCTGCAAGTTTGTGCTTCCAGTTTTCGAGGAATTACTTGATTACTGCAGTAAAAACCCGACTAATCTAGAACACGTGCAAAATCCCATCTAAGTTATGTATGTATTTCTCTTTGTTTTGATGAGTGCAGATTTACTCATCTTCTTCTAAGACGTCATGATAAAAGGGATATTTTTTTCGTACTATTTCTTTTTTTTAATGCTTTTAGTACTATTTCTTATATTCAGTTTTTCGAAGTTTCTTTTTTTCTTCTAGTTTTAGGAGGTTGTTAATGTACAAAAAATATATTCTTGGCTGTGGAGTTTATTTAAGCTTGTATAATTATATTATTTTTCAGTTTTCTAGCTTGAGGAGGTTGTTAATGTACAAAAAGTTTATTTGCTTGTAGAATTTATTTAAGCTTGTATAATTTTTGTAATTTTTTTTTACTTTGAATACAATTATTGTAAAATTGATTCAATTATATAATTGACTGTTCCGTTTATTTCGTGTTGATTTGCTTACCCTTGAGTTAAATATTAGTTTTGGGTTGAACTAGCTGATGAGATTAGTGAGACAACAATATGGGCTTTGTTTTGGTCATGAGAATAATGGGCCTAAATATTAAGGGCTTTGTGACCTAGTCCGGACAATTCTTGCATAAAATTTCCGACAGTAGTTCACTGATTATTATGCAAATGAAACGACGGGTATTGAAAATTCTAAAAGAAGGCCTGATATAATATTTTATCAAAACGAAAAAAAAGGTCTGAAACATAATTCGCAATAGATCAGTAAAACGGCAATAAATTATTCCACAGAATTGACTGGAGAGTTCTTTTACTCAAAAAGAAGATTTCCTGCTAGCTCTGCATTTCCATCTCTCTCTCTCTTTCTCTCTCTCTCTCTCTCCCTCTTGATGCCATGACGCAATCGAATCCAATTTGTATAAATTGCCTCACCTAGTCACTCCAGTCATACCAATACTATCATTTTGGAACATGGTTGGACCTTATATGAAACTTGTAATTTTAGTCATTATACAAATTATATTGTTCCTCCTCAATGATCCTAATTTTCCCAATTTTACATTTTATGACGAATCAGGTTCCGCACCTCCAAATCTGCATCTGCCTAATGCGAGCCACTGTGAAGAATTCACAATGAAGATTGGAACATGTATTGAGATGCTCAACAAGCTTGTAAATGAAGTTGCCCAATGTGATATCAAGGAAATTCACTGCAAAACTTTGCTTTTAAGTTTTCGATGATCTTCTTGATTAATAATTGCGGTAAAAACTCGTGGTTAATCCAAGGCGCGATCAAAACTTAAAGCACAGTTCTAATGTACTGGCCATGTTTTATTGTGACTATGCTTCTGATCTTCTATAAATCCATCAGCATATGCATGGCGGACAAATTAAGTAGTATTTATTATTTTTATTTTTAACTTATAGGTTGGGTTTGTTTGAGTGCTTTTTATTCTTAAGGTGGTTATTGCTTGTGCTACTGTTAATGTAAGTTTGTTGTATTACAAAATTTGTTTCTTCTAGTCAATTTTTATTTTTTCTGAAGCAACAAAAAGCTTTCACATTTTTCAGTTTTCTTAGTTTTTGAGATATGGAAGAAGAGGTGTAATCAAGAGTTCAATCCGACATAAGTGGCACTATGGACATCGCCTGAGTTTAGAGCGTAAAAAAATAGAAATCAAGAGATCATTTAAGGGTGTGAGGGGGGTTATTTTGGCTACTTATTTCTATAGTCTTCTGCCCATCTTTTGGTGTATTAGTTTTTCTTGACGGACAATTTGAAAACAACAAATTTGCTGTTTTGAAGTGTTTTTGAACTTATTGTAATTTTTCTATTTTATTATTAATATATTATTTGAGAAATTATATGCTACCCAGAGCTAAAATAAAGAGTTGTGATTGTAGGTAACTGCTTAATTTAATGGCCATAAATGATTATAAAAAGCCTAGCCGGTTACCATCCGGTCACCATTCCTTCCAAAAGGGGCGAAGTCGTAATTTCCTTGATATACTAGAAGGATTTAGTATTTAGTCCTACTTATAACTAAGTATTCTTGCCCCACTATTCAATAGCTAGAGGAGTTTAGTAATATATAATATCACGTGTAATCATTTTTGGCTAGTTTTTAAGTCTGAATAGATATAATAAACCAATAAACAACTTAGACTCTACCAATATCTGTCTTTGCGACTGCTCAAGCCACAACTTCTCCAAATTCGCCATCTCATACTCCCCATTCTCGAAGAACCTTTGATCCGGCCGCAGTCTCGAGTCCGTCGGCGGGAGCCTCTCCCTCTCCCTCAATTCATTCAGTAAAATCGATAACGGGCTGAAATTGTACCGTGTCTGAGACACAGACTTGTCATGCTCCCAGATTAACACGGCCTCGGACATCGGATCGTAGCCCTTGGGTTTTTTGACTGGGTCGTTGAGCACATAGTAGAGGGCCTTGTCCATGGTTGCAGAAAACGGAAAACGGGGTTTAATCGGACGGAACTTTTTTTTGGGTTTTAGGGTTTAATCGGGTTTAATCGGGATTAATCGAATTAATCGCTATTCATTAATCAGATAGATTTTTTATATATATTTAAAATAATAATAACATTTATAACAAAAATATCCAATATTCCAAACTCATAATCTAGCAAAACATATAATTTAAAATTCAAATACGTAAATCTAATTAAATCACAAATAATGTCCAATATATAGTTCAAAATTTAAACATAATCCAACGAAATAAGTGAACAACATACAACACACATCAGATGCCGAACAAACAACACAACAAAGTCCAAATAAAAAACATACATCAAAGTCCAAATACAACATAAACAAACATAAGATACAATTTAACAAAATAACTAAAGTTCGACTTCATGCACGTTAATATCATTGAATATATCCGACGGCCCTGTTTCTTCCTCATCAGAATCGCTTGATCCAATATCATCATCATCAATACCCATAATATCTATACTATCATCATCACTATCGTAGTCATCATCGCAACCGGGAATTTTCCAATGACGAGCCGTACGAGCTTGAGGAGAATAAAGCACCTCTTCAACCGTGACACAAGCATTTTTCTTCTTTCGTTCTTCCATCAATCTCTCATTGAATTGTACATACACTAATTGATTTAATCTCTTTGAAGTTAACCTATTTCTCTTTTTTGTATGAATCTATCACCATAGAAATTAAAAGAAAATACATGTAAGTTTACGTAACAACTTTTCAATTAAATAATTTATTTTTTTTGATAAATCATACCGCTTCAAAAGTGCTCCAATTTCGCTCACATCCGGATGAACTTGTTGTTAATGAAAGAATTTTTATCGCTATTGCTCTTAAATTCGGTGTATCAATACCATAAGTTATCCACCATTCAACTAGAATAGAAAATAAAAAATAAAGTTAATGAATATATTAATAAAATATATATTAAAAAGATATTAAGATAAATAAGTATTATTTTACTTACCGGGATTGAACGTATCAATAGTAGATTTCAACACCGAATTTGTCGCCCTTTGGAACGTGCCTTTCTTTCCTCGATATTTAGGAATCTCCACATCATGCACCAAATCACTCAAATCCATATCAACGTGGGGAGGGCAAAATTTGTCCGCACATTTCGTTAGCGCCCTCACAAATATTGTTTTTGATGCGAAAACGGAAGAATTTTCTTGTCGATAAAAATAAAATGGATTTAAGAAGTAAGCTGCTAAATGCAAATCTCCATCCAATCTACCATTAGATGCGTCTCCAAGTCTATTCATGCACTTCTCTTCAACAACATCCATGATGGGTTTGTAAAATATTTCGTTACCTTTACACACTACTTCTTTAATCTCACACTTCACTTTTTCAAATTCCCCATACAACCAAGGCATCGACGGCCTATCACTATCCGTGATTCGAAGAAGCCTAACGAAAGGTTCCAAAAATCCCAAGAGCGACACTATTACGTGCCAAAAATTCTTATTCGTTAATATATCTTGAATCTCTTGCCCTTTAGCACTCTTAAATGCTTTATTATTCAACCATTCGTCGGAAAGATACATCATTTGTAATTGTGTTTTCTTGTCAAGCAAGCTTTTTAGGGTGAGGTACATACTCGCGAAACGGGTTATTCCGGGACGAACTATTTCACCATTATTTGTGTGCTTCCTCATGAGACTTAAAAGTTTAGTGTACGAATAAATAAAAATAGTTACATTTCTTGCCTTATCAATTAGACTCTTATATTTCGGTAATTTACCAATCCCTTCAAGAATCAAATTAATGGTGTGAGTGGCGCACCCGGTCCAAAAGATTGTGGGTCTCTTTTGTAGCATCAAAACAGCCGCCGCCATATTATTTGATGCATTATCCGTCACGACTTGAACAACCTTGTCTGCCCCAATTTTTTCAATGCATTGATCCACATATTCGAAAATGTATTGACCCGTATGTGCCTCATCTGAAGCCTCTTTCGAATCAAAGAATGATACTCCCTCTCTACAATGCACACACATATTCATCACACTACGCCTCTTGCGATCACTCCAAGCATCGGTCATAATAGAGCAACCGGTGTGATTCCATTCTTGTTGATGCATTATAAGCTTTTCCTTCACCGCATCAACTTCTTCTTCTAAAAGAGGATTGCTCAATTCGTATCGGGTAGGTGGAACGCCACCTGGACCAAATTGCCCCGCGACCTCCAACATTTTTACGAAAGCATCATTTTGAGTCGAATTAAATGAAACACCCGACATATAAACCCAATGTGATATGTACCGTTTCAAAGAATGCACTTTATCCTTGTTCATCGCATTCCCCAATTTCGATTGGCGTGTCATTTTCGTTGGATCTACCGGGTTAATTTCCACAAATTTGTCCAATGCACCATGATTAACCGGAGTTGGTGAACGCATAAGAATTCCGGTCTCATTTTGTTCATTCCCAACACTACTACTACTTATACTAGTATCCTCTAAAAAAACTTCTTTTCTGATGCGCTCTTCTTGTATAGTTTTCTGTCGTTTCATCTCTTTTACACCTTTTAGCTCTTCACCACAAATTTTTCGGGCTTCATCTGTGGCACTAGGACACGTCGTTACATTTCCCTTTACCTACAACAATTTCCCAAAGAAAAGTTTAATAACTTTAGATTTGCTGGAAAATAAAAAATCAATAATTAAATCTAACCCCGGCAATGTGCTGCTTAAGACGGTTGACACCCGAACCAACAACTTTTTGGCAAAACATGCATCTCATCTTGTTTGTACCTTCAGCTTTCTTGCCATATTTCCATCCAACGTCAGAAGGGGGTGGGCGTTTATCACTAACATTGTTGTTGGATGCGATACTAGGTCCACTCTCATTTGTATTAGATTGAGAAGTCATCACTTGTCACTAAATCCCTAATTAGCAAAGAAAAAAATAAATTGATTAACAAATTAAATGACTAATCAAAATGGAACTATGACAAAATGAAAATATTGGAGGAGAAAAATGAGCTCAAAGCTCTTAATTTAGTGATAAACGCATCCAAACAACACAAAGAAGCAATTACAACAGTTGAACTCACTACTCCCCAATCCCTAACAGTAACATCCATAAAATCTTACCTGTCGGCGGCTGCGTTCAAAGCTCCAGAGTCCACTGCGGCGTTCAAACCTCCAAGTATTGGCCGGCGAGAAACACTCAGACTGGGGAGGCAGGAGGCGGAAGAAGGATGAAGAAATGCCGTGAGGAAGAGGAAGGAGACGAAGGGGTCCAAGCCTCCAGGGTTTGTTTTTTTTTTTTTTTTTTTTTTTTTTCAGATTTTTAATGACAAAATTGGGCCAGGCCGGAGATTTAATTAAAATATTGTTAAATGATGGAAAAAATTGAAAATGGGCTGGGCCAGGCCGGGTTTATTAAATTTTTAAATGATATAAAATTTGGGCTTAAACGGTAGGCCTAAACGGTCCAAAAACGGCCCAGAATGGCCTTAAACGGTGGACCGTTTTTTGGTACCGTGTAGGCTTAAATTAAACTCTGGCCGCTGTTTAGGGATTAATCCCCGTTTAATCGGGGATTAAACCCGATTTCTGCAACACTGGCCTTGTCCCATTTGCCGATTAGCATCGCGACTTTTTGGCCCATTTGGTTGTCTTGCACAAAACCGTGCACCTGTCAAGTTTAGGGTTTAAGGTTATGGTTTAGGGTTTAGATACTCCATTCAATACTACAAAATGGGATAACTTCTTATATTCTTCTATTAGAGTTAAGTTTAACATCAAATTAAGTTAGATTTTTTGATTAAAAATATCATTTATCAAACTTTTTATTTGCCATATTTTTTTTTGGTTAGCAAAGAATAATAAATAAAGGAGAATGAACACATAAACAGAGGACAAAAATAATGACAATATTTTGTGATGCAATATTATCTTTTCCCCCTTGTTTATCTCTTGATTCTCATTCTCCTGTATTTACTATATTCCAAAAAAGAAAGGGGAATGATCCCAATATATAATACTCTGATGGGGATTCCGATCAATAATACTCTGCTCCTTGAACTTAATCTTACGCGAGCACTGCCCACTCTCTTTCACCCTCATTGTCTCATAATGATCGCAATATATCTTCCCTATAATTATATTGTAAATGCTCGTCGTGACCTTCCTCCACTGAAATGATTCTCCGTCATCGAACTGAAGAGTTAAAATTCCAATTGGATCAATCCGCCCCAGAATTTGCCCTTGAGGTACGAGTTGCTACGGAAAGTCCACCCACGTGCCTCGCACTGGCAGGCGACTATCATTGGGTGATGACTCACCTGAAGGAAGGATTAAATTGACAATAAAAGATGTTTCTAGTGTTTTACTTTTAAAAACTAAGACAAACTTTTTTATTTTATTAAATTATAAAACTCCGTAGGCAATCTTCTACAGAGACTTAAAAAAAAAAACTAAGACAAAAAATTGAATCATTCTTCTCCTGCTCCATTTATCTACTTTATAAAAACTCTTTTGCCTCTGTAACAATACCTTGATATCTCCTTCAAAAAAAATAATCCCTCGATGTCTTGGTCCATAATCTCATGTCAGTGAAATCGCCTCATGTTATTTTACTTGTTTGAAATAACATGAGGCACCTACACCTCCTTTTTGTATTAATTTCCGAAAAGATACAACAGCCTTTTCTTCTTTAATTTGTAGTAAAATTGATTTATCAATTTTTATAAAAAAATTGGTTTATCAAAGAGCATTTCAGTTTGTGTTTGTTTACTAAAAGCTAAGACAGGTAGGAAACTAGGTTTTATCGTACGTAATTAGTTATTAAATATAGTAATTAGGGTTGGTAAAATTGTGTTATATTATTGTTCTAGTAAGTGATATTAGTAATTGTAATTTACATCCCTTAAATGCATGGCGAAGGTCCGGACAGTACTAGGAATGCCTCTCACGGGTCACCCTAACTGGCTGGGTTGAGAAAGACAGACTTTCTAAGGTTCTTCATCATTTTATTTCTAAATTTGTTGACCAAAATGGCCGACACATTCTTTTTCTTCACCATTTTATTTCCCCAATTGTTCACCTCTTTAGCTGACTGACAAGCATGACCATGCCAGACATCACTTGAAAGAAGAGGAGTGGGGGAGGTGCTCAATATAATTTCTTTTCTGAAAGTCATTGACTTCTTGCATTTAAAAAATAAAAAGTCATTGACTTCTACCTTGCCCCCTAAGCGCGCGCATTTAAGGCCCCTTTTAATTTTTCCAGTTTCGAAACCCTGCGAGCATATAAATATACATTATATGTTCCTTAACCCTCAAATAAAATTTCTCCCTCTAATAAAGCATGGTCACACTCACAGCTTACGTGAAACTCCTAATTCTAGTCCTTGTATACACATCATAATACTTCTCAACCACTCTGATTTTCCTACTTGTACTTTCTCTGATATATCATCGCCTTCTCCTGCTCAACAATCATTGTTTAATCTGCGTATAAACATCGTTTCACCTCATGTTCCTTATGGGCATGGCGAGTACACCCATAAGTTGGAAGAAACATGTATTGAGATACTCAACAAGCTTGTAAACGCAATTGTCGAATGTGATATTAAGAATATTCCCTGCAAATCTATACTGCAAGTTTTTGAGAAACTTTCTGATTATTGTGGTAAAGATTTGGTTAATGAAGAACATGTGCAGAATCCCACGTAAGGTAACTAATTCCCTTTGTTGACAATTTGTAGATTGTATCATGGTAAGAATGATGAGTTCACTTGTACTATTTTGTTAGTTCAGTTTTGCTTGAGGATGAGGAGGATATGCTGAAAAAGTTCAGCTATTTCTAAGTTGTGTTTAGTATAATTGCTGTAAAATCAATTCATTTTATAGTTGAATAGTCAAGCTATTTATTATGTATTGATTTGTTATGCCAAGGGACTCGAAGATTTCTTATATGCAATTCAAACTTATTTAATGAACACGGAGCATAGTTTAATTGTTAATTTATTGGTTGCCCAAAACAAATATCATCCTTTTTTTTTTGAAAGGTTGCTTGAGGTTCAAACTATATCATCTTAACATTGGAATTGTTTGTTGCTTCAAAAATGAACTTTGTTTCGAATACTAAAATGACAAACGTTAGCCCATCTGACATCTGAGGTTGCCATCTGTCATGTCAAAACTCTGTTCCTTTAAAAAAAAAAAGTCTTATGACTTACTATTGATGTACATTAAACAATTTCTTTCTTATACCCAAAATCTGGGGTCGAAATGAAATTTGTTCTAGGAAGAGAGAGATACAGATTATGCCCCCTGCTTAAAAGGCCATAACAGATATTTTATGACTGAAGACGAGCCTAGGCAACAGAGAATTAGTTAATAGTGATCACTCATCCGATATCTGCAAACAATGTGATCACTGTGCTTTATACTTGGGCCCAACAAATCCAGTCAAGTAATATTAGTAGTCTACAAACAAAAAAGATCATGAGAATATTGGGCCGAATATTTTGTTGGGTGATTCCATTCATTGAGTATCCAGCCCAGGACAAATTTTTGTTCGGAAACATTCCTGGGGCGCCCTGCCTTCCATTCACACGGAGTCGTTATACAGATTTGGGAGTTATCAGACACAGCAGATTTGGGAGTTATCAGACAAAGCAATCGGCAGATTGGAGTGGGAGTTATCAGGCAGATTGGAGTGTATGAAGCTTCCCTGCAGACCCGGCTCCACAACTATAAATACAATGCATCCGTCCTGACTCCTGAACCCCTATAAACATTTCTCTCCCCTTTGTCCATTAAGCTTTTAAAATATGGTCAGAGATTATGTGAAGCTGGCATTTCTAGTCCTACAAATTATATTGTTCCTCAACTGCACTGAATTCCCCACTTTTACAATTTCTGATGCATCACCGTCAGCTCAACAGCCATTTTTTGATCTGCGTGTAAACATCTTTTCACATCATATTACTTCTGGCCACTGCACCAGTAAGATGGAAGAAACATGTACAGAGATACTCAACAAGCTTGTAAATGCAATTGTCGAATGCGATATCAAGAAAATTCCCTGCAAAACAATACTTCAACTTTTCGAGCGACTTTCAGAGTTTTGTGGTAAGAACCCGGATAATGAAGAACACGTGCAAAATCCAACATAATTAATTCTCTTTATTAACTATTCGTAGGTTGGATTACAGTAAAAATGACGAATCCACTAGTACTACTTTGTAAGTTCAGTTCAGTTATGTTTGAGTGTTTGAGCAGGTTTGTTGTTTGTAATTGTATCAAAGTGAAGTCTGTGATTAGAATAATTTGTAATGGTTAATATAATTTTCATTTGTATTAAGAAACCAACACCCAACTCTGTTATTACTATTTATATAACCAACAAACTATTACAATACAAGAATGCTTGCCACTTATAACTAATAAGCAACTACTCTACAATTTGAGAAGTATCAGCTTCTCCAAATATATTGGGAATTCCATCCCATTTTCCTTTTTCCCTAGTTTCCCAATATCCCCCAATATATCTATAACACTCATCCTCCCTATCCTTTCTAAACCACCTCGGCTGCCATCCTTTCTCCTGCAATCTCCTTGCCTATAATTCAAAAAAAGAAAAAAAAATACATCAATAAAATTTATACCCAAAATCCCAAATTGCAAAATCACCCTCAAATTATGCAAAAATTACAAAATAATCCCTACATCATATCTGAAAGAAACTGAGGGAAGCACCTTGGCGATTTACTAGATAGTAGAATTATTTAAATAACTAAAAATCTATTATTACTCAAACATGGCTTAATCATTTTTGGACTAATTGAGTCTCACAAAATTTTGCAAAAAATGAACTTTTATTACATCAAAATTACCAAATTACCCATACAATGTACCATTAACACCCTAATACCAAACTTACAAAAAAGAACTATTAGTCTAGTCCCACCTCAAGTATTCAGTAAATAATAGAGTTGCTTAAATATCTACAACAATTACCACAATTACAATCTAACTTAAACATTTTGAGCTAGTTGTTAAGTCTGAATAACAATAAACAATTTAGACTCCTAACAGTACCTGTCTTTGCAACTGTTCGAGCCTCAACTTCTCCAAATTCGCCATCTCATACTCTCCATTCTCCAAGAACCTCTGATCCGGCCGCAGTCTCGAGTCCGTCGGCGGCAGCCTCTCCCGCTCCCTCTCCCTCAACTCATTCAAGGATATCGCGAAAGGACTGAAATTATACCGAGTTTGCGCTGTCGACTTGTCACGCTCCCAGATTAAAACGGCCTCGGACATGGGGTCATAGTTTTGGGGTTTTGTGGTGGGGTCGCCGAGCACGTAGTAGAGGGCCTCGTCCCATTTGCCGATTAGCATCGCGACTTTTTGGCCCGTTTGGTTGTCTTGCACAAAACCGTGCACCTGTCAAGTTTAGGGTTTAGGGTTTAGATACTCTATTCAATATTATAAAATGGAATGACTTTTATTGTTGCTCTATTGGGGTTGAGTTTTAACATGAGATTATGTTAGATTTTCTTTTATCATGGTATCACTTACCAAACTTTTTATTTTCCATATTTTAGTTACATTTTTTTTTAAATTCTCACTTATGAAACTTTTTATTTTCCATATTTTATTTTGTTTGACATAAATTTATAAATAAAAGAGAACCAAGAGATAATTAATAAAAAAGGAAAAAGATAATATTTTATAACACAATCTTTCTTTTCGTTGTTTATGTCTTTCTCCTCTCTTTACCGTTTCGGGCCTAAAACTATTAAGAAACATCACACAACAAAAACACCAACAAAAAACAAACCATTCAATACCTGATGGGGATTCCGATCAATAATACTCTGCTCCTTAAACTTAATCTTACACGAATACTTCCCACTCCCCTTAATCCTCATCGTCCCATAATGATCACAATATATCTTCCCAATTATAATATTATAAATGCTCGTCGTGACCTTGCTCCACTGAAACGATTCTCCGTCTTCAAATTGAAGAGTTAAAATTCCAATTGGATCGAGCTGGATCGATCTGCCCCAGAATTTGCCTTTGAGGTTTGAATCGCCACGGAAAGTCCACCCGCGGGCCTCGCAGTGGCAGGCTACTATCATTGGGTGATGACTCACCTAGATGAAAAAATAGTTAAAGATAAGATTGGTAAGATTATGCATAAGAACACAAAAAAGCTTTGAAATTTGCAAATTAACTCAATTGTTTCAATTTTATTTCCAAACTAACCCAAAACAGACTTTGAAAATCTGTTACTTTATTTCTTAAAAGAAAAAGTACCGGACTTTGAATGTAGAAAAAAAGTACTAAAATTTTGAAGTCCCGTGAAAATAGTCTGGGAATTCAAAAATTTTTGCGTTAGCATAACAATCTTACCAAAATTAAAGTTACAAAGTAATTGCTTATTAGAAAATGATATAGGGGTAAAAAGGTAATTAAGGCTAACTTTTTCGGAGAAGAATCGAAGTCCTTTATCAGGATAATTGGCTTCATAAGTCTCGCCAAGAAGCGGATTAAACGGTTTGCATTGCCGACCTTCCGTCGAAGCGTAGCCCGATACAGCAAATGCGGCTATGTGAAGAATCCTCATTAAACTATTCCCCTAAATTCAACAAAAAGGACATAATTAAATAAAGAAAAATTTGTAAAAAACCATGTGTTATGTCCAAGTTGAAAAAAAGCCTCTCCATTATGGAAATTTCAAAAAAATCCCCTCTATTATTTAAGAAATTGCAAAAAAGCCCCTAGCAATAGTTAAGATCAAACATGGTTCATTAACTCATCTTCGTCGTTCTAATTAATTTTCTTTAAGAATAAAGGGCCATTTTTTCAAATTTTCAGTAACGGAGGGCTTTTTTGCCATCTAAGCATAATGCAATGACTTTATTACAAATTACCAACTCAAATAACAAAAATCAAACATATATCCAACTTAAAAACCGACCTGTTTGCCCCACTCTAAGGCCCGATCGACCAAATACGAGTACTCCAGGTCCTCAAAGCACTTCTGCAAGCTACTCAGCGGCTCGTTGAAGTAAACCGGCAAGCAAACCCCGGATAAATCCTTGCCGATATTCTCTTTGATTATCGACCACAAACCGACCGGTCTCTCCTTCTCCTTCGGCTCTGGCAGCCTCTCTCGCCTTTTTATATAAGGGTACCTAATAGGATGAGAGAGAGAGAGAGAGAGAGAGTTAAACGATGTTCAATTACAAAGGGGAGGTTGGTTGGCTGAAATACTTGGCTAAGTTCTACTTGGAAGGTTCCATCCGTTGGATTTGCATTGGGATTCATGTTTAAGCTTAAAATTTGAAACAAGATTCATGAAGAGTTGTGTATATCATGAAAAATGCGAATCTCAATGCAAATCCAATGGATGAAAGTACTAAGTACAAGACCTCAAATACTCAGCTAAGTATTTTAGTCATCTCTTACAAAGGGTCCAGCTCCTGTTTATAGGAGTGGACTTCTCATACGATAAACTAACTGTTTCACTTAGACCTATATGATTATACTATACAATTGTCCCTACTGCAATTCTATACAATTCCTTTTTACACTCTAATAGTACCGGGGAGTTTTTATCGCGAAAAGGCCCTCGGATGTGGAGACGGAGGAGGATCGCGATCGGTAGGAAGCTGATCTGAGAGATTCTGACGAGAGAAAATCGGTCGTGTCGAAATATGTGATTTGAGTTTGGTTTTGAGTTTGATCTGAGTCTGAGTTTTGGCTCTCGTTGTCTGGATCTGATTCGGTCGAGATTCCTTCTGATAACACTGAGTAGAAATCTGCATGATTAAATTAAAATTAGATTTGATGTGAAGTGAAGTAGGCGGATTTGTGAAAAAGTCCCTGTATTATGACTGAATTGCAACAAGAAAATATATTCTTAAGAAATTTGAAAATAACTCCCTACTGTAAGTTTAAAGTCGATGAAGTGGGTTGGTATCTCCTAATCAATTTTGATTAATATTTTTATAATGAATTGCATTTGTAAATCACATTTTTAAGAAGAAAGGTGTTTTTGTTTTGCAATTTATACATAATGTGGGGGTATTTTGTAATTTTCCAAATATAGTGAATATTTAAAATAATAAAATTAGTTTATTACTAACCACTATATCTTCCATTCATAGTTCCGCTATAAGATTCACGCTCCTTTGTTGCATCTACAACTGTAGTCTCCAGTTCAACTTTCTCAGTCTGCAGAATTTTTTTATTAATTAATGAAAATTACAAAAAAAATTAATGAAAGATTGGGACTTTTCTCAATTATATATAAATTCAAATAATTTAACCGACCTCTAATTGTCTGAGTTTAAAATTAATGAAAGATTGGGACTTTTCTCAATTATATATAAATTCAAATGATTTAACCGACCTCTAATTGTCTGAGTTTGTCTATCAAAACGACATGTTTCTGACGCAACGAAACCAACTGATCTTTCAAATCCGCCACCTCATCAAGCATAATCTCCTCACACTCCTTCACTAAACCCTCACTCAACCCTTCTTTTTCCAATCTAGCCCTCAAATTCTCAGTGGAAACCACAATCTCCATTGCCGGTTCAAAATCGCTGCTTGTCAGAACTCGAGGGAACAAATCTTTCGCGGAATTTAAAGCGTCGATCCATGAATTTCGATCTTCTGTTGAATTGCATTTCAAGTGGAGGGTTTTTGTGCCGCTGAATATGTAGAGCCTCTTGTCGTCTGATTTGCTCGCTCGGATAGAAGAAACCTGTTGTAAATTCATAAAAAATACCCAAAAGATCACTACTTTTCCTCAAAAAATAGAAAAAAAAAAAAAGAGAAACCCATGTCCCAAAATACATTTCAAAAAGCAAAAAGAAAACACACAGATAAATAACAAACCAACCAACCTTCAAATGAATCTCACCAAAAGGCTTCCACTGCTTCCCACCACCACCACTGCTTCCACTCCGCTTCACTCTCCTCATCGAATCCTCACCAATCACTCTCACTCCCACTCCTCCTCCGACCCAAATCCTGTCAGGCCCATGCACCTTATAATACGACAGAACCCCATCTTCAAGCACGAACCACCTCGACCTCCACCCTTTCCCGTAATTCACCCATTTGTACAACAACCCCGCCACAACCCCATTCTCACTCGGTTTCACCTCCTCCTGTACCGGCTCAATCAGATCAGGAACAGATTCTACCAATGCCGGAGCTTTCAATAGATTCAGTGGCTTGACTGTACCAGCAGCAACACCAATGCCGTCGGTGTGGTCTAGCGAGACAGGAGCAATGCAACAGAGCGGATTCATTGTTAATAATTCAGATCGAGAGAAAATGGAATTCAGATCGGATCAGAGAGGAGAGAAGAGAAGGATGAGGGTTTGTAATGCAATAATAATGGAGAGAGGAATCAGGAAGCAGCGAGGCAAAGGCAATTAAGTAAAACTGTAAAAGAGAGCAGATCCATTAAATTCGCTGAGCGGGCGGAGCAGTGTAGCAGCGATAGAGTTAGTACTAGAGGGCGCTGCACTGCGCTCAGCACTAAATAAATAAATGAATGAAAGGAGAGTGAGAGTGACGATGGATAGTGATCAGGTACAACATAGTAGATTTATTGCCACGTGGTAGGGGACCAAAGTGGCATCAGGCTGTTGGTTTGGGCATATGGTAGCAATTGGTTAGTTATTTGGTACATTTTGCAGCCGTTAACAGAGAAAGTAAATCATTGATTCGAGTGTTAACAAGAAGAAGAATGTGGCAAGACTCGATTACACTTTACAATTTGAAAGTTTCTTGAATTATTACACCGTTCAATCAATCAGAAATCAGAACAATCTACCCCGCTTTCCACCGGGAGCAAAACAAAACAAAATTATAACCAACTGCACCAAAACAACAAAATTAAATTAAAAAAAAACACAATAGTTCAATTTTCAATCAAGATATGAAATCACAGCATCGGTAACTTCTTGAGTCGAACTCGTCCTGCCCAAATCCTTGCCTCAACATCATGGCAGATGACAGCAGCATAGCTGTTGGGTTCGCCATTCAAGTTTTAACAAGAAAAATAATGTGAAAAACTATTGAATTAAACTTTACAATTTGAGAGTTTCCGAATTTCGAGATTATTACACGATCAAATCTAGAAAATTACACCCCGTGTTCCACCGGGAGCCAAAAACAATAAAATTAACTTATAACCAACTAAAAAAACCTCAAAAATGCGTCAGAGGTCCCGAACCGAACAAATCACGCCCAAAACTAAAAAAAAAACCAAAAACATCAAAACATTTGAATATTTCTCAATCCCAATTTCCAACCAACCAACCAATCAATCTAGATATGAAACCACAGCGTCGGTAACTTCCTGAGTCGAACTCGTGCCGCCCAAATCCTTCGTCCTCACCTTGCCCTCCGCGATCACTCTCTTGACGGCGGTCTCGAGCCGGTCGGCGAAGGACGGGAATTGTAAATGCCGTAACATCATGGCGGACGAAAGAAGCATGGCGATCGGGTTGGCTCTGTTCTGCCCGACGAGTTTTTCCGTGCCCACGTTGCCGGCTGACGCGCCCTGCTCGAACACCGAACAATCTTGCCCCACATTACCTGAAAATTAAAAGTTAATAAGTTGGTTGGTTAATAAAAATAAGGGGTGTTTACAAAAGAGCCCCTGCATTGTGCTGAAATTGCAAAAAAGTCCTTGTGGTAAGCCGAAATTGCAAAAAAATAAATAAATAACATGCATTATTGCCGAATTGCAAAAAACTTCCTACTGTTAGTTAAAAGCTAACACCGTTAGATTACCACACTGAAATAAGATTTTAAAAAATTAATTACCATTCTGAAAGTCTAATTTAAATAAATTTAGTAAAAACAAAAAAACACATTTGAATCAATACATGTTTCTTTTTTAATGTTTTAACTGAAAGGAGTGCATTTTTTGGCAATTTTGGTTTTTGTGCAAATTTCCCGAAAAAAAATTATGAGATTTGTGAAACTACAAAAGTGATTACCTCCTGGCATGACACCTGTCCCACCAGCTATACCGGCAGCGGTATTAGCTACTAGATTTCCGTACAAATTCGGCGTAACCTTCAAAAACAAAACAAATAAATGTACAATTAGTACGAAATTATAAAATAGTGAAATTTGCAAAAAAGCCCCTGTTGTCTTCGAGAATTGAAAAAAAGGTAAAAAACTTGCATTATTGAAAATTGCAAGAAAAGGACGGAAGTTCTTAAGAATGGAAGGTTTTCTTAAGATTTTCAATAATGCAGGTTTTTTTTGCAGTTTTGGGATAATACAGGGCTTTTGCGCAAAAAAAATAATTACTCAATTAACAGAAATTTGCAAAAAAGACCCTGCACCCATATTATTGAAAATTGCAAGAAAAAAACTCCTCTAACAGTAGTGACTATTTTCAAGAACTGGTGTTACTCTTTTTAGAAATTTTCGGTTTTCTATGGGCTCCTCTACATTTTCGGCATAACACAAGGACTTTTTACAAATTCCCCGAAAATAGCATACAAAAATATTCAAATCTTAAATTTCTTATACCATCACATCAAATTGCTCAGGCTTAGAAACTAACAGCATGCAGCAATTTTTTTCTTTTTTTTTCAATTTTAAATTATGCAAGGGCTTTTTTTTGCAATTTCAACACAGGGACCTTTTCACAAATTTCACAAAAAAAATCTTAAATTTTATAATACCATGACATCGAACTGTTCGGGTTTGGAGACCAAACTGCATGCAGTAATTATCCACAATAATCTCATCATACTTAATCCCAGGATACTTAGTCGCGACCTCACGGCAAGACTCCAAAAACAAACCGTCGGCCAGCTTCATTATGTTCGCCTTGTGCACGACCAAGTATCCCCGGATCACATATTATACAACTTTTATTTTTCAAAAAATGTTTTTATAATTTACATCACGTCATCCAAAATTGAAAAAAAAAAGAAAGAAAACATAACGGTCGAGACTATTTTTAAGACTAGAGGGCCTTTTCGCAAATTTCTCAAAAAATATTAAATAAAAATTTCATATTTTCCTACCATGACGTCGATATTTTTGGGCTTAGAAACCAACTGCATGCAGCAAAGAGGTGCCTTTTGCAATTTCAGCATAACTCAGGGTCTTTTTCACAAATTTTCCCACAAAAAACATTATATTAAAAATTAAAATTTCTTCTTTTTGTTACCATGACATCGAACTGCTCTGGCTTGGAGACGAGCTGCATGCAGCAATTATCGACAATAATTTAATTAGACTTGATCCCAGGATACTTGGTGGCAACCTTGCGGCAGGATTCCAAAAAGAGCCCGTCTGCCAGCTTCATGATGTTGGCCTTGCGCACGACCAAGTATCCCGGGATCACATATTATACAACTTTTATTTTCCAAAATGTTTTTATATTTCACATCACATCGTCCAAAATTGAAAAAATAGAGACTATTTTTAAGAACAGAGGGGCCTTTTAGCAAATTTCTCAAAAAATATTAAATAAAAATGGGTAAATTTCACCGTACGTCACTCCACTTTTAAAATGACCAAATAAGTCACTCAACTTTCAATTGTCTCCTAGACGTCACGCAACTTTCAAAAATTATCAAAAAGGTCACTCAACTCGGTCATTTTTGAAAGTTGAGTGACTTATTTGGTCATTTTTTAAAGTTGAGTGACCTGCGGTGAAACTACCCAATAAAAAATTTCTTTTTGTTACCATGACGTCGAACTGCTCTGGCTTCGAAACCAACTGCATGCAGCAATTATCGACAATAATTTCATTATACTTGATCCCGGGGTACTTGGTGGCGACCTCGCGGCAAGATTCCAAAAAGAGCCCGTCGGCGAGCTTCATGATATTGGCCTTGTGCACGGCCGTGACCGTCTTCCGGTTGTTCAGGTACGCGTACTCGAACGCGTACTTGGCGATGCGCTCCGAGCAGAACTTCGTTATCACCTGGTTGAAATGAAAATGAATTCATCAAAGGGGCGAAAAAAAAGGGGGATGAACGGAATTACTGTTTGTTAGTGCTTGTGGTGCAATTGGGTTGTGATTTGGTCAGTGTATTGTTGATTTGGTAAACATGCTTTAATTTCAGTCCTCGTACTTTGAATTTGTTAAATTTAGTCCCTGAATTCTCAAACATGCTAGGCCCCTGTACTTTGTAGAATTGAATATGGGTTAGTTCCTAACTCAGGGATTAATCGTGCGTGTTTGAATAAAGTACAGGAACCAAGCATGTCAAATTAATAATACAGGGACCCTATTGTTCTAATACGCATACTCAAACAGAACTTCATTATCGCCTGGCAAAAATGTAATCATCGCAAATTAGTTCCTGAACAGTTGATTTGGCATGCTTGGAATCTGTAGTTTGTGGGAATGTATACATACTGCTACTCCCTAACTCAGGGATTAATTTTGAATAAAACACAGGAACCAAGCATGTCAAATTAATAATACAAGGACTAAATTGCAATCCAACTAGAGTACAGGGACTACGGTGAATTTATCCCAAAAAAGCAAAATAAAAGAAAACAAATCCTATCTTTTTATAAACTCCTTAGAATCCCCCTATGATATGGATTAGCTTTTTTAAAACCCTGTCATGTTGACTTTTCAACCATGTGAGAAATAAAATATATATACTTGAAGAAAAGTTCATCAGAAATTCTTCTTTCACTAATTATATTTCAAAAACAATAAAAAAAAAACCATCCCTATCACACAGGGTTTTAGACACTTCCCAAAAAAATCAATTTTTTTTCAAAACATTCACCAAAGCCAGTTACTTTTCACAACCCACCTTAAGACTCTCAACGACACCTGGCACGACCTCATGCTCCAAACCCGAATACTCCCCCTCGGTGTTCTCCCTAATCACGACTATGTCAACGTTCTCGTGGCGGGTCGGCAGGCCGGGCAAGTTGAAGCAGTTGACTAAGGACGCGTATAAATCGAGCTCCTTTCTGAGGAGCACGTTTAAGGAGCTGACTCCGCCGCCGACGGGCGTGCGTAATCCGCCTTTGAGGCAGACTTTGTTGGTCCTGATTGACTCTAGCACCTGTTGGGAAGAGAAATTGCAGAGATTAGATGGGGAATTTGATCGTTGGTTCCTGGTAATTGGAACAATTGGTTAATTATTCGTACATTTTGCAGCTATTTAATGAAAAGAAATCGAAACTCAGATCGATAAATAAACTAAACAGATGAAGAATTCGATCGTTTAATGGTTGAATTTTATCATTACATATTGAGGGATGGAAGTCATGTCGCCGTGGACCTCAGGAAAGGATTCGAAGTAGACAGGCGCGTGCATGGCCTCCATGACCTGAACCACGGAATTGGTGACCAGCGGGCCGATTCCGTCGCCGGGGATCAGCGTCACCGGCCGCGGCGTGCCGTCCCCGGGCCGCGGCATGTACGTCACCGACCGCCGGGAGGAATTAAGAGAGGGAAGGGGAGAGAGGGAGGCAGCGTCGCGGCGGAGGAGGGTTTTGAGGAGATTGAGAGATTGCCGCCTCGCCATGGTTGATGGATTGAAGTTAGGGTTGAATTGAGTTGAGAATTGTGAAGCGGATTGATGATTGATGAGTTAAGGGGGTCAATGAGAATTGAGAAAGAAAAAGAAAAGAGAAGCAGGTCAAAAGGCCGAAATCAAATTGAAATTAAAATGGGCCCCACATGTCAGTGGGATGTGGTGTAAATTTGGGTTGATTTCAATTGGGCTGGGTTAGATATTTGGGCCTTTAAATGATTTTTAGGCTAATTTTGGGATTAAAAATTGTAACCTGGAATACACTATGGTTAAATTGGAAAAAAAGATCATACCAAAACTGCATTGGAATTTAAGCCACCTTATTCAGGGGAAGAGATACAAGGAATTTGTCTGAAAGCTGAAAATAAATGCTTGCAGGGATACAAAAATGAGAACAAAAAGGTTGACAAGTACAAATTAGATTTCAGCCCCGGTGAAAAGTATGAAAACCCGTAATGAAAATGATTGGAAAGACAATCTCATGTGGAGCTGAGGAGCTTGAGCTCGACTTTTCTCAAGGATTCGAGACAAGAAAAGGGAGTGGTAAGACACTCAGATTTCAGAGAAAAGAACCGGAATTGAAGGGTAATTTTTGAAGGAAACATTATTGCTTATTTATCTCTGGCATATTGCCGGATTCACTGAACTCTGACATTTGTAAAATTCACATGCCTTCAATTCTTAAAATTATATGGGGTAAACATAACCGAAACCAAATTGAATCATATTTTGCAGAATTTTATGGGGTAAACATTTAAAATGTTTCTATTTTGGGATAATGAGATCATGGACTTCTATCGCTTTTTCAAAAACTTGTCTCTTCCTTACTTGGAGTCAGTGATCATAGACGTTAGTATCATATCAAATCAAAATACATCTATTATCTATCATACATGGAATTGAGACATAATCTTGTTTGGTTGTGTCAATTCATAGTTGCATTATTAACTTTTGTTTTATGATGAACTTGTAGTTTCCAGACTCCAATGAGAATTTACCACCGCCGTTGATCACAATCTGGGACGAACCTCCCCAACTGTACTTCTGAAATATAGTTTCAATTCAGATGACAAATTTTGATGGCCAAAGCGCGACAACTGTAAATCGGGTAAAATTGTCGTTGAATTTCACACAATTTAACAAAACAATTTATATTTCCCTATTAATCAATTACGAGTATGAGTGGTAATGAGTTTAGGGGTCGAACACAAGGAGAATGGCCTTGAGATATTACAATTCTTTTCAAAAGTAGGTCTTGTTTTTGTTCAAATGTTACAGACTGTTTTTAGAAGGTTATTGATGTATTAGCTGGAATTGAAACAAGTTCGTACACAATTCTTTTGAAAGTTCTTTAATAATAGTTCCAAATATCCAAAAGTTGCAAATGATATGTCAATGGAAACCAGAGAATGAGATCTTCACAATGCAAGGTAAATCAATTATCACTTCTGTTCATATTTTTATGTAATTTTCATTTTAATCCACACTTTTCATAACTAGTCAACAGAGTTATTCAAAAAATCACAGAAAATCGAAAATTACTTCAAAAATCACCAAAATTTAATAGAAATTAGGAAAGCAAGTTCAGATTATGTGGTAAAAATCCAGATCAAAAAGATTGATCTTTCAACAATTATGGTCAAAACTCAGAACATATGATGGAATTAGGCAGAGAATGGTATATGTTCCCAAAAGGGGGTGGAATTCAAATTTTATCCAAACAACAATTCAATTAAAATTCAGATCAAGAAACTACACTTCAAAATGATTTACTGAGATCTAAATTTTATATTTATAGGATTTTTTTACTAATTTCCAAAAATCGTAGAAAAACAAACAAAATCAAAAATTAAGAACAGGAAATTAAAAAGTCAAAACTTTGCACGAATTTTTTTTTTACAAATTTAACATAAAACCATTGGGCACATATTATATGAAAGTTGTCCTAAAATATCTAAAGAAACACAAAATATTATTTTTATAATTTTCTTTGATCGGATCTCGAAGTCAAACAATTTTTTCTTGGAATGACGAAACAAAAATGCAGAAAAAATGTATTTTTGAATTTATAGGGTAAAAGTAGGGATTTTTAAGGCAATTTGATCAAGAATTGTATCATTAATCACTAAATATTCAGTTTATCAGATTTGGTACAAGTTTGAATTATTTCCAACCAGAAAAACTCAGCAAATAGATCAAAATTTCAGATCACACACAGTCAACCAACTTGTGTTTGATCTCAACTTTTGAACTAAAAACTTCACTAAATCAAGCAAAAACCTTAACCAAGATTCAAGATGATTAAATGGACTAACATGCATGAAAATTTAGTTCTAAATGACCTAATTAATCCAACCGAATCGATTAAATCAAGAAAATCCAGATTCAACAGCACATTATGAACAGTAACCAAATCAGTAAATTTTCTTCAAATTAAAGCAAGATTTCAAACAATCCTATCACAAAAAGCCTATCCTACAAGAGTCTACTCACACATGATAAGATCAACCGAAATTAAGCATGTGTTCATCATGATTTTTTACAAATTGGATCTTGTGATCTAAAATTGAATACAAGAGATTAAATGAAAATTAGATCGAACCGAGACGTAGAAGATCAACCAAGAAACTTCCTTGAGTCGATTTAAACCTCCAAATGATGCTTGATCCCAACCGGAACCGTTCGATTGCCTTTTTCACCAAAATCGGCTCGAATTGGTGAATTTCACTTAAACTCGAAAAGCTCTGAGATTTAGTAATGGAGTTACTGAAGCTTAAAGAGGATGACTGGAGAGTGTTGTGTTGAAAGAATTTGGAGAATGGAAGGATGATCGTTGATGAATGGGTTGATCGGTCGAATTTATAGAAGGCTAGTCTGGAGAGTGGGGGACAAACCGAGCGATTCCATTGACTCAGGCAGATCAAGTGGAGTGTACTGAAGATCTGGACGAAATTTCGTTGAATTTGGTTGAGAATTGAAAGGTTTTAAATCATCGAATTTTTCATCTGTTTATTCGCGCGAACTGAGTTCAGTTCAGATGCGATTTGAATCGCATTACTGAGACTGACAGTGGGCCCCTTCAGAATAAGTTGTGGTGAAACGGGTCATTATCGCGTGAAATGAGTCGCTGTTTCTGTTATTAATCTCTGAGTTTTTAAACTGTCTTTTGGATTTTCTGTGGCGAGACGGGTCGAAACACGCGAAACGAGTCGTCTTCTTATTCACCCTTTGGCGCTGAGTTTTGAATTAATTTTCCGGATTTCGTGCGACGAAACGAGCTGCAGCTCGCTTGAAACGAGTCACTTTTGTGTGAGCTGATACTGACTCGTTTTAACTCGTTCCGCTAATCTAGTGTGGCGAACCGGTTTGAATCGCGTGAGACGAGTCATAACTGATGAAACGAGTCATCTTCTTCTTCAGAATTAGCATTGAATTTCTTTTCTCGATCTTCTGTGGCTTGCGATCGTGTGCTCGTCCTAAAACAATCCTCTGACAGCCGTGTAAGTTGCGAATTTGGACTTTGGATCGATTTTTCTCTTGGATTTCGGACCCGTTTATCCGTTTCTCACAACCATTGATTAGAACTTGTGATTCTGTACATTTCGCTGTGATTCATCAATCCAGATCTCTTATCCATCTTCTCACGAATTCACCGGGCTTTGAATGGTTGAAAACCGTTGAGTAAATCTCGAGTTTTGCTGTTTTGAGTATCATCGGTTCGTTGTTCCGCCATTGCTGACCAGAGTGTGCAAATCGATCTTTTTCTCGCATTTCACACAACGAAATCCAAAACGGTGACTCAGGCTTCGTTCTCAACTTCCTCACGATGGTTCACAACCATTATAGCTCCCCAATCCGCCTCGAATCCAGAGAATTTCTCCATTAACAAACTCGGTTTCAGTTTTGCGAAAATAACCAAAAATTGCCGAACTCGTGAATCAAACTATGATTTTGCGTTGTTTTTCCTTCGAATTGAGGCTTCGAAATTCATTGTGAGCCTTTACTAAAGCTTTAAGACACAAAACGAATCATCTTTGCTAGAGAAAAATTGAAATGGTTGATCGAATTCATCCGTTGTTCGAAACTCGACCGTTGGTTCATCAGTTCTTCAAAAGTTCATTTAGGATTTCATCGAACAGTTGATTTAACTTCAGATCTCTCACTCGATTTTGCACCGTTTGATGAGTTCTTCATACGGATAGAAAGGGCAGGAAGAGAGGAAGAGAATAGAGTTGGTTTTGGCTCGGATGGTGGACTGTAGAAGGCAAGGTAGCTCGAAGGAGCTTTCTCAAGTCAGAAACATGGCTGGTTGCTTTTGGCTGGCGGATTCCGGCGATCGCCGGCGTTCTCAGAGGTGGAGAATAATATCAACCGATTCGTCTTGTCGTGCTGAATCCAAGGATATGCAGTTTGATCGATTTTGAGCTTGTTTAAAAATCGATTATTTGGGTGAATTTGTGTAGGGTTTTGGTAGACTTGGTTGGCCATCTTTGGCCCATGATTTGCAATTTGGGTCGAAATCTTCATCTTATGGCATTTTCGCCTGTAAAATAATATAAAAAATGTATTAAGAGGCTCCAAATCATGTTTTATGAATTATAAGTATTTTTCATACATTTAGGTGAATTAAGGATGAATTTGAGATGATAAAAATCCTAAAAATGTGTATAAAAAATACACATTACAACAACTCACATTGTTGAGATTTTTCTTGTCGAGAGTGGTCAATCTTGCTTCCGCTCGACTGATTCTTCCTCCAAATTTTGATTACCAAAGTTCGATTTACAGCTTGATGAACATGATAGCTTTAGTGGCTAGATCAAGGATAAATGCTGCAGATATAACACTCGAATCTGCCGACGGGCATTATTATATGCTTATTTGAGTTACTTCTAAATCTTTAGTTGGGAACTAGTTTTTTCTATTTTTCTATTTGGAAAGACAAACTATTGCATGTTATGATTCATTTGGTATAGCCATATAGTGCTTGAAACAGCTAGTCATGGCTTGAACTTTGTTTTATTTGATTGTTTTGTGCCTTTTCTTTTTGAGTAAAACTTTGACCGTGGTCAACAACAAAGAAAAAACAAAGGAGAGGCACGGTTGAGGAAATGGAAAATGAACAAGACGTGGGGCGAAATGGAAGGAGATCCTCAGGCGGATCTAGATATGGTTTTTGAAGTGGCGGAACGGGAGGAGATTCAAAGGCGGCCAAAATCAAATTGTTATGGTCTTTGATGGGCCCCATATGTCAGTGGGGTGTAATGTGTAAATTTGGGTTGATTTTAAATTGCCGGATTAGATATTTGAGCTTATTAGGGTTTCGATATCAGGAAAGACAGGTACTGATAAAATTGGGGGAAACAATTTGATTGTCATATGGAAACGGTACACTAATGATATTTTCGTGCACTGATTTGTATAATGGTTTACGTAAATTTTCACTGACTTGTGGGTCCACGTCAGTGAAAGAGTATGCAATATTATGTAATTAGTGTGTCGGTGTAGCTCCACTCGTAAAGATAAGCATTTAATAAATACTTCCTTTAGAATCACTCTTTGCATGATCTATTGAATAATTTGTAAATGTCTAATTAGGGAAAAATATTTATGTATAATTAAATTATTCCATATAAAATTTTAATTTTAACAATTAGAACTATATTTGTTACCAATTTATTTTGCATGATCTATTGGTCTTGGTGCTACTTCATTATAAGACATAATCTGTGAAATTGCGGAAAGTAGTGAATGATTAATTTTTATTACTATTTGGCCTAATCAATTTAACTTCACTTCAATTCATTCACTTTGAAGTTTTTTTATTCTAGTCTTCAATTAACCAGCAGATTGTAACATAAGACCATTAGTTTCAATGGGAAGGCGAAGACCTGTTATATTATAAGTAATATTATAAAAACTGAAACACTTTGACAGATAACAGGCGATGCAAAAATTTGAGCTATTTATAGAGAAGCATTCCATCACTTGGAGTTGTACTAGTATTAGACTCATTGGAGTGCCGTTATAGTATGGTACTCGTGTAATTGATTGAAACATGTTTACCATCTTTATGTTGCCGTTCTTTTCAAAAATTTTGATGTTCAATAATAGTAATTTGGAGGCATGGGAAACATACACTATGGTGAAATTGAAGTTTGTGAGTTGAGGGCTCGCATTCACATAATATGTCAAAAATCAACAAAATTATAATATAATATAGATCATTTAATAATTAAAACATCATCTAAGATGCCGGAATAACCATCATACCACTATGGACATCATAATTTTCAAAGTAAACCGACGATGACATACAACTCTTTATGGCTCATGATGTACTCAAAGAGTTCATATTCGCTATCTCTCAACTATTAATGGCCCTCTCAAATTCCACTACACCAAAGATCCCTCCCCATCGCCGGTGGAGTGGGATTCCCTGTTAGCAAAAATTCTAAGCCAGAACACCGTCGGTAACACGCCTTTAAACCGAAACTCCATGACTGAATTCCCACCATTACATCCACCCCTATCTTCAAACACCCCCAGCAAAAAAACAGAGGAAGCTTCCACCTTCCGCCACTGTAGAGACCTCCACAGTACACTCCTCGGTAGACACCACCATCGTCACATTAGAGGCAACTGCCACAGAAGATCCCTCCACATATATTATCCCAGTCATCTCCGACACCATTACACACTCCACATCACTAGCACCAATCATCACAGAAAATCTGCCAGTTAACCAGTCAGAGACCACCCAGATACCGCCAACACAAACCAGAGAAAATCAAGCTAAGGTCACCATACAGATCTCCGCTCAGAAGGAACAAAGCACGCCTTCATCAATTGAGGAAACTTCTAACACTATACAACCCCCCGCCACAGACCTACAGTTTTCTCAAGTGGTGAATGAACAAGAAGCAGTCACGCCTTTTGAGAATCAGCAACTTTTTCCAGCGCTTCTTCCGCAGGAAAACATAAAATGGAAAACGAGGGTTGAACGAGAACCGAGGGAGCCATTTTCAGATGAAGAAAAATTGGCTGACGAAGGCCTGAATCAGCTTTTAAACCCACACCCATTGGAGCATGGTGGGACCCCTCCCTATGACAGTGACGGAATGCCTATTCCCTCTGACGATGATTACAAGGAAGTGGCGCAACGTATCAGGGAAGGTAAAATGTCACATTATAATTTACTTATAAAACAAAAAAAATAAAAAAGTTGCCCCCAAATGCCTTTTACCCGGCCCACTAAGCCTCAATAATTTCTCATCCTCTCAGCCCAAAAGAGAAAGGAAACCAAAAATATTTGCTGACGGGTCCATCCCACCGCCTCTTAGGAAAACAAAATCATCGTTTGGGTTACCAAAAAAAATAAAACAAACCATTAAAATAAAAGAAACCCTAGAGGCCCTTCATCATGAAAAATCCAACTCGACCCCTCTCTCTTTACAATACATTTCTCACCTAAACAAAAAAAGTTGGTTTCAATCCACAATCCATGCAATAACAGTACACCACGACTGAAAACCCAAACCCAAGCAGTACCACGAGCTCCCCTCCAACAAATATAATCATTCAACCTTCCATTAACCAATTTCCACCTACACATATTCCAGAGGAGCTTCGTGGTGATGCACTACTGGGAGAGGAACTGATAGCGCAAGAAAATATCATAAGAGACAATCTGGTTGAAGGCGCCACCTTGGACTATGAAGAGGACCCTGAGAATGACACCCCTTGACCAGACCTTCCCCATGCTTCTCATGCTCACACATTGATGTTCTCTCATTAGTTATTTTATTTTTATTCTTGATTGTAATTTTTTGTGAATCATGTTGTATCCTAAAGACCTAAATATTTTGTGTGGGAATGTTCGGAGCTTGGGAAACCCGAACAAATGTAATATTGTGAAAGACACCATTCGTGACGCCACAAGAAACAAAATGGGGCACCCCAAATTTTTTCAACATGAAATCAGTTTGTATTGGTAGATTTAACAACGTAGTCTTTAAAAAATTCGTATGTAGTAAAGGGGAGTTAATGACGGCTTGGTCAAACAACTTCACCTTAGATTCTCATTTCACTTCCAATTTTGCACTTAACACCATTCTCAAATCATTCTCAAACTCTCTATATTTAATTTCAAATATCTATGGACCCATAGATGAAAACCTTAAACAAGGTTTCATAGACGATCTCACCTTCCCTTTCATGGATCCTAGTTGGTGATTTCAATATGATTAGAGAGGTTCCGGAGTCTACGGGTAACAACCACACCCAATTCGCCATTGATCTCTTTAACGATTTCTGTGACGCCAACACGTTGATTGAAATCCCATTACAAAATAGATGTTTCACTTGGTCTAACAAGCAACCTAACCCCACCTTCTCCAAACTGGATAAAGTTCTTTTTTCTAATGACTTTCAGGTGGCAGCCAACTCCCTCACACTCAATCCTTTCTAATCTACCACATCCGACCACATACCCCTCAAACTTACCCCCCAACTCTCTAAAACACCGCGTTACACAATATTTAGATTCGAAAGATTTTGGATGCGCTACGACCAGTGTGAAAATATCATTACTCAAAGTTGGAATCGAACACCATTTCATCCCAATGCTGTTGTATTCTTCCTCAATAAACATAAGCATACCTCATTAGCTCTCAACTCATGCGCCAAAGCTAAATTTGATAAGAGTAACTCCACTTTAGCTATATACAAAAATTTGGCCCAACAACTTGACGATCAGGAGGAAACCCAACCACTCACCGAAGATGAGCTTCCTCAAAGACAAATACTCAAATAAATTCATTCTAGAGCTGGCCGAGATTGAGGAGGATAAATGACAACAGCATTTATCGATCACTTGGCTCAAACTAGACGATAACAACATGAAATAATTTCATGCGGTGGCATCCCAATGGCATAAGTATAATTCCATTATTTCTATCTCTCACAACCACTCCACAATAGAAGACCCCAAACTTATTTGTTAGCTTTTCACACAATACTACACCACCATCTTCAGTGCCACTCAAAATCCGAACCATTCATACAACCTTGTCAACTTGTATCCTCATCAGAACACTCTACCTCTACACTCAACTCACTGATCGACCAAGTAGATGAGTCTGAAATCAAAAAAGTCATTTTCTCACTAGCCAAAGGAAAATCCGTAGGTCCCGACAGAATACTGTTGGATTTCAGACGTGCATAACGCAGCGGAAAAACAAAAATTTTGTCCAAAACCAATCCGAGGATCCGTGCATATCGGTTAAATCAAAGAAATAAATCTTAAAAATACCTTTCGGATTATGCTTAATCCGTGACGCTCAAACCATGCGTGTTGTCCATGCGTCTCTAAACCGGTTACCATCCTAACCAATTTTCCGTCCGTCTAGGCCGTCTAGGTCGGATCGTGCGGAAGTCATCTACCGCACACACAATCGGTCTCCACCAAAACTCTCAATAACCCGTTCTCATCTTCTTAGGCCGAATATATCACAAGTGCCGAAAGTACGAACGCCTCTACCGGAGTCCACACGAACAAACTTCTTAAAACGGGAAGAAGAACAATATATATGCTAGTAGCTTGTTCTCCTCTTGCATAAGAAAACTCTTCTTATTTTATCTCACAAAAGATGTATATAATTCCTCTCATATAATCGCACTCTTTCATTTTTGTCATACAAAAAGAAAGCACCATTTCATAATTTTGTCATACAAATTAGAAAATATATTTTCTCTCTTTTGTCTCACAAAAGATAATGAGAAATAATGAGAGAGAGAATGATGTGTTGTGAATTTAGAGCCCTCTATGTCCTTATATAGAGGTGAAGAGTCATCTCTCTTCACACTAAAAGATGTGTATGATATCACTCATCATTATCCATATGCCATCATCTAGACTCTTCTAGATTACATGATCTTTTGTACTCATAGTCTTTATATACATATATATCACATCTTATCACATAAGATGACAATATATTTTGTGACATTCTTATGCAACTCATCATATAAGTCGCTAGGATATTTTGCGCCCATTTCAGTTTGTTCTTTGTGTGTGACCATGTAGGTTCACTTAATGTTGACAATAGACTTGATAGTCTATAAATCATGAGAGGACTCTAGCAAGCCATCATGACTACCCAATTTAAGTGAATATCGGTGATCTGATTTACCTAATCAACAATCACGTATTTAGTCCCTTTGTCACGCAATATCTATATCGATCATAAGGCATGTAATACGTCATCCTTATATAAATTGATTAATATTTCTTGATCCAAAATTAAACTGAACAAGAACAAATGACATTAATAACTCTTATTAATTCATTTGAGCATGACCATACATTTCTTCAGTTCAATTCATCAAGAGGCCTAAAGATATCTCTCTCATTTATGAGAGGAACAAATCCCGTCTTGATTGCACTCATCCCTCTACATGATTCATTGTATACCTAATCATAACCGTTATGACCACCTGGTTAAAGGCAGTGTTAGATTATAATAAAGTATAAAATTACTCATGTTGGGAACCGAGACAATCTCAGGTCAAAGGACTATAAATACTTTATGTTACAAGAATCGCTAATGACGTAAAACATGTAGCATTCTTATGGCGGGTCAGTCCAGTATATGGTCTTTAACATATACCTATGTTAATGACTTGATAACTATTTATCCATGATCAGTAAAACATAATCATCAGACAACTAATATACTAGTGTACATTTATAGCTTGTATATAAATATATATTTATATGTATCTGCAAGTATATTTGTCTCCACAAATATCCTATAAATGACCAGGGACGATTTAGAATAACATTCATAATACTTTATAGTTTTACTATCAAAGTCACGCACTTTGATGACATAAAAGCCTAATTGCATATTCATGGTCTATTTTAATTATATTAAAATAACATATACGTACATATTATATGAAATATCTTAGAATAAATATTATGTTTGTTATTACAATCCATCATCTAGGTCACAAACACTTTGGCCTAGGGCATAACACCATCAAATACTTAGCGAATTTTTTCAACGTTATTGGCATATTATCAAAGATGACGTAACCCAACTTGTCATGCACTTCCAACATAACACACTCGATCTTGCCAAACTCAATAAGGCATCCATCACCCTCATCCCCAAAAAAGAGGATGCTAATAAATTAGATGAATTTAGGCCGATAAGCGTTCTCTCTCTACCCATCAAACTTATCACCAAAATCCTCGCTAATCGCCTCCAACCCTACATGTCCTCTCTTATCCACAAATGCCCAACGACTTTTATCAAAGAACGATCTATCACAGAGACTTTCGTTATAACTCGTGAACTTTTACACTACTATCATAAAAAGAAGATTCCAACCATTATGTTGAAAATTGATTTTGAGAAAACTTTTGACACCATATCTTGGGAATACATTTTAACTACTCTACGTACATGACTCTTCCCCGAGAAATGGTTATGGTTACACCTTCTTGTCACTTCCTCCAGTTCCTTCATCAAAGTCAACGGCCTACAAGGCGAACCTTTCTCCCATAATTGCAGAGTACGACAAGGTGACCCTCTCTTACTGTTGCTTTTCAACATAGCGGTAGATTCACTTCAACAACTTCTACTCAATATAACCCCTTTCTCACACAACAAGTAGTTACCGCCCCTAAAGTTTTACAATATGCCGATGATACCATCTTTTTTATAGAAACTCACCCGATAAACATTAAAATCATTGCCCACACCCTAACTAATTTCTCTCAAATGACGGGCCTCAAAATTAATTGGGCAAAGAGTGGCTATGTCCCCATAGCCATTCCCCTAGAATTTCATGAAGTTATCTCCGCCATCCTCCCTTGTAGGAAACCTAGACCTTCCCCTTTCACATAAGGCCCCATCAAATTTCTGCTTCCAACCCATGGTCGCTTAAATTAGGAAACGTCTTGCTACTTGGAAGGGTAAAATCATTTCTTATGGCGACATAACTACTCTCATTAAATCGGTGCTTAATGCTATTCCGACTTACATGATTCAATGCTTCCGCCTCCCGCAAGACACCTTACACTCTATCAATAAACTGATTCAGTTTTTTTTTTTGGAAAGGAGATGATAAGATCATAGGGGGCAACTGCCTCGTAAACTGGACCAAGTGTTGTCTCCCTCAAAAAAATGGTGGACTCGACCTCAATAACATCAAACTCCAAAATATAGCACTACTTACCAAATAGCTATGGAAGTTAGATTCCAAACCAAATGATGCCTGGGCACATATGCTATTCACCCTCTATAACTTTCGAGAAGCCACTCATATCACACAAATACCTACCCACCATCTTTCTTTCTTCATGAGACATCTTCGCCAACTTTATACCATCTACAACTCAGCCACCATCAGAGATGTTCATTCTAGTTCCCTTATTTGGCGATGAGGTCCCAATACATCCTACTCCACTAAACGAGTCTATGACACCATAGCCCACTTGGGAATAATCAGCCCATGACAATCACATTTGTGGCGACTGCAGATTCCTGACAAAATCAAAATCTTCATCTGGTTGGTCTTCAACAACAAAATCCTCACAGCGGATAATTTAAGGAAAAGAGGATGGCCACAGCACAATCATGTCTTCTTTGCAATAGAGAATTCAAAACCACAGGCCACTTGCTGGCTACTTGCATCTTCACAAAAGCCATATGGATACATGTCAGAGCTCATTGGGGGTTTGCCGAACTTCCAATCGACACACGGAACTTCTGGTTACAAAAACGGAACGGGTTGGCGCCAGACTGCCGCCGGATTTGGGACACGACTTGTGCAGCTATTTGATGGTGTATCTGGCGTGAGCGAAATCGACACACTTTCCAACAAAAAGCCAGACCTCATCGTTCTATTGTTAAAGAAGAAAACGAATTAGCCGAGCAATGGAGAAACACGACCCATCTTCAAATTCCTACCTCTTAGTTCATGGATAGTTTCATTTAATCTTATGCTTGTAATCTCAATCATTAATCTTAATCTTAGGGCGGTAATCCCCTAATGGTTGGTCATCATTGTTGTAATTGTATGATTTTCTATTTACTTTAATGAAAATAGAGTGGAAATAGATTTTGGGGCCATTTTGAAGTATATAGGCTTATTTTGTGATTACCATCAATTTTATTTGGTAAGATACTATTTAGCCCAAGTAAACCTTGGATTCTATCACGATGGTCGCACAGCTTGACGGTTACGATCACAATAATTGGTAGGTCAAAGACGTTACAAACTGATGTCTGTAGCACAGTGAAACACTCCAGTTGCCATATGTAGATAAGTATTGAATTAATATCACTGATTCAATAAATCACTCTTTAAACAAGAAAGCACTCAGTATTCAAGTTTTTGTGATTTATTTCATTTCCAATTATCAAAGATTTCGTTTGAATTAAGAAGCTCTAAGAAAATCTTTTGTAAGTTTACCCTAATCTTTCTCTTAAGATTAAATCTATCATCTATAGGTCTCAGAGTCTGTCTAAGTGGTACCATTCTATCTTCAATATTACCAATTACCTAGATCTCTTAGATCTGTGTAAGTGGTACCAATCTATCCTCAATATTACTTATTTTAAGCCTACATTTGTTATTCATGCGAAGTAATTTCTTTGAAGTGAAGAAAATTGTCATGTAAGTTGATTAAATATTTTAATCACTACATGATAGTTGTCTTAGTATTAATCTAAATTTTTTATTTGTTTGTATAGTAATTTGTCTTAAATGTGATTAGTTCTTAATTGAATTTTTTTATTTGTTTATATAGAAATTTATCTTTCAATGTGATTAGTTATGAATCTAAAAAATTTGATATGTTTTATATAGAAATTTATTTTCGATTTGATTAGTTATTAATAAAAAAATTATTTGTTTATATAGAAATTTATCTTCGATGTGATTATATTTCATATAGTAATTTATTAGACGTATTTTATGATCGCTTTACTTATGCAAAGGTTCTTTAACCTTTTTTTTTCCTCAATTTTTGTAAGATTATACTAATTATCTGATTATTTATCAATAAGAAAATACTTTAATCTGTACTATATTATTGAACTTTTGCGAACTATTCTTGCTTTTGTACATATTATTTGCTGTATTTTCCTACTAAATTTTATAGTATCATATTCAAATTTCCAACTCTTCGCATTTATCACAGATCAATAGTTCATTTAACACTTGCATGAATGATTTATTTGCATGACTTTTAAGGCAAAAAATATTTCTGATTGAATTATCCATAGAAAATTGTTTAATTTTAGCAATTAAACCCATAATCTGTTACCTATTTGTTGTTTTTCTTGTTCTATTGATCCTATTGTTATTTCCATTAGTACAAAGAAAGTGTGTTTTATTATATGTAGAAATAGTGTGATAGAAAATTGCCAAAAAGTGATGAATAATAAAATAGTATGCGTTGGTTCTTTAATAATATAAAAGAGATGATAAATTAATTTAATTCACTTGATTGATTATTTTGTAGTTTAATTCTCCATACACAATCTTCACTCGTTAAGTGGCCGGCAAACTGCAACAAAACAACAATCAACAAGTTTCATACAATTAAATCCAATGGAAAGACAAGCTCATGTGGATTACTTCAGTAACATTCCAGAGGAACTCCAAATGCGGATAATGAGTGTCCTGCCGCGAAAAGATGTTACGAAAACAAGCGTGTTATCAACCGCATGGAACCGGTTTTGGCTGAATTGGAAAAATCGATTCCCATACCCAACCGCACTCGAATTTACTCCACCCTACAGGGGTGAAGATAGCCAAGCAAACTGTGTGAGAGCCGAAACCGAACGCTTGCAGTCCTACAAAAATGAGAGTAAGAAAATTGAGAAATACAAAATGAATTTCAACCCCGGTGACAGAGATGAAAAAACACTGCTGAGAATTATTAGAACATCCATCTCGTGTGGGGTTGAGGAACTTGACCTCAATTTTTCTCAGGGATTTCAATCCCAAACTGTGAATGGAGGAATGCTCGGATCCCGGCGAAAGAAGCCGGAGTTAAAAGAAAAGAATTTCGAAGGAAACTCTATTGCGCATTTATCTCTCGCGTATTGCCGGCTGAACCAGCATTTCCGGTTTACGAAATTTCCTCATGTTCAGTTCTTACACTTTTACGGAGTTAATATCAATGAATCGAAATTGGCACAGATTGTGCAGAATTGCGGTGCTCTGGAAACGCTAGTTCTTACTGAATGCTTCCAGTTGAAAAATGTGAGATTTAACAATTTTCCGATATTACAATTAAGGAACTTGGTATTTGAAAGATGCCCCTCAATTGAACGGATTCATATCATTGCACCGAATCTACGGAAGTTTCATTTCGTCGGCTACTTGCCAGAAAATATTCAGATAAGCGGAACGCGTTTGGAGGAAGTAGTGTGGATTTCCACACTAGAGATGAACCATTATCGCGGAAATAACTTCTGGCCTACTTTTGCGTCAGAACGTAGGATTCAAAGGCTATCCATGTGCAATGTTGGAATGCAGGTAGATCCACCGTAAATGTCTTATAAATTTATAGGTTTTTCTAGCAGTTAAAACTAATTAAATTTCATTTCCAGCATCTATTTGGTCCATCTCGCCTAGATAATCTTCGAGTTATATCATTCAAACTTCATCAGTTTTGGGACAATGATATGATGGACTTTTATCGCTTGTTTAATAGGCACCATGTTCCTCTGCTGCGCTCACTAAGCATAGAGGTGAACTATCGTATCAATCAGTACATATAATTTCGACAAGTTTCTTCCTTCATAATTTCAATTCATAAATTCATCTTTGCACAACAATTTTCATTTTCCGACGAACTTGCAGTTTCCAAGCTCCGACCCCATTCCACCTTTAGAACCGCGGTTTGACAATGTCACAGTCATGGAGCCAGCTCCTCAACCAAACTTTGAAAGTCTTTATCAGATAAAGATGAAGAATTTTGATGGCCGCATTCAACAACTCAGTCTGTTAAATTTCTTCTTGTCAAGGGCCATCAATCTTGTCTTTGCTCAGCTGGTTCCTCCCCCGAACTTCGACACTAAAAATTTGTCTTGGAGCATGATGAACATCGTCACTTGGGCAGTCGCTACATCGAGGGTGGGTGATGCAGACGTTATTGTCGATTCCCCGGATGGTCATTTTGTTTCGATCCCTTGAGTTATTTCTCAATCATTGATTGAGAAGTTTGGTATCGGTTTTCCATTTGCAATTTAGACAATTTCTATTTGTGTGCTTGGTTTGTTCAAGTTATGACTTGGTATGTGTTCTGTTTGGTTGTCTTTTTTGTTGTTTGTTTGGAGCGGACTTGTGATAGACTATGTTCTGTTTGGATGTTATGTTTTTATTTCGTTTAGTTATGATCCTTGTTGAACCTAATTTATTAAGTATTTGATATTGTAGTAGTATTTTGAACCTAATTTATGAAATATTCAGTATTGTAGTACTATTTTGTGGAAGTATTATTGTTCTTTAGCATCATGTTCTGACTTCTGAGTATCAAGATTGTCATTATTTTTCTTTTTTTATTTGTAAAGTGTATCTATATAGATGCTGACTCATCGATTTCAACCAATCGGTTTGAGAAATATGCTCATGAGTCGTGTGGGAAAGCGTGCAAATCGTGTGTTTGCAACATTGTAACACATTCTTTCTTTTTTCATACTTTGATTGAAAATCTGTGATCAAAACATTTTTCTTAAAAATAATCTATGATCAAATCATTGGCAAAAATCCACTAAATCTAGTGGAGGAAGATACTCTCATGGTCCCGCACAAGATCATGGAATAATTTTATCAATCTACGATTTTTTTTCTCCATTTATGTAGTGACCATCAAGACCTACAAGTCAACTTACTTTCTTCTCATGTTGATACCAGTACTACACTGGTACCAAGCAAATTTAGATAATGGCAAGTCACATCACTCAAACTAGGAGAAAGACCTCCAAAAAAAAAAAATAGGAGAAAGACGGCCACTTGTCACACACTTAAATCATCACCTCACTGACTGTTTTTTCTCTCATTTATAAGACACAACAATTCATCAAGAATTGATCCAACAAATTGGTAAAGTTTAACCAATCCATCATCATGAGTAAGAATTCTTCTCTCCTTCTTTCTCTCAAGCTCACCATGGGCCTTTTAGTTGCTGCATGGATCAGCTTTTGGATTCTTAAACCAACAAAGGCTTGGAAAAAATCATGGCATTCTGCTGAAGATCTCGCAAATTCTACCTTCTTTCGCGATTATGGTAAAATCTCAACAACCCAAATCCAATATATCAATAATTTCAAAAATATATTACTCTTTAATGTAATATATATATTGAATAGGTTGGATCATTTGTATTGTTGATCTCTTTATGCAGGTCTCAATGTGGTTGTATTTTGCTTCCCAATCTTAGGTTTCGCAATTTTAGGGTTTGTTCATATGCATCTTATCGAAAGGGAAAGAAGAATCAGGTATTCAAAATTGTAAAGTCAGTTCAAATTAGTTATTACAGTCTGAATAACATACTGATCAAACTGATTATTCAAATATTTCATCAAAATTAAATTTTAATGTTTGCTGGATAATCTTAAAACAGGAAAATGACAGCAAGAATGGGAGTCAATTTCTCTAGACCAATCATTGTAAACAGTCCAATTGGAATTTTATCATTTGGAGAGATTCTTTTTGCTTCTCTTTTTGTGGCTTTTCTTGTTTGGACTTATTACTCCGATGTGTCAAGTGACTTCAAGAAATTAGCACCTTATGCTTTTCTTAAGTTGAACAGGTACGAATTAAACAAATCTTTAATTTTAATATGTCCGTGCCAGTTGCCAGAATGAACATATATATCCTCCCCAAAACATGAAATACCAAAGTTACCCTTCCAAATTATAGAAATCAAAATTTACCTTCTAAAACTCAAAATATAAAATTATCACGATTCATAACTACCAAAATAAAATCGCCCTTTTCACAAGGATAAATATGAAATATCCTCCTGGTTATAGATTCTGCTTAAAATTTCTGGTTTCCCTTTTATTAGATCGCAGCTCAAAGTGATGCATATGGGTGTGAGAATCGGTTCTTTGAGCGAATTTTGTCTTGCGGTACTTTTGATTCCCATTCTAAGAGGATTCTCTTTATTCCGAGTTTTTGGAATTCAATTCGAAGCATCTGTTAGGTATCATATATGGATTGCAAATGCACTCGTGCTATTTTGCACTTTGCATGGCATTATTATCATGTCTATTTGGGGTCATAACAAAAGATTTCTCAAAGAGGTATATAAATATATAACATGTGTCCAATACAAAATTTAGAAAAGTATTATGTGCCCAAAAAGTACCCAAAAATTCAATGACAAGTTCAATTAATATTTTTGAATAACAGATCACAAGTTGGAGCAAAACGGGTCGTGTAAATGTAGCAGGAGCGATCGGATTAATAACAATACTAATCATATGGATCACATCGCTTCCTATAATAAGAAGGAAATATTTTCAGACTTTTTACATGACTCATCATCTTTATATAGTTTTCATTTCATTCTTCCTCTTGCATGCGGGCGATAGACATTTTTACTTGGTTTTATCTGGCGTTATTCTCTTTTCTCTCGACAAAATTCTTCGTTTGATTCAATCGAAGCAAGAAATTTGTATTGTTTCAGCACGATTACTTCCTTGCAAAGCAGTAGAGCTCATTTTACCAAAAGACCCAAGTAAGTTGCTCTATTTATATTTATTAAGAGATACAATTGAAATGAATATTCATAATTTTTTGATATATTTGTTCATAGGTTTGAAATATACGCCGACAAGTACGATATTTCTGAAAATACCAAGTATATCAAAATTGCAATGGCATCCATTTAGCATAACGTCGAGTTGTTACAAAGACAACGAAAATCTCTCGGTTTTGATAAAATGTCAAGGAAATTGGACTGAGGAGCTCTATTCAAAAATCGGGGAAAATAAAGATGAAGAATTGGGGCAATTAATGAGCCTCATTGTTCAGATTGATGGACCTTATGGTCCTTCTCATTTTCCCTATGAAAGGTCAATTTATTTTAATCCATGATTTTTTATTGAATCAATTTGGTAAGAACAATAAATATTTACGAGTCATCAAGCTAAAGATAAGAATCTTATACCAATTTTTGTACCACCAACACCAAAACTCCAAAAAAGTTCAATCTATGAGTTTTAGAATCAAATCAAACTTTTTTCCTCTTTTTATTATTTTGTTTTTGGTTTGCTTAATTCTTAATTGTGCCAGAACCATCATGTCAAAATATAAGAAAATACTCTTAATATTGGTACCGTAATTTTTCAAAAAAATAAACGTATTGTACCAGTGGGATCTGGTACAATTAACATTTCTTTGTTTTATTCACACATCTTTGTATCTGAACAGGTATTCAAATTTGGTTTTAGTCGCTGGAGGATCCGGAATAACTCCATTTATGAGCATTTTAAACGAAATATCCTCAAAAAATAATACACCAACTAAAATCCTACTAATATTTTGCATTAAATCATTGCAAGATTTAAGCATGCTATCACCAATTTCATCTCTATTTCATTCGAACAAGCTCGAAAATCTGAAACTAAAACTTTTTGTGACTCGCGAAAAAGAATCATCAACCAGAGCAGCTGAAATATTAGATGAAAAAACTCAATGCAATATACCATTTTTGGACATGAAAAATTCTCATGGAATTTATATTAGACAAGAAGGGCTTATATGGAGGGCTATTATTACGGCCTTAGCTTTTGTTATTTTTATCGCATCGCTCATAATTTTGAGCAATTTATTTGTGCACCAAGTCCACGGAAAATCTAATCGAAAAAGTAGTCCTTCATGGATCAATGACTTGCTTCTTTTCGCATCATTTGTTATTTCTACAAGTTGTTGTGCATTTTTAGCCGTATTTTTATATCGAAGAAAATCGAAAAATGGTCAAGAAATGGTTAAAGTTCCTCAAAAAGATGAGCAAGTAAAAAAATCGGAGACCGATAAGATGCATGCATCCGTAATTGAGCCTGAAATATATTTCGGAAAAAGACCCAATCTATCAGGTAATATTTTTTTTATACTTAATTTCTCCATTTTTAAAAGGACTAGCTATTTTAGGTTTTCTAATAAATAATTGAATTAATTTTGCTTAATTTTACAGAGGCACTTGAAGATTTTTCAAAAGAAACAAGAAATGAAAACGTTGGTGTATTTGTTTGTGGTCCTGAATCAATGAAGGCGTCGACCGCTTTATTTTGCAAAAATCATAACACCTCCAACTTTGTTTTTAACTCGATTAATTTTACTCTCTAATATTAATTCTATTCAATAAATATAAGCTGTAATTTTGAATCAATATTATATATAAGTTTTTGTTAGGATGCTGCAAAAGTGTGTATCTAAGTTTTTTTTTCTTTTGTTGAATCAAGTGCGTATGAGCAGTCTTGTTTAGGATAAATTAGGATAGTATATAAAAGATGATTCTGTTGTCTATATTACCCTATAATTTCTTGAATTTCATTGATATTTCACTTAGCTATTTCAAAAATTCTGCTACATAGAAAAGAACTGCCGGACGCCGACACGTGAAGAATAATTATCATTTTACCAAAAGAAAATTATATAAGCAAACGATCAAGAGGATTTACAACGCCTCATCTAGAATTGTTGCTTTGTACAATCTTGTTGGCAAGAATGGACCAATCTTGGTTTCGAAAATTGGATCCACTACTTCAATCCGATTCCTAGCTCTTTTGTCAAGCGGAGCTCCATCAACATTCTTGATTTTTGAAATTTGGAAAGAAAGGTGCAATCGTATTTTTAAAGAGGACGCGGGTACACCGAGGTTTGTCGCTCACAAAGCAGATGTTGAGCTTTCTACATGGGAGAATAAGCATTCTTTCTTAGTTTACTTTTATTTTTCTTTCTTTTCTTCTTTTATCTTTTTTTTATGTTTCTCGCTCTTTTCTGTTAAGGAGTATTTATGTGTTTGGCTTTGTTTTGTAATTCGGTTTGGAGTAACTCGTCGTATGCTTCTTGCTGTCTTGAGTTCTCAACCTACTTGTACTCTTCCTTTTATTTAATCAAATCGTCTTGGGTGTGGGATCATCCACCTCAATGTAGAATAAAAAAAAAAAGAAAATTATATAAGCAGGTGCACGAGCTTTTGGGCCGTCAATACCGTCAATGATCTGAAAATTATATGATCATACCAACAATCGTGTACAAAAACCCTACCGCAAAACCCTCAGCACCCAATTGCATGCCCGATCCATTGTAGAAAAACAACAACTTGTCAGGATCTTTTCTGTCTCTCATAAACAAAGGCGAGTTTCGTATAATTCCATGCATCGTGACAGATACACTGAAAAAGTACACAAATACAGCTCCAGCCATCAAAAACATCGGTTCATGCAACAAGGTGTCGCATTTAAGGACCTTTTTAATCATAAATGGGAGCTGTCGGTTCGTGCAACCAGACCTTTAGCTTTAATCAGTAATGGGACTAGTCAAATTCAAGTTTGTATCATGCAATTCAATTCACAGGTTATTGTGTGGAGTTTAACGAGAGGGTCCAACCATGATGGTGACAAATGAAAATTCCTACAAAGCGATCATCATGCATGGTTCATCACAGCTTTGTTACCAAGTTTTTCTAGAATACTATACTATTCTCGTAGCTGTCATATGCGACTTCAGCTACTGTTCTTCAAAATGGTCCACAAATCAACTCTTTATATAGAGAAACGTATACTACTCTTCTTCAGATAGTCATAACCTACATACACATAAACAACATATCAAGTAAAAACACAATGGAAAAATCAGACTCCAACTCCAAGCACATAATTCTCATCCATGGTGCCTGTCATGGAGCTTGGTGTTGGTACAAAGTCGTGCCGCTGCTCCACTCAGCAGGGTACAAAGTCACGGTACCTGACATGGCAGCGTCTGGAAGAGACGAGAGGAAAATTTCAGAGGTGCTCACTTTCAGAGACTACTGTGAGCCTTTGCTTGAGATAATGAAAGCGATTCCTCCCAATGAAAAGGTTATGTTGGTTGGACATAGTTTGGGAGGAGCTAATATCGCTCTGGCCATGGAAGAGTTTTCAGAGAAAATCTCGGTAGCAGTTTTTCTCACTGCATTCATGCCGGATTGTTACTCACCACCGTCCAATGCAATCGATACGGTAACTTCCAATTTGTATTAAAATTGAAGTTCGTGTTTTGTTGAAGTACAAGTACCAATAATTAGGATATATTGAAGTTATATCGACTGTGATTGCTTAAGCTGGGGGAAATGTATACAATCAGGTGGGTCAATAAATTTGTGAAATTGCATTCAATGTCAACTGATCAATAGGGTGAAATTTTCATTTTGGGGTCTTTTGGGACCACTAGACTGTTTCTCAGCATTGAAATTCATGCTCAACCTAAAGTTGTTTAGTTGCCAATTATGCACAAGATAGACCACCTTCATAAATTATGCTTTTGTCCACAAGAAGGGGGTCTACCTCAATTCGATTAAAAATGTGACAAAATCATGCTTACGTTAAGTTGGTTTTGTTATTGTGACATGCAGTTTGCTCAGGAAAGTTGGGTTTCATCAAGGGCAGACACCGAGTTCAAATCTTACGACAAGGATGAAAAACGTCCGACCACCGTGCTCTTTGGGCCCGACTTCATGCAATCAAGTCTCTATCAGCTCTCCTCACAAGAGGTACGTTTATTTATTTACATTGGAATTATTACATTGAATTTATTTAATTAATTAGACATATTTCATTGAATGTATTTATTTACGTTGGATTCAGTTAATTGGATTTATTTATTTACATTGAAACTACGATTAGAAAGGCAAAACCATCGAATTTCCAACACTAAGCATATATACAATGTATCAAACAGGATTTAACACTGGGAATGAGTCTGATCAGGAAATCATCATTATTTGCCGACGATTTACGCTGTCAAAAGCCATTCTCAAAATCTCGTTACGGCTCGGTCGATTCTGTATATATTGTTTGTAATAAGGATTTAGGAATTCCGGCCAAGTATCAGCACTACATGATAGAAAACAATAATCCAGTGAAAGAAGTGAAGATTGTTGATACGGACCATATGGCGATGTTGTCTGCTCCGCTCGAACTAGCTCAATGTCTCAAAGAAATTGCTACTAAGTATGCTTAAGATTTTTAGTTATTATGTCTATCTTATGTGATTCTTGATGACAATAATAATAATAATAATAATAATAATAATAATAATAATAATAATAATAATAATAATGAACATTAAGAGTTTTTTTTTTATTTCGTAAGGTGATATTGTGCTATTGTTTTTTTATAATTATAACAATAATTATAGTAGAATCTCCAATTTTATTTACGAGTTTGATTAAACTAGAGGAATGACAAGGTCACCAAAAAACTCCATATGTTTGGGTGATATATAGGGGTGAAAATGGTTCGGACTGGGATAATATCATATCCGTATTCATATTATTTTTTCGGATCCGAATATGAATATGGATCCGGATACTGTTTCGGTTCGAATACTACCGGATACGAATACACATACGGATATCCAAACATAAATGAACTGCGTCTTCTTTCAAATGTATATTTTACTATTAACAATAAAAAATAATAAAATAATAATAATATCGTAATAAGATTAAAAATAATAATAAATAAATTGATGGATTTGGAAAAATATCCTTATTCATGTTCAAAAATGACAAAATGGCTAAAATATTATAGAAAATATCATTATATATATGTATATTTATATCCAATATATAGTAAAATATCCGAAAACGGATATTATTTGAATTATAATTATTCCGATATTAAATGCCAAATTAATTACCATATCCGTATTTGTATCCGGTAGGATATGAATAATTTATTTCGAATACGAATATTTTGCGGATACGAATACCCATCGGTATCCAATCTTTTTTCACCCCTAGTCATATATCTAGTAATGATATGCCTACGGGGCCTTTCCTGCAAATGAAAGTATTTAGTAATGATATTTTTTAATTGTATTTAATTTAATCTATGATCAACTCTATGTGCATGTTTTCTTTGTTTTCTTTCTCTATGAAAGTTTAATGTCAAATTAACCTTTTATTTTCTGAATTATACATGGTTGATAAACTGGTATAAGTGGTAATTTAATAAAGTAAAATGATTAATTTAATTTGAGAAAAAAAATACTTTAATATAATAAAAAAGATATACTGAATATGAAAAAACATATACTTGATGTTATAAAAAAAGATATATAAAACATACAAAAAAGTAAACTAAATATGATAAGAAAATATATTACATCAGATAAAAAAAAATATTGCAAACTGATCAAGTAAACAAAATCAAATTATTTTATAAGATTTATTTTTGAAGCTTGGTCGGTAAAATCAAATGAAATCGTTAATAAGAAAAAAATATATTATAAATATTAGAGGTGGCAAAATCTGACCCGGCCCAAAAAACCCGCCCGACCGACTCGAACCCGAACCGACCCGATCCGAAGATGTTGACAAGTCAACGGCCCGAAACCCAACCCGACCCGAAACCCGAATGACCCGAAACCCGAAGAACCCGAAACCCGAATGGCCGAAACCCGAATGGCACAACCCGGCCCGAAACCCGAATTACAACCCGAACCCGAATGACCCGCCCAATTTTTGAAACCCGAATAACATGTAATGCAAGTTGAATAACATGAAGCTGAATATTTTGTGCTGATTTTGCCATAATTATTTTGGATTTCGTAATTTTACATTGAAAAAGTTGTATATCTACGTATGTTATGTGTATAATGATGTTTTTTAATTCTCACATCTTATGATATTAAATTATTAATACATTAATGAATTAATATTTTTTAATAGAAAACTTGGCTTGTTATAGTGAACTCATTTTGTATAAATAACACATAACTAATAACAACATACAAAATTAATATTATATAATATCGTGCAATAAACGGGGTCAACAACAAAATTAAACCAAGTTCGATTTTTTTTTTTTTTTTTTTCGATTTTTTATTTTTTTCGATTTTTTCATTGCCCCTCTTAAATAAAAAATATAGTCAAAAATATCATATATAATAGATATATCCAAATGTATATGATTATATTTTATTTGAATCTTTCCATATTTTTATAACTTAAATTTTTTTTTCATTTTATTCCATTTTTTTAATTCAAAGATAATACTTTAAAAAAAATCGATTCTCCGATTCGACTCGGCCGATTCCAATCGAGTCGGATGATTCTCCTATATAGGAGTGAAAGCATAGATTCCAATTTTAGGAACTATGAAAATTAAGTCGAATTTTCGATATTTCGTCTATTTATATACAAACTTGAATTGCTCAAAACACCAAACTTTTTGAAATGGATACCCCGAAATACAAACCCGAATGACCCATAACCCGATTGACCGTAACCCGAACCCGCCCGACTCATAACCCAACGACCCGAGACCCGAACGACTGAGATCCTGATTACCCGAGCGACCCGATACCCGAACGACCCGTGACCCGAACGACCCGAACCTGAAGGCCCATTTGCCACCTCTAATAAATATGATCAATATCCATATATTAACTGATCAGACAAACAATTTAATTCTTCAACACCCCCACCCCCACCCCCAACACACACACACAACCCAAACAACCCCCAACAAGTACATTGGATTTATTTTTTCGTTGGTTGTTTCTGTCGTTTTAGCATGTAGTACATGTAGCTGGAGATGTGTGGTGATTTCATTGGTTCCTTCAATATTTTGAAGTTGTGTGCTGATAATATGTGAACCATCAACCTAGTCACGTGAATAGCAAAAAAAATGAACCCACCATGCTTTCTTTCTGCCTCTCTTACACCTACACTGACTACATTTCACTGAGTGCAGATCCTCTGATAGCTGGCTGCATAGGATCAGAATTATTCATTATCATCTATCATATTTGATGGATGGCTCTCACACTCCATTAAATATGATGGATGGCTCTGATTCCTCTGCAGCCGGCTGTAGAGGATCTGCACTCACATTTCACCTTCTCTCTCTCTCAAAGTTATTTGTTTCTGGATGCGTCTCTTACATTACAGGTGAGATGAGGCAAAAAAAAATCAAAAAACCAATTTTTTTTTAAAAAAAAAATTTTTTTTTTTTCAAAAATATTTATTTAAAAAAAGATTCTCTCTCTCAACAATATTTATCAAAGTTATTTGTTTCTAGCTGCGTCTCTTATATTACACGTGGGATGAGGCAAAAAAAATGTCCAAGAGACTCATTTAGTTGTAACAACAAAGTTCTCTCTCTCTCAAAAATATTTATTTACAACAAAAGTATATATTAAAGAAAAAATGGACAAAAAATTGAAGAAAAGAGAAACAACTATTTTATTATTTTTTAACCAAACAAAAGAATAAAAATGGAAAAGAAAAAGAAAAAGAAAATAGTTACAAAAAAAGGAAAAAAGGTAGATAACTATTTTATTATTTTTTTAAAAAACAAAAGAATTCAAATGGAAAAGAAAATAGTTAGTTTGTAAACAAAAATAATAGACATTGGAAAAAGAAAAGGAAAAAAAATTGAACAAAGAAAAAAAAATGGAAAAGAAAAAGAAAATGAAAAATAGTACACAGCTATTAGCTCGCCCAAAAGTAGAAGTCAAACATGCTTTTTCAGGAAACAAAAAGAATAAATCATTAATTTTGTCTTTTGACATTTTGATCCACATTTTTCCTTGGTTTGGATCATTACTGATCCTTTAAAACTGGATATCTCCATTTAGTTATTATTTTATAAGTAAAAACGAAATGGACAATTGGAAAAATTAAAAGGAAAAAAAGAAGAAAAAATTAACAAAGAAATAAAATAAAATAAAATAAAATAAAAATAATAGAAATAATATACAAGTATTTTGTTATTTTATAAGTAGGTGCACACTTTTCACCTCCTATCTCTCTCCCTCTCTCAGAGTTATTTGTTTACAATATTATTATATACAAAATATTATAAAAAATGGACAAAAGAAGGCAAAATATGTAGACAATTATTTTATGAGCAAACGAAAGAAAATGGAGAAGGGAAAAAAAATAACATGTCGTAGTTAATAGGAAAAAGGAAAACATATAATAGACAACTATTATTTGTCTTCATGAGGAAAAATACTAACATACAAAAAAAATGGAAAAAAGAGAATCAAAAGAAAATAATAATATATAGCTACTTAATTATTTTATAAGAAACAAAATAAAAAAAAATAATGAAAAAAATAATAATAAACATTTATTTAATTATTTTATAAGCAAAAATTAAAGGGCAATTGGGAAAAAAAATATAATAGACAACTATTATTTGTCTTTATGAGGGAAAATAATAATATACAAAGAAAAAGAAAAAAAAAAAAAAAATATATAATATATAATATAATATATCAATATATATTATATAAAATTTAAATGAAAAGTATGACGTCCATGTACAACCCTCTTATTTAATTAATTGAGGAATTTTGCGCAAAAGTCGAATAGCATTGAATTGAATGGACATGGGCTGCTGTCGTGTCTCACTTTCACACTTCGATCTATTTATGCATACCCTCATTTTGACATTGACATTGGCATCGACATTGACATTGCATATCCTAAACTAATGAGAAAAGCTCACTTTTGCCCCCTGAACTTTTCAAAATTGTTCTCACTACTCGCTTTAAACTCTTCCAAATGTTTGATTTCCCCTCCATCCAGGTTAAATGCCAGTCGCGGTTAGCGATGCGTGGCAGATTGCGTGGCAAATATATTGATTTTTATTCCACGTCGGCCAGAGCTCTTCCGACTCTTCTCCTTCGCTCTCTTCTCCTTCGCTCTCCTCTGTCTCTGTCTCTCCTTCGCTCTCTTCTCTGTCTCTTCGCGCCCCACTCGATGTCGCACGCCCACGCCCACGCCGCCGCCAGCCCTGACACTGGCAAATCTTGTTCAGAAAATTACCTTTCGTATCGGTTTTAAAAAATAACCAATATAAAACTCACATAATCAGCAACGGTTCCTTCAAACAACCGTTACAGAAGAACTTTTCGTATCGGTTTTCAAAAATAACCGATACAAAATAGTAACGGTTCCTTCTAAAGAACCGTTACGAATAAACACTTTTCGTATCGGTTTTCAAAAATAACCGATACAAAATAGTAACGGTTCCTTCTATAGAACCGTTACAGAATAAACACTTTTCGTATCGGTTTTTTTCACAGAATAAACACTTCTATAGAAGGAACCGTTACTATTTTGTATCGGTTATTTTTTGAAAACCGATACGAAAAGTGTTTATTCTCGTAACGGTTCTTTAGAAGGACCGTTACTATTTTGTATCGGTTATTTTTTGAAAACCGATACGAAAAGTTCTTCTAACGGTTGTTTGAAGGAACCGTTGCCGATTATGTGAGTTTTATATCGGTTATTTTTTAAAACCGATACGAAAGGTAATTTTTCGAACAAGATTTGCGGTCGTGGCCGGCGGCGGCGTGGGCGTGGGCGTGCGGCGTCGAGTGGGGCGCGAAGAGACAGAGAAGAGAGCGAAGGAGAGACAGAGACAGAGGAGAGCGAAGGAGAAGAGAGCGAAGGAGAAGAGTCTGAGCGAAGAGAAGAAAGGGAAGAGCTTGCCGACGTGGAATAAAAATCAATATATTTGCCACGTCGCATGCCACGCACCGCTAACCGCTGACCGGGCATTTAATGGATGGAGGGGGCAAATTGAACATTTGGAAGAGTTTAGGGCAAAAGTGTGCAAAAAAGTTGAGGGGCAAGTTGAACAATTTTGAAAAGTTCAGGGGGCAAAAGTGAGCTTTTCTCTAAACTAATTAAACTTCCACACCTGCAAAAAAGTAAATTTTATTACCTCCCTCAGTTCTTCCATCCGCTTAATAAAAAACAGGTCACGTCGCCTCTATTTTGTGGTCATCGGATGAAGACGCGTGGCTCAATCAAATCCGTCCATTTTTTAGAAATTTTGATTTTCTGTGACAATTATTATATAAGTACTTAAGTGGCACTATATAATTGATAAGTTTGGTATTTTTATTATGGGGCCGGATCCCTTACCTTTCTTTTACTCCCAACGGTGACTCTATTTTCTGACCTTTGGATAAAACTAGATGACTGGCTAAGACTAAAAAAAGAAAAAGTGCTGCTATATCAAATTTTCTCCTAGCCCGAGCTGATCCGCCCCTACCTCTCAAGACTCAAACTGTAACACTACTCTCTCTCGCCATCGCCTCTTCTCTGTCATGACGCAGAATAGAGCGCGCTTAAGAGCAACCCGTTTTTCTCGCTCTTTGCCACCGGAAACAAAATTGTACATATCTCCTCTGCACCTTTCTTTATGGCTTTAAGAGAAGAAAAAACAACTAATTTCACTCTAGTACTCTTTTCAGTTAAGCTTTTTTTTGTTAATGTTAGAATAGTATGTATATAGGAGTATCTTGTATAGCGTAGCATTGCAGGGGATCACATTCTAGATTATATAGGTTAATTGTAGAGTAAATTAGATAGGATCTCAACTCTATAAATATAGTACCTTGTAAAGCCTAAGCAATTCAATTAACATCAATCATTCTAATCACAATATTCAAATCTCTCTCTCTTCCCTCTTTTCATTTCTACATCTTACATGGTATCAGATGATGAATATTGCTTCCGCAATTCAAAATTCTCTCCCATTTCTCTTTTTTTCTTCTTAATTCCATCAAATCAAGAGTGTTGCATGTGTTTCTTGCGCCTCTAGTCTCAAGAACAGATTCAAGAACTGTTCTCTTAAGAGAATTATACTAATCTTGACTAAATCTTGCCAAGATTCAATCAAGATTAGTGATTTCGAATGGGGTTTTGAGCAATCTTGATTGAATAAACCAAGATTCAGTCAAGAATAGCAAGAATTAGCGAAATTGAGTGGTGTGTAGAGGAGGTGTGAATGCTCAAAAGGAGGTGTGAACGATTCTTGACCGGATTCCTCAAGATTCAATCCAGCATTAATCCAATCAGCACGAATCAGATCACAATCGAACTAGTCCAGTCCCTTTCAATCATTTTCTATTTATTCCAGATCAAATCTAACACAAAAATCTCATCGAGATCTGATTTTCGAATCAAATTCGCCTCAGAATAAGTTATGACAAATATCTAAAGCAAATCAAGAGAGCTAGCTATCACCTGAAATCAGAGTTCCACCTCCTGATTTCTCCTCCAGAGATATTGTCCATGAACTATAAAGAAAAAAAAGGGAAATTCACAATATAAAATCGGATTTAATCCTAGACACTCATCTAGTTTAATCCAAGGGCTAAAAAATGGAGTCAAAATAGAGTGGTAATGGATCCGGCCCCTGTTGATAAGATTTTTTGTGAAATATCACCCATCAAGAATTAAAAAAGGGTGGACCCTCTCCGTCTCTCTCCCAACCTTGATTTTCTCTCTAACGGCGACGGCCCAAAAGGGCCATCTTTTTCTGCGTCTCTCTTCCTTCCTCTCTCACGCGTAGAACTCAAGAGAAAAGCGGAAAAAAAAGGAACGAATATCAGAGAAAAAACAAACCAAGGTCTATACCAAACCCTAGAAATGGGGAAGCAGCTACGAGACTCAAGAACCGCCTCTGCGACGTCGGTCCACTGGGCAGCTCTTCCGCCGCCGCCCAGTGTGGGTTAAGGATGGGTGGACGTGGCAGCGCTGGAGGAAAAAGCTTGAGCGGATCTCAGATCGAGGCGTTGCTTGGAAGGTCCCTGATTTGGATCCTTCTTCAAGTTCAGATTCAGATCGGGAGGTTGTTTACCAGGTAGGAAAATTGATTTTTTTTTATTGTGTGTTTTTATCATACCTGAGAGATTCTTTCCGATTTATGGAACATTTTGTGTTTTTATTAATCTTTTTATCGATTAAGCTGATTTTGGGAATTAGAGAGTTGATTAATTTCCTTGTGTACTTTCGGGTTTTTGGAAGGGTGCATATTAAATAAGAAACCGATTAATTAACTATAAATAATATGAAAACGGATTTTACCAGGTTGATTAATTTCTTCTTTAATCCAACTTTTATTTTAATACAAGTTTTACTGTGTCAAAACATCGTAATACCAATTGTAATTTGCTCCATAATTAATAACAGTGCTGAAATACTGCTTTGCTGGTTTCTCGTTTCGAAAGCCGAGTTCGTAATCCGAGGTGCGGTTCTCGCGATGGATATTTCATACTGGATTACGAACTCGTATTTTTAATACAAGTTTTGGATATTAATCTAATTTTAATACAAGTTTTGGATATCTCGTGTTTTTGGTGGGCTTTGATGTAAATTTCTCGGAAAAGTGTGGTAGTTTTAGGGACAGGTTTTCTAAGGAAGTGTTTAGTGACTTGGTTTTGTTTTTGAAGCTCGCTTTTCCTTCTGCCTTTATGATTTGGTAATTTGATTATTCTCATTTTTCTACCTTTTTATATTTAGAGTAATGAACTAAGGATTGATTGATTAAATTGATTGAATTGCTTGAACGAGGCTCAAGTGAACAATTGAGGTTAAAATAGGTAAAATTGAGGCTTTATTGAGCGTAAATTGGGAAAATTGAGGAGTAACTTAGCAATATAGTCTTAATTGCAAATATTAATGTTTAAATATTAATACTGCAGTTTGGAATATTGGGAGTTTGAAATGGTGGTTTTCTCCCAAATCCAAAGTTAGAAACTTCTGTTCTATCATGTAAGCAAAACCAAAACTTTTTTTTTTAAAAATATTTACATATCTTTACTTGTATTTCAGGACAAAATATGAAATAATGTATAACGTGTAGAAATCATGAGAAATATCCAAAATGCCTGTTTCTCAATGGAATAATATATTTTTTTAGGATATATGAGATATTTCTCATTTTTATAGGGCTATTTTGTAATTATTTTTGACAATTGCTTTGTAACAGGCTTAATACAATGTGGATGGTTCATATGATTCCAACTGGCCTCAGCAGCGCAATAAGGTCAGTAAAAAAAATTAAAAAAATTAATTAACACTAGGTTCACTACCAAAAATATACTGGAGACATCCAGTACTTTTGTATAACATAGAATTTCAAAAAAATTTTTCCTCTTTTTCCTTTGAAAATAAGCAAAACTTAGTCTCACGGTAACAAAAAATATTCAAAACCATTTACCTCTCGCGTATCACCACAGCACATTTGACTTACCACCTATTGATAAAAGTTGTATTTATTTTTTGTTATTTAAATTGTAGAATTTTTTTTTTTTAAGTTTATTCGATGGTTTTGATTCAGATTTATTTGTTTTTATTTTCTCTGATTTGTGTTTATTTGTGTTTATTTGAGTTAAGCTAATTAGATCTATGTAGACTTTTTTTGATAGTTAAATTAATTGTTTTGGTTTATGAGCATCTTGATGGTCCAAAGCACGAGCATCCCCTGTTAATGTTTATTTTTGGAGCTAATGTCGTATGAGCAAAGTATTTGCTTTTAGTAATTATTTTCTTTTCCTTATAATGTTGTGGTTAGGAGTTCATTTGAAAACCTTAATGTATTTATTATTATTTTCTTAAGTTTGTATGACATAATAAAAACATATACATTTTATATTGAAGTTATATATTTTATCATTAGATGATATTTCATAGCATTAGTGGCGTTTTGTTGATTTGTTGTGTGCTTGCATGGTTAAATTTTTGAAGAATTACTTGTTTATCATTCTATTGTATTTGACTCTAATAATATTTGTTGTTTTTGTCATAAATCATCTTTCAAAACTCAATTTTCTCTTTTATATGGGCTGCCTCATATACTATTAAATTATCAATTATTACATCAATAGACTAAAGACTGCAGTATAGTTGCAATCTTTATTTATCAAAAAGAATGCGAGAAATCAAGAGAGACGACTTTAACAATGGTTACTCAATGCACTAATCTAATCTTTTATAAAAATATGTATAATAAGTTTATAAAAAAGTATATAAATTGAAAACAATGATAAACTAACAAATTATATAAATTGCAGCGAAGCGCCAAAATTTTCCTAGTTTCTCATGTGTTATCTTCAAATCTAAAATTCCAAATGTTGCACGTTTTATTGCATAGAGGCAACAAAACCAAATAACATTATATGGAGCTTGGTGCCCGCACAAAGTCGTGTCGCTTATCCACTTGTCAGGTTATCTCGTCACGGTACCTGACATGGCGGCGTCTAGAAGAGACGAGAGAAAATTTCGGAGGTACTCAACTTTTAGAGACCATTTCGAACCGTTGCTTGATATCATGAGATCGATTCCTTCGGATGAATCTATCAAGCAGGATTTGACAATGGAAATGAGTTTGATAAAATAATCATCATTGTTTGTTGAAATTATAATTTAACATAAGAATTTTATCCGACTCCTCGTTATTTTTCTTGTCTCTTCTATCTTATCTAAGTCCCAACCTCCAAAATAACCAAAGATACATTTTTTTATGGAATGAGCGCAAGATGGAATCAGTTCATTTCATTTCATAGAACAATAAAAAGCGCGTTGACCGGCGTCAAGTAAGTTCTTTGTGTCAAAAACTCTAGGTTCATTCATATTTCATAGAACAATAAAAAGTAGTACATCATATTACAAGATCTGCAGATGATAAAAGATAAACTAACAAAAAGAAGTAAATATGTTGAAAGACTGCAAGCGCAGTTGGGCACAGACAAAAAACTCGAATAAGGGAGAGGTCCCAATTTTGAGCCCGGTTTGCCGGGGTTTTTTTTCTGTAAAAATATATGGGGACGTATGAGTCAACGGTATTAAAAAATTTCAAAAAAAGAAGTAAATATTGCTCTTCTGCCACCCTTCTCACAATCATCATTTGAGGTCTCCTTTTCTGATTAAAAATTCTCTGGTTTTTTTTTTGAGGGAAATAGGGCCAAATGGCCCTTTATCTCATTGATATAAACTCATTTACAAGTACGCACCTAAGAGAGTTACATTAAGAAAACAAAATCTACCATTTAAAAACCCTATCTGTAGTATTACTCCCAATTCTATCCTAACCGGTATTACTCCCGTTATCTCATTGATATAAAAATTCTCTGGTTTTGCTCTTGCATAATGTTCCAATTCATCGCAGTACCGGATGATTTCCATTGTTTCTGTCTATCTTTAAACATGCATTTCCTTGAAGCGAGCCAATAATTCAGGAAATTGTTATTGTGTATAAAGTTGGTGGGGATGCTTTGCTGGTGGAGAGCTAGTCTCCATGCTGATACAAGTGTTATAACCCTCCAAAATGATCTCTTTTTTCCACTTACTCACGTATAGGTAAAAGAGGTTTTTGCCCTCATAACCTCCTTGATGTGATCATCATAATATCAGAAAACTAAGCGGAATGATTCTGGTTTGTGTTTTCGGTGGTTTAAACATTTTTCGATAATTGTATGTAATTAATTATCAGACATGTCCAATCGTCACCAAAAATTGTCAGACTATCGAATCATTTTTGAACTGAATTAGCAGTAAATTAAAATCCCGCCTAATTTTCAAAACCCAACCATAACGCCTGCCACCAATCCACGCCATCTACGCTCGTCACAACAGAGCCTGCAACACTCCTCTCCCCTCTCAAACAAACCTTCCAAACTAGTCTCTATTAATGTACGAATTAGATTTTTTTTTTTTTTTTACAGATTTGGCACGACTTTGTTGTTTCTTTAAGACATTTGGGGTGCAGATTTATTGATCTTTCTTCTTCTTTTGCGAAATTTTTGTGTTTTGATTTCTTTCAATTACTGGATTGAGAGCTTTCACAGTTACGCACTGTATCTTCGATGCAATGACTCTTGTGGATTGATTTCTTTTCTTTCCCCCAAATAAATTTTCCTTCATTCTCTTTTACTTAGTGCTGATAATTGTTCTTTTTTGTAGATCTTATTTTTTGTAGGAATATGGGTTTTTTTTTTCTTTCCTTTTTTTTTGTATTTTTATTGCTATTTTTTGTATTTTTATTTTCGAATTGCCATCAGGTGGTAAGCGGCAGAAGTGGTAAGCCGCAAAAGTGGTATCTGATTTTTTTCCTTTTTCTACATTGTCAAATCAGTACCGTTTTTTCTGACACATTGCAGGTAATTTGTAGGGACCAATAATTTAGCAAATCCCACCTTTTTTTTTTTTTTTTTAAATTTCAAAATTGGAAAAACTGACATATATAATCCCCTCTCTCTCTCTCTCTCCCATGAGAGTACCACATGAGATTGGAACAACAACTCCGACTGGCAATTACCACATGAGATTGGTGGCATATAATGTGTAAGTTGATTCAAGATTCTTTAATCCCAATTTGTCCCAAATTACCAGTTACTGATTATTGTTTTTTGGTTCGATTTCTTTTTTTTTTTATTTTGTAGAAAACATTTGGGACTCGCAATTACCGACTGGAGTATCGTCCAAGACCTGGTAATTTATGTGATCATTTTTCCTTATCAATTGGGCCCAAATTAAAATGAAATTCATATTGATTACTCCTCTTAATTTTGTTTGCTTTTAGTGTAGCCAGATTTGGGACTCGGAATTACCCCAAAGGAGTGTTGGATGAGATCTGGTAAGTTCATTCAACATGCTTGACTATTTTTTATTTTCTGTATTTAATTTTTTCAGAATTACCTTTAGTTTTTTTATTATTTTTCAGTGAATTTTTTGAATATTTGATTTCTGAACTTTTTAATTTCTAAAATTGAAATGAAAATATTTGATTTTCCAGTGATAATTTAATTTTTGATATTCAAAAATTTCTGAAATTTTAAAATCCAACAAAAAGTTAAGAAAAGTAAAAAACAGAAAAAATTTAAAATTTCCTGAAATTTGGCTAATTAATTTTTTCTGTATTTAAGATTGAATTTCTTTTTTCTTTTTCCTGTTTTTTTTTTTTTTTTTCTTTTTAATTTTTTTTTCTTGGTTTTTCTATAGGATTTTTTTTTTCTGTTTTTTGGTTATGCAAATTTTTTTATATTTATTTTTCTTTTATTTTTTTAATTACCGGTGGTAATTTCTTTGGATTTTTTTTTATATTTATATATTATTGGCTAAAAACTCCATTTTTTATTATAGTAATTGATAGTTAATAGTTCAAATTCCTCATTTATAGGGATTTGTGAGAAAATTTCAATGGTAATTGATGCCTAAATTCAATTTATTTAATATTTTTATGTTGTTTTTAGTTTTCTTTTCTGTATATTATATTCTTCTATTTTATGTTTTAGCATTATATAATAGAGATACATTTTGAGAGGTATTTTGTGATTTTAGAAGGCTCTGTATGAGTGATTTTTTGCATTTTTTTTCCTTATTTAGTGGTAATTAATATCATCGTAATATTACTTCTATGGTAAGAAGCAACTGTATCAAACATTAATAAAGAAAAGAATGTAGTGATCCCCTTGCCGGCATAGTTCAATTCATGAATAATTCACGTATTATATGCGTATTGGGTGATGTTATTTCTAGAGCGGATTTTTCTGCTTCTAGAACAACATTAAAAAAAATTATCAAAATTCCGAAATTACCCTGCTTTAATTATGCTAAGTATTTATTACACAAATCTCCATTGATTAGCAAAGACAAAAATAATAATTATGAATTTATGATTAATTATTGCAAATATCTCATCTTCTTGTACCTGGTCATTCGCTGCACGACTAAAACTAAATTAAACATTATACCATTTCTTGCTGCATGCCACACTACACCTTCATCATCCAATTTGTGTCATGTTTTTTTTTTCTGTTTTAAAATTTGATGATCAATTAATTACTTCATCTATTATCATTAGTAAATACATCTCTTTCAAAGTTTCATTTTGTTGGACGAAGTTCAATGTTGAAGTATTTATAATAGTGAATTATTAGAGGATTTACTTTTACACACACTTTTTCTTTTATATAAGTTTATTTTCAGCATATTAGAAAAAATGGCATTGAAATATACGTATGGTGTGGTGGAGCATGAAGCAAAAAGGAATGAACATTAAGGAGGAAATCTATGATTTATTTGCACTATGATTTATCATTTTTAATTGTGTATTAAATATCTAACTTAATTAAACAAGGGCAATTTCAGAATTTTAATGAAATTTTTTGAAGTCGCACTAGACGAAGAAAAGTCAGCTCTAGAAATAGCGCCACCCATGCGTATTTTCCGAATTTTTAAAAATTCGCAAAGTTCGCGTCTCAATTTCAATAATTCGCGTTCATTTGCGAATTTTGCACAAGACAAAAATTTAGCCCGTATTTTCCGAATTTTAACCAAATAATAATATGTTATCAATTATTTCTAAATAAAAAGTTTATATTTATATAATTTTATAACCTCATTATTCCGAATAATGAGCCGCATTAACGAATCATTGCCATCTCTATTTTGTTTGACCGACTTAGAAAACATTCAATACGAATTATGCACGTATGTATCGCGAACCATATTATTCGCGTATCACGAATGACTAACTATGCTTGCCGGCTTCTACTATCAGAATTACATATTCTGATGACGTGAACCCGAAGTGTCATTCATGGTCGATCTAATATACGTAAATATATTAGTCACCCATGCACTCATTCATATATGAACTGAATAAACATGTTTTTCATAATCTAATCTCTAGTCCAACACTTTGGCCTAGGACATAATTCCTTCAGTCTCCCACTTGCATAAGGCCAATCTTAAGCATCCAATGCTTATTAGGCAACATGACTTTCATATTCTACTAGCGGGAAATATATGCCTATCAAATTATAGAAATTTACATTGCAAACTTGTAACGACTACTATTGAACTCTATCACTAGTCGAGAACTTCTGAAACATGTACTTGTATCCTTGTAGCTCTATTCTGAGCGACTCTTTGTTCATAACATAGATCATCAGGCCTTATGAACAATCGGAACTACTCTTAGTTCCAATATCAAGTTTTGATCCAAGCATGCCTATTGTTTGCTTCTAAAGCAACAATATGGGGTCTTGTTTTAGTTACAGTACCTTATTTGGAACTTTTTCCAAATTACTGTATTCAAAATAAGCAAATTGCGATAATGATCCATGTTAGGAAAGTGTAATATTTTATCACTACCTAACTCCTCTGGATATCTTAGTTCTTCATAAGAACTTAGATATTTATTATAGTCATCAAATGACTATCATTTGCTCTCTTATACTCTAAGCATATTGCACAGTACATTGTATGGCTTAAAAAACCTTATTCATCCCGTTATCAGGAACTATTTCTTGTATATTGAACCTTTCAATAAACGGATGATAAACGTATATCTTCATTATATGAACGTCGTAGACAAGAATTTTTTCTTTCATATTGAACTCTTTCAATATATATATTGTTGAAAGCATAGAATTCAATTCATGTGCCTTTTATTGTTCATATTAGTGCCACAAATAAGAACTCTTTCTTGTATATTGAATATTCAATATATGGTTTAAGACATAAAATATAATTCTTATATCATTTTATTGTTCATGTGAATGTCATAAGCAAGAACGCTTTCTTGCATGTTGAACATTTCAACGTATGGCTGAAAGTATAGAATCTCATTCGTTTATCTTTACATTATTCATATAAACACCATGAGCAAAAACATTTCTTACACATCGAATTCTTTCAATATTTTACCAATAAACAGATAAAATGTACACTTAATTATACTTGATTTCCAAACGCCATCACACCATGCCATTATGTTTAAAAAAATAATGATGAAGTTTATAGAATGCTGCTTACCACAGGATTATGCAACACTAAAAATTAAGAAAGACAAGTTACTACTATGGTAAGACTCAATTATATCAAACATCCCGCTTACCAATACATATAAAAAATGGGACGTTTAAATATATTTACTTTTTTCTATATAGGCCAATTGGATTGTTTTCTAATTATTGCAGATCCTACAAGGTAGCTTAATGGTATGGAATCTTTCATAGTTTTGTAAATATCATGTTTGTAATTTATTTGTTTTATAATTTAAGTAATTCTTTATTTGTTATGATTAAAAATAATGAATATAATTTGAATTGTTAGTGATTTGCTGAAGTTACCACTATAATTGTGAATATTAAATAGAAATTTGAAATTCCCACTATAGTTGTGAAAAATAAACAAAAAATATGAATATTTATCATACAAAAATACAAAATTACCACCATAAAATGTGTTGCTTACCAGCAATAATTATTGGAAACCAAATGAAAAACGGATCTTCATTAATATTCATGCGAACTTTTTAATACTCAATTAAAGCATTACTTACCACTATGAAGGAAAATATTTTAATAACATTAAACCCAAATAATTTAATTTATCGACAATATCTTCCTTATTAATTTGTGCAAGCATCATTAATCTAGAGATGGAAATTTTTTGAATTAAGAACATGAATTTTTCTCACTGTTGCTTTATTAAGAGAAATAGCTTTTTATTTTTTATTTTATTGAGGGAAACAATTGAGGTCTTATATACATATCCCTAACTGCACCATCTCCTTGATGCACAAATTGTCACTGGTAATTGGGGTCCACATTTTTTGAATTAATTTAATGAAAAGAGTGTTAAATGGGCTCATTTGTCATTGTGAATGGAGACTATGGGGGGGATGGTTAGGAGACAAGTAACTTTTCTAAAGATTGAGTATACTTTGCACGGTATTCTATAATACTAGGTGTATCATCATATCTCCCACCTATAAACTAGCTCGATTGGGTCAAAATCATTATTCCTTATCCTACAATTCCGGTTTTATCTGAAAAATAGATTCTACTTATCACATCTGACACAAAATGCTGACTCATCAAGAAATTATGGAGGCAATATTATGTCACAAAAGAAATTTTTCTAGATTAGATGAAACTAAGTGAAACAACAGTAGTTTTAGTATTTTTAAAGCAAATACAGAAAAAAAGAGTTTATACTTTGTACATGCATGTGATATTTATTGTATTACGTGATATTTCGTTACTTTGATATAGGGTACATATGAAATCATCTCTTTTTATAATAAATTAATAGATTAATAGATATTCATTAACTAAACACGACATAGGCCGATTCTATGCATTTGAGAAGGCTCACAGATTGGATCCGACTTCAAGTGGGCGTGGTGTCCGCCAATTCAAGACTGCACTCCTTCAAAGACTTGAAAGGGTTTGTTTTTTTATTTTATTTCAAAAAATTTCAAAACCAATTACCACCGGTAAAAAAAGATGAAATCCCGCTCATTTTTTTTTCTAAAATTTTCAAATCAAACACAACCATATATATTGCCTTTCTTCCTCTTTCTCCCTCTTGTAAACACAATTTCGAGAAAAAAATTACTTTCTAGCTGCTGCTTCCACCATAAAACATGAGGAGAGAGAGAGATAGTGCTTGACTTGACGACTCGCCGGCGATATCTCCTGTGACTGCTATCATGAGTTCTTCTCACTGGTAATTCGTCAATTTAGTGAAATTAACACATTTTTTAGCAAGATCTAAGTTGAGTTCCTTTTTTTTTTTTTGTTGAGTTGAAGTTGAGTATGGATAAGAGAATTTTCATAGTTGATCAAAGAAAAGTTTTCAAAGATGTGTGCGAAAAGGGAACACCCTATTTATCCCTGATCAAGAAGTTAATTTTATTACGTTCTTTCTTTTAATTAGTATTTTATGTTTTTCGGCTTTTATTAATTTTTATGTTTTGTTATTTTTCTATTTGTGCTTTTCGTATTTATTTGTTATTCATTTATGTTTTGTTCTTCATACTTCTATATGTGCTTTTTGTATTTATTTATAATTTTATTTTTTTACTTTTAAATTTTATTCAATTTTAAAATGTATTTCCTCTTATGTGCAGTTTTTTAGTATTTACTGGTAAGAAGTGCAACATTATATGGTCATTTATAAGCGGTGAGTGTATTTGGTTGGATTTGTAAATGGTGAGTCTATTATATTTTTTCTATTTATTTTCCCATCTTTTTTTTGCTATCATTACTTTTTTCTAGTTTATTTGTTATTTTTTATATATTTTATTTTATTTTTCTATTTTGCTATTTTTCTATTTATATTTAATTCCCATCTAATTTATTTATTTTTCAAATTTGTTAAGTTTTTTTGCCTTTTTTTGGTCAATTACCAGCAGTAATTTGTTATTATCAACGGCAATGTGCTATTTAAAAAAAAAGTTATTTTAATTGTCAGTTTAAAATTATGTGGGTTATTTACTGAAATTTTTTTTCATATGGTTATTTGGATAATATGTGGTTTGTTCATTAAAATTCATTTCTTTTTTATTTATATTCATATATTTTTTACTTTATTCAGTTTTTATTTATTTTAGGCTTAATTACCAGCAGTAATTGAATCATGTCCAGCCTCTTTTTTTATAAAAAAAATTCAAAATTAAAATCATTTTTTATTATTTAAAATGGTAATAGATTATATTTATATTTTATATTCATATTTTAAAAAATATTTCAATATTAGTTTTTTCTATTTGTTTTCCTTTTTTCTATGTTATTTTTTGTGTCCTTATTACCTTAAATTTGTTGACAAAAAATATTTATTCATTAATTATTTGATTTTTATATGAATTATTTCATTTGCAGGTTTTAACACAAGAAAGAAGATTTGGATGTTCGCATAATTTAGCTCAAGAAAATTTTGATATTATGGAAATTTTATTTTTCATGAAGAATATATTTGTAGAAAATAGAGTGTATGAATTTTATTTTTAATGTAAATTGTATGAAATGCTTTATTAAGCAATGATTGAATTATCATTTGGTGTTATTTTGTACATAGTTGATATATATTTGTGCATAGTTGATATATAATTGTTACTAGCAAGTGCAGTACTTATCATCAATAATCCGTCATACTTAGTAAATAAATAACAATTTAATTTATCTTTAAGAATTATCATTACCTACAATAAATATATTAAATTTGATGTCACTATACATAATGTCAATATGCTATACTGATGCATGTCAATTCAATGAAATGATGTGATTAAAATACAAAATCACCTTGAAAACTGTAAATCACCTATATTTTCAATTACCAGTAGCAAACTCAAACTAAATCATCACGTGCCATTACTGCTTACCAGCTGCTTATGTCAGCATGACTCAATCGTCACTCTCGGAGGAAATCTTAGGGTCACAACATATTTTTCCATGTGTTAATGCAAAATAGTTATCTGACTCAGCATTGATGACATTTAATCATAAAAACACTATGACAAAATTTCCATCATAGATGAATAATATAATAAGTTACTTGGTGACTCAAGAAATCTGTATCACACAGACCACACAGTATTCACTGTGTTTGTGTTATAATTTATAAATGGTAGTTAAATATGCTTTTTAATTCTGCGACTGATTAGATAATCCTTTAATTATCAGGAAAATACGCCAACCTTGCAAGGAAGAGCACAAAAAAGCGATGCGAGAGAGATGAAGAATTTCTACCAACAATATTACAAAAAATACATTCAAGCACTTCAAACTGCTGGAGACAAAGCTGACCGGTAATTATTAATTAATAACCAGTTTCCTAAAATATATTCATGCAATATTTACTTTATTTATATATTTATGATTTCATTAAATTAAATTCCTTTTTTTTGTATAGGCACCAAATTACCAAAGCCTACCAAACGACTAACGTGTTGTTTGAGGTCTTGCGAGCTGTAAATCTACAAAATCTACAGAAAGGCGACGAAATGGATCAAGTGGTGAGGTACATTTTTAGTTTGTAATATTTACTTCTTGTTTGTTATTATACTTGAATTTTTTTAATTAAATTTTTTATTTTTTTAAGACATTGGAAACCGAGAAGCAAATCGAGGAGAAAACAGAGATTTAGGCTCACTACAACATTCTGCCTCTTTATCCTGACAGAGTATAAATGAGGCGATTATGCAGTTTCCAGAGGTACTACTTAATACTTCTCATTTTATAACAAATTTTTTTTGGTTATTATTCTTGACATATTTATTTATTTTCAATTTGTAAGATTCAAGCTGCTGTTAATGCTTTGAGAAACATGATCAGAGGGCTTCCTTGGCCGAAGGATTATAAGACAAAGATTAATGAAGATATTCTTTGATTGGCTCGAAAATATGTTTGGATTTCAGGCATGACAACTATATTTCCGAAATGACTGTTTTAGTACCCATTATTATTTTTTTAGAAGCTAAAACATTAAGCATTTTTTTTAACTTGCAGAAAGATAATGTTGCAAATCAGAAGGAGCCTTTAATCTTGCTGCTTGCGAATGTACATATTCGTAACATTCGAAGGCCTGAGAAGCAATTAAGGGTTGACTTAACTTCTCTTTTTTTTTTGCATTGCGCCTTTACCATTAGTTTTTTTTTCTTTTTATTTTATTGTGACCATGAGTTTATTTGAGATTATTTATCTAGAGTTGGATGACCGTGCATTGGATCTCTTGATGAAAAGACTCTTCAAAAATTACATTAAATGGTGCAAGTACTTAGGTCGAAAGAGCAGCCTTTGGTCAGTATCTCACAAAATTAAATTTATTAATCATACTTAATGTTTCATCTGTGTGTTAGCTATTCTTTTACAAACTTGATGAATATTTAAGTCCCCTTGTTTTTATGGCTTTTTGTTCATTCATTTATTTTCTTATTTACGTTATTTAAATAAAATCAGGATGGCAACTATTCAGCAAGAGGTGCAACAACGTAAAGTACTCTACATGGGCTTGTATCTTCTTATATAGGCGGCGAGGCTGCAAACTTGAGATTTATGCCTGAGTGTATTTGCTACATATACCATCATGTATGTTTAAGATTTAAACATTTACCTTATGTTAAATATCGACTTTCTTATATTTCAATATGTAATTATTTATTTTCAGATGGCATTTGAACTTTGCGGAATGCTGATAGGCACTGTAAGTGCTTTGACAGGAGAGTATGTAAAGCCAGCCTATGGAGGTGATAAAGAAGCTTTTTTGAATAAAGTGGTGACGCCAATTTACAATGTTATTGCTAAAATAATACTATTTTATTGTTAAAAAACTCAAGCTTGATATGTTTTCTCATTTTATTTTAAGCATGAATGTGTGTAGTTTTTAATATGTTTGATGTAAATCGTAATTGGTCTTATTTAGGAAGCTGCGAAGAGTAAGAGAGAAAAGGCGAAGCATTCTCAATGGAGAAATTATGATCATTTGAAATTTTGAATGAATATTTTTGGTATTGGATACTCTATTATCTATTTGAATATTTTTTTTTATGCTGGTTTTTTTATGTTACTAATTGAGAAATTAATATATAGGTCTATTGATTGTTTTCGGTTGGGTTGGCCGATGCGATGATGAAACAAATAGAGTATGCTATTTTCTTATATTTATACACATTTATTTTCTTGTTGGTGTTTTTTTCCTTCATGACATGAACCAATAAAAACCAGCAGCATTCACATTTATTTTTCCTATTTTTTATATTATCCTCAAGATAATATAATGCGCTTGTCTTGTTCAGGCCCTTCATGGGAATCGATGTAGAAATGAAAATTGGCCAGGGAAAGTCAATTTTGTGGAGATACGCTCATTTTGGCATATTTTTCGTAGTTTCGATAGAATGTGGAGCTTCTTAATCTTAGCTTTGCAGGTAACTTGTTTCCTTCATGTAAATCTTTAATTTACCATTAACATTTGATGCTTACGACAAAAAAAGGACTTAATTTCTGTAATATTTTTTTCTCATTTTTGTCGTTGGTAGATAATGATCCTTCTTGCATGGGAACGGAGGCGCTCTTATTGATCTTTTTGATCCGGATGTGCTCAAGAAGATCTTGAGCATCTTCATTACTTCCTCATTACTAGATCTTGGACAATGTAAGACCAAATCTGTTCAAAATTTTCCATATTTCCCATATTTAAATTCACAAAAAACATAAAATTTAGTTACACATATTCAGTTGAAATGCTTCTCAACTAAATATTCTCCGAATTGTTTCGTGTTTTTACCATCTTACTTATTCACAGCTATACTACACCAAGTCTTAAACTGGAAAGCACGTCAAAGCATGACCTTCGTAGTAAAACTCCGCTAAATCCTAAAAGTCGTAACTGCTATCGCATGGGTCATAATCCTGCCAGTTACCTACGCCTACACACTGCAGAATCCCACGATTCGCTAAAACTATAAAAGGCTGGTTTGGGAATGGCCAGAGCCATCCTTCATTGTATATCGTCGCGGTGCTCGTTTAATTATATGCCGCCACACATACTGTCTGCTGTTTTGGTTGTGTTTACGCTTTCGAGGGGGTGGACTGAGTCGTTGGATATCGGTCCGATTTTATGATGTGGTTGTCTCAGGTAAATGTTGTTTTTGGGAAGTTTGCAAAAAAAGCCACTGCCTTATTGAAAATTGTGAAAAAGCTCCTCTATTCTTCAAAGATTGGAAAAAATACCCAATTTTTTGAATTTTTGAAGAATGAAGTTTTTTTTCTTTAAATGAGGCAGGGGCTTTTTTTTGTAATTTCAGCATATTGCAGAGGCATTTTTGTGAATTTTCCCTGTTTTTAAATTTTGTACTCTTTTCTTTCCTAGGATTTTTTTTTTTTATTTATATTGAAAATTTGCAGCCTAGGCTCTATGTTGGAAGGGGAATGCATGAAGGCCCTTTCTCCCTTTTTATGTAAAAATATCATTTTCACTTTCATAAATTAACCAAACAATTTGTTTCGATTCAAAGTTTCTCAAATTAAATTGGTGCTATATTAATCCAGGTATACATTGTTATGGGTGATTCTTCTTGTGGCCAAGATGGCATTCAGCAGTGGCGGATTTTAATAGAGACTAGGAGACAGCCGCACCCGTTAGATTTTAAAGTTTTAGTATATATATGTGCTAATTCTACTATATTTTATGATAAATTTATAAGTTATATGTATTCCGCTTCCCAAAAAATTTTGGTATATATTCCACTACAGTCTACGCCCCCCCCCCCAAAACGATTTGAGTCAAAATCCGCCGCTGGCATTCAGTTATTAAATCTTGTACAAGCATAGTTTAAAAATAATTTTAAAAAATAGCCTAAACTGTACATATCATAAAAAGTTTTAGAGATCTAAAATAATATTAGGATAATATTCGCACTACGTTGCGAATAATTTCATTTTAGTATACAATTAAATTAGTATTTCATGTTATATCCTCGATTTCGTGAAATGATTACATCAAAATCTTTTTAAGTTATTGCGAACCATATTATATTAATTTATGTACTGAGTTTCATCAATAACATGTGAATTTTTTATTCACGTGGTGTATATTGTACATAATTTTGGTAATTAAAAACTTTAACAATAAGAATATGAATTCATATTTAAAGAAAATTGGTCATATTAGTTTTTCTTATGTATCATATTGTTTATTTTTCTTATATAGTTTATTCTCTTCTACAAACGCAATGTTAGTATCATTAATTTATATTTCTTCTCGATTTTTTTCATTTTTCTCTTATTAATAAGAAAACTTAAGATAATAAGTAAAGTAACTATATACTCGTGTTACGCTGTAAATATTTCAATTTTTTTAATTATTTTGATATACAATTGATAAACTTACAATTATAAAAATTACATCAACTCTTTGTAAGTTTGAAAAAAAAATATATAAATTAAAATAATATTTAAATTGATTCATAACACATAAACAATATTGAAAATTTATTAAGAGTAAGTTTAGTATTTTTTAGTTATAATTTTTTACATTATAAGATATTTCATCTTATTTTTTAATAACAGATAACTTTATATAACAAATTATGATATTATAAATTAATTATATAAATAACAACCTAATGAAAGAATAAATTATTTTTTTAATAAGGTACTATGAATTAATCTCTATAATCTCAGGGTATATTGATATTTGATACTCAAAAATGTATAATAAATATATAAAAATCAATTTTTTTGTGAGAAGATCTTTAACACAATCCATGATAAGCTTCCCATGAAGTCACCTATCAGAAGACGAGGCAGCCTCCGACCAGAAACTCTGGTCGTCTCTCAAAGTATAGCTGCCAGAGGCCAACTGCCACATGAAGAATAATACATCCTTTCACACAAAAAATGACTGCAATTAATTTCAAATTCAAATTTATAATTAAAAAGTTGAAATTAGTTGAACCAAGGATGATTATAAGTTCATATATGTACTATTATTTCCATTTTTTTTCTTCTTTATGCCAATTTATTTCGTTACGAAACAAAATTACCTGAAAGGCGCGATCTTTAACAAAAGCAACCATGAACAACAAAACCCCAATTGCAAAAAGAAGGAATCCCACAAATGAAGATGTCTGGCTCAACAATGGATCAGCAGGAGTTGATCCTTGTCCCTGTACTAACCCTAAACCTGTAAGCTCATAGAACATCATGAAAGCCCCATATGCCACTGTTATGGCTGAATTAATCAAACATGTTTAGAAAAAGTTAGATGAAGACACCACGGTAAGGATGAAAAGATTATACACTTGTAATGGAATTATTTTGAGAGGGGAGACAAATCAAGAGAGGATATTTAAGAGGAGGATTGGACTACAAAATGTACAAAGAGAGAGGAGTTTTTTAGATATTTTATTTTCGTCTCCGTACAAATTCAAATTTTCATTTTTTTAGGATTGAGATGGATAGAATACTTGAACAGCACATTTCCTGGAAATTTTCGTCCTAAACTTAGTCTATGTTTATAGAAATAATAATCAAGTTATTAACAATAATCAATCAAGTCCACCATTATTTAATTTTTCTTCGTCAACTTAAGTCTATCTTTCTTGAAATAATAATCGAGTTATCAGCCATCATCAATCAAGTCCAGCATTATTGAAATTTTCTTCCTCAATGAAAGATTAAAAAAAAGATCAACTGGGCTAAGGAAATCAGTTGCTGATATTTATTTATAAGGATTAATGCACTGTTATTCTCTAGACTTTATTTGAATTGCAAGTTAGTTCAAATTACAACATAGTTCATAAAACGTTGAAATTAAAAAAAAAATTGTTCAAATTACAAAATAGTCTATAAAACATTCAAATTATCCATTATACACACAATTTGTTTGAATCATACGGTTAAAATATCACAAATGTTCAAATAATGCATAAACAATGGAGCTTTAAATTTGGACACACACCTAAATCTATATTCTAGCAAGTGTATACATGTAATATCATATTCACATACCCAATGGTTATGGGTATAATTATTTCCATATCTGATCCAGGGTATTCTTTTATACCCCATACTCGCCTGGCTGGTTTTGATCTATATATATTTTTTTTGTTGAATCAAATGTGTATTATTTAGAGTTAACAGGAAGTCTTGTTTAAAATAAACTAAGATAAGAAATAAAAGATGATCATGTTGTGTACATTACCCTAAAATCACTTGAATTTCATTCAAACTAGACTAAATAAACAGAAACAATACCTGGCTCGTGTATCATTTTACAAAAACAGAAAAAAATATCCCACAATAATAAACAACAAAAATCTCAAAAAAAATAAACACTAATTACAACACACACACACCCAAATTACCTCTAATAAACATAATATAATTACTTAATTAATTAATCTGTAATTAATTAATCAGTCGTATTTTTCGCGCCAAGATTTGACGAGAAAGAGCACCCACGACAGGCTCAGCATGACATCACCCGCCATCTGGCGCGGCCAGTCTTTCGCCAGAAATTCCAACCGCCTCTCAAAATACAGTCGCCAAAGTCCAACTGTAACGTGAAGCAACACACAGCCTTTCGCAAAAAATGACTACAAAATAATGAAATTTATTAAGATAAAACATTAAAGTTTGAGATTGTTGTGTATTTGATTGCTATTGATAAGAGTAATGTACTGTAGCATGTTTATTTTGTTATGTTAATATGTTTATTCTTTGTGCTAATATCAAGTAATGAAAGTACAGAAGTAATTATTTATATTTAACTAAATAAAAGGGGAAATGATCCAGTAGGATAGAAAAGTTAGAATTAGATTAATTCAATTCCCCTGACTTGAACTGTAAATTAAGTATCAGATCAATACTGAACTTAACTTTGCTTAACTCTTACTTCACTGCTCTAATTACTATACTAATCAGTAATAAACCACTTTAATGACATCATTCTCCTAAAAGAACTAATAAATTTTCTTCTTTTTTTTTTTTTTTTTTTTTTTTGAGGAAATTTTGTTCTTCGTTTTAATCACCAAAAACAACAACAAAAAAAAAAAATAAAAACCCATATTTTTCCACCCTTTTCATTTTACAAATTATTTCCTTTCAGAAACTACCTGAAAGTCGCGATCTTTAACAAAAGCAACCATGAACAGCAAGAACCCAATCGCAAAGAGCAGCAGTCCGGCGAAGGAATCCGAGGTCTGGATCAGCAGCTGGTCCTGCGGCGTCGACCCCCGGAGCTTCCTCGCCGTCTCGTGGCCGTGCCCCAGCGCCGCGAACTCGTTGAAGTAGAACATCATCAGCGCCCCGCACGTTACCGCCACCGTCGCATGAAGCAAACAAATCGCGAAAAACCCCGATGATGAAGAAGAAGAAGAAGCCATGAAAAGATTGTATAATTGTAGTAAAAACGAAACTATTTGAGAGGGGAGAGAAATTGAGAAGCCATTTGTGAAAGGATTGGTTCAATCAAAAAGCACGAAATGAGAGGGTTTTGGGATTCTGTTTCTGATGTGTAGTAATAAATAATAATGAAGAAGAAGTAATTCGGGTCGGATTTCATTCTTAAAGATCCGAACCCGTTAAATCCTCTCCATTTGCTCTGATGAGGGATTTTTTTCAAGGAAAATTTACAAATAGCCCCTATCTTTTCTTAATATTATAAAAATCCCCTAACCTTTCAAAATTTATAAAAACCCGCTTGTTAGAAATGTTTTCCTTACAAATACCTTCCTCCATCCAAGTTCTCATCCATTTAATGGTTAATTTTTTAAAATGACCAAAATACCCTCACCTGTATTGAATAAATTAAATTAATAGATAAATAAAATAAACAAAAAAGTAAATAAAAATAAAATAATTTAAATAAACATAAAATAATTAAAAAGATAAAAGAGTTGAAAAGTAAAAATAATTAAATTAAATACAAAAATTAATTAATTAATACAAAAATAAAAAAACAAAAACAAAAAATAATTTTAAAAATAATAATAATTAAAATTAATTAATTAATTATTAATTAAAAAATAATTTTAAAAATAATAATAATTAAAATAAATAAAGATTACTGATATAAATTTTTTTATTTAATACAAAAGAAGGTTTTTTGTATCAATAATGAGTCGGACGAATCTTGCCTCTGTTTATTGGGAGGAAAAATTATCTTTGTACTAATTAACACTTCGTAGAAAAAAAATTGGATTTGGGGGAGCAGGGGGAGGCACGTGATTGGAATTCACTCTTCTTTTGCAATCGGGAATTGTTCTTTTTCCGAAGGACAAATACATAGAAATAGTATGTATTTCAAAACTTGCATCTAATATTTCAAAACATATTTCACAAAAAAACATTGTCTTTTAAAACAATATTTTTTTATTTTTTAAATACCGAATATTATTGATTTTGGTGATGATGATTAAATTGTTAAGTACACAAAATTATTAGAATATTTTTTTCATATTAATAAATGTTGTAATTAATATCAAATTTATTTGTTTGCGAAATAGTAGATTTTTGTTGTAAAATAAAAAATGACAAAAAAAATATATAATCTAATAATTAAATGATATAATATTAATATGTATAATGTTTTGAACATTTTTTATTTACTACTCAACATTACAAACACTAATATTTTTGGTGCTTTAAAAACCGTCGAAAGGCCAAAACATATTTTTATTATTTATAAAAAGGTCGTTATCGAATATATTTTTGAAAGATTGGTATAAATGAAAAAGGCCACCTGATAACACCAACAATGGAGTCTCCAGCTTGGAAATAAATGGAGAGGTTGAGAACACGAGATACTTTTCTTCAACACTGTTTGGAGTTTTGAGATATTTCTATTTTGGTTTCTGTGTGCTTTCAAGATTCAAATATTTCATACTTTTTTAAGGATTGAGATGTACTGTACATTCCCCAAAGGCAATCTGCCAGTTGTCTGTATAAATATTCTCCCTGGACTTGATCTATACATACTACAGTACTTTAAAGGGGGTATGAAAATACTAGTTAATTTTAATTAATGTATTGAACTGTTATAGTATTAGAAACCGATGTAAGCTAATGTTACTAAGTTTGGGTATTAAAATATTGCAGAATTAATTGGATAATTAAGGCCCAACTTTGTGTGGTTAGAAAATTAAAGATTGGATTCTTGACAAGGAATCATAAAAAAATATTGAAGAAAATGACTGCCATACAGTACTACTATTTGGTAATGGTTCACCATGAACCGAGCAGAGAAGATGCCACCTGGATGATTTGCTGACGTGGCATGTTTGCAATGGCTTTCGCATTTGGACAGATGTTGCCTTAATTTTTCTTCGTACTTCACAATAGTGTCATATTGATGTGACACAAACTATTTCTTTTTTTTTCCATTTTATGCCCCTAGGCCGACATAAACAATTATTTAAAAGCTTGTATATATCTAATTCATATGTTTAGATATTTTACAAATGAAAATATTTAGATAACCACTAATTAAATATGTCGGTAAGCTCACTGTCATACTAAACATGATAATCAATTCTATAAGTTAGTCTGATTTCATGTCTATTTCGCCCAATTGCATTTAATTATTCATAGTTAATAAAATAATATTACAAAAATATATAAAATTTAAATATTATTTTACTAATTTTTCCTACCAATAATCTCCACACGAACAAACCCCGTTTTCAAAATGATGAAACCGATTTATATCTCTCACAATAATCACTTTATTTTCCAACTTAGACATAAATTTAATCACGTTATGACAATCCACACAGATCCTCAAGTTCTTCGTAATTCGAATTTCCTGCTCTGATATGAAATTAATCAAACCAAAAACAACTGCGAGTCTCTCACTATGATATAATAATGACTCTTCTTTAGACTCTTCTTCTATATCATGAAGGGAAGAATTGGTCGAAGGAAAATATCCCATTTGTTTAATTTTGGGCATAATATTTTCTAAATAATTATAAATTTCTTTCATTTGCGGATGAGTCCTCTCACAAACCCCAAATCGGTGAATTTCGCCCTTGAATTCAATCAAACTAAACCCTTGAACTTTATTTACGTTACTACCCCTCATAATTCTTCTAATATTTTCTACATCTTTCCATCTAGATTTAGCCGCGTAAATATTCGACATTAAAACGTAATGGCCCGAATTTTCTGAACCTAATTCGATTATTTTATCAGCGATTTTTTCACCTAAATCTGAATTGTTATAATTCCTACACGCATTAAGTAAGGACCCCCAAATGCTTAAATCAGGTTTAATCGGCATTTTTTCAATTAATTTTTCCGCTTCATTTAATTCGCCCGCTCGAGCCAAAATATCAACCATGCATGAATAATGGTTCAACTCCATTTTAACACCAAATTTTTCGATCGAATTAAATATATTTTTTCCTTGTTCCACCAACTTTGCATGGCTACATGCAGAAAGAAGGCTCGTAAAAGTTGCATGATTTGGCTTAACTTTTGACTCAAGCATCTCATCGAACAGTTTGAGTGCATGTTTAGCTAAACCATGATATCCAAAACTAGCTATCATTGCGCTCCAACAAACTACATCTTTATTAAATATTTGATCAAATACTAACTTGGCAAAATTTATATTCCCGCATTTTGCGTATGTGTCGATTAATGCGGTAGAGACTAATATGTTAGTAATTACACCTGTTTTAATTGAAAATCCATGAAAAGTTTCCCCTGTTTTTAAAACGCCTAATCTAGCGCAAGCTAGTAAAGCACTTAATAAACTTACTCTGTTCGGTTTAACTCCTCTATTTTGCATAAGACAAAAGAAATTCAAAGCCTGGATATTGCAACCGTTGTTTGAATATCCAGAAATCATGGAAGACCAAGAAACCAAATCCTTGTTTTCCACTTCATCGAACACTTGTCGAGCGATTTCTATCTCTCCACATTTTGCATACATGTCCACAAGAGCTGCACTGACATAACGATCTTTCACACACCCAAAACATATCGCGTGCTGATGGAGAATTCTTCCATTTTTAATGTCAGATAAAGCTCCACACGATTTGAGAACAAACGGGAAGGTGAAATTATCAGGCTTAAAATCGGGTAGTAAACCTTTATACAACTGAATTGAGAACTCAAAACGGCCATGGTTGGTGCAAGAGCGAATGATGGAATTTCGCAAGAAGGAAGAAGGGTTGGAAATGGAGGGAAGGAGAAGGAGAGAGGAGTCGAGAAGGCCGAAAGAGAGGTAGGAGAGAGCGAGTTTGGAGAGAATGGAAGAATGCTGAAGACCCAGAAGGATGAAACGAGAGTGGAGTTGCTTCAGAAGAGAAGTTGATGAACATGATTCGATTAGAGAGAGGAGAGCAGAGAGAGGTGGAGGAGTTGATTTTGGGAGGGAGAGAAGAGAGAGCACTCGTTGAAGAAGGAGCATTTTATTCACGCTCAGTTTTACAAGGACAGATCGAAAGATCGATTATATGACTAGTTTTTATTTCAAGAGATTTTTATGATCTGTCCCTATACAATATTGATCTGTGAATATCACTACATTCACAAGGTTTTATGAAGCTTGTTAGGCCTCCATAGGCCTTTATATTAATTATTATTATTATGAAGATTGTTGAGCCTCCATGGGCCTTCATATTAATTATAATTATATACTCTTTTATATTAATAAAGCCTACCTTTATTAAAGCTATTTACTATTTTAAATAGTTATTAAAGCTACTTTAATTGAATGGAATTTCAGATGAAGCATGTTACTTAAATAAACTAATAATTCACACAAAGTTACTGAGATTCTTTACTTGGTTGCAAAATAGCTATGTTTACTAGTTATTAAAGCTATTTCAATTGAATGGAATTTCAGATCAAGCATAATACATAGATTAACTAATGATTCACATAAAGTTCCTGAGATTCTTTGCTTGATTGTAAAATAGCAATGTTTTTTCAAGTAATTATTAAAGCTATTTTAATTGAATGGAATTTCAGATCAAGCATAATGCATAGATCAATTAATGATTCACGTGAAGTTACTAAGATTCTTTGCCTGCTTGTAAAATAGTACGTTTATTTAAATAGTTATTAAGGCTATTTTAATTGAATGGAATGTCAGATTAAGCATAATACACAGATTAATTAATCATTCAAATAAAGTTACTCAGATTCTTTGCTTGATTGTGAAATTTTCCTAATTCAAAGATTCTTCATTCATACAATACAACGTCTTGCCTAAGCAAAAACCAAAATTCTCTTCTCAATCATCCTAAACAAAATCTAAAACGTGGAAAAATTAAATTAAAAACCTCTGTACAAAATAAAATCAACATAAAACAACACAGCTCCTATCTTCTCCATTGGCAATTTTCGCTCCAATTCGATTCGATTATTTGAAACCCAAAACCAAAACCAAAATCGAATCACTGAAATTGCTTCTCCAGCTACGAATCACCATCGCCATTGTTACTCCTCTTCATAATCAAAGCCACAAAACTGGCCACCGCGCAAACAATGGCGGCCAAGTTACCCTCTTTCAACAAAACCCTAATAGCCAAACTCACAATATCCTTCGTCGCCTTCCTCGCCTCCTCAACCAACGCGCTCCTCGGCTTCCCGAAGAAGGTCAGAAGCACCAGAACAGTGATCCACGTCACGACGGTGGCCGGCACGGCCACGGCCAACGCGGCGCCCATGGAGATCAGCCCAAAAACCAACCCATAAAGCACAGACGCATATAAAGCCGGCAATGGCGAGGAGGAGTTATTGGAGGCATACCATGACCGAATCGAGAGTAATAGATTCCAAGATGAAGAGATGAGAACTGTGTAGACGAGAAGGAAGAGGCAGGCCCAAGTGCGGCGTTTGCTGAGGAGCTTGAAGAGGATGAGACTCCATGGTGGGAAAGAAGAGGATTCAGAAGAGGAATCGAGATCTGCCATGGATTTGGTGGTAAGAGTGAAAAAGAAGAAGAGAAGGTAGATGGAATGGAAGAGGAAAGGATAATAAGGGAGGTGGTTTACTTTACCTCTTTCTTTCTTTTTTTTCTGACTTTTTTTTATATAGCTTTGGAGGCAAAAAAAATTAGCTAACTGGATACAGAAATAATTGAATATCTAGTACTCCCGTCAGGCTTCTGACGGTAGTGACTTTTTTTTTTTTTTTGATTTTATCAGCGAAACTCTTACTCGGAATCAGAAAAAAATGCATTACCACCGAGGGCTTGACGGTAGTAACCCACTATCGCCAAGAAGCCTGGCGGTAGTATTAAATTCTCAATAATACTCAATTATTTCTGTATGAGTGCTAGTTAGTTAATTTTTTTTGCTACCGATGTTATTTTAAGAATTTTTTTTTTTTCTTTCTTTGTTTTGCTTTGTTGTGGGTTTCACCTCACCGTTGGGCACTTGAGTTTGGTCGGTATCACTTGGTTAGAAAAGACAACGGGATGGAATGCGGATCCTTTGTGGTTTATAAGAATGTGTGATATGGGAAACAAGCTAGAAGTCTAATTAATATGTATGAAAAATTAAAATAACTAGGATATTTCCCGCGGTTATTAAAATCTTTGTAATGCTCTATTTGCATTTCCTTATAGAAGTATTGTGAGATTGTAAGGCGTGTCATAATAGAAGAAAAGACGAAAAAACAAAAAATTACAAAATAAGAATAAAGATATGTCAAAAAAAAAAAAAATAGAAGATGGGTCAAAAATATAACAAAGTAGGGAGGAATGTAATATAGAAGATACGTCACAAAAAAAAAGTTAATAAAGGTGCCTTCAATGTAAATCACCAATATACTTAATGCCAAGAATTAAGATATGCAAGTGCTTCCAATATAACATGACTCAAGCTCTTAATATTTTGGATAACATTTTGATTATCTAATTAGTTGTCAATGGACATAAAAGAAAGAAAATCCTGAATATGAATAAAACGGACCCCTATACCACTCAACATCAAGCTAGACATCTTTTATTTTATTTTTTTTATCACATTGAATCTGATTAAGGTCACACTCACACTTTTTAGCTCTTATATGATTTGTTTACGGATGTCTCTCGTACAAGGCTATTTTGATACTTGTTTGGCTTGCGAATACCATCACATATTTGCCCTTTGAGTGACTTCACGGGCATTTCTGGAAATATTTTCTATGCCGATCTTTTCCGGTGTTCTTCGAGGAAATATGAATAAACATAAACCAAGAGCCGTTACCATATCTGCTTTGTGAATACACCAAAAGTGCATCGTAATAAAAAGAATACAAGTTCCAAGTCAAAAAAAATATAAGGAATAAACTGTAATTAGTAGAAAACTGGACTGGAAAAAAAATAATATACCCCTTTATAATATGAATTTTTTTTTTTTGAAGTGGCCAAAAAAATAATAATAATTAAGAAAATAGCTTAATTTTGAAAATATTTACAAAAGTGACCGTTTTGCTCAGTCACTAGGCGAAACTCCCAGTAACGAGGCGAAACACAGTTTCACCTAGTGATTGGACGAAACTGACATGTTCACATTGTTTCGCTAGTGGCTGGGCGCAATAGACATTGTTCCACCCAGTAAAAAAAAAATTGTCAGTTTAGTCCAGTCACTGGGCGAAACTGGCACTGTTCACACTGTTTCGCCTAGTCACTGGGCGAAACATGTACTGTTCCGCCCAATCAAATTTTTTTTTGGCCACTGTTTCGCCCAGTGAATTTTTTTTTGCCAGTTTCGCTTTTTTAGCTTAATTCAGTGGGACAAAAATGAGAAAATAGATGTTTCATTCCGCCACTGGGTAAAACTAATTTTCTATAGACCCTTAGCTGTTACGAGTTAACTGTTTGTCTGATAGTGCCTGTGCAACTAGGTCATCTGCTTTCAAATAAGAAAACTAATTTTTTAAGATAAAAAAAACCTATTTTTGTAGACTATGTCTATACACATTTGCATTTAATTATGAGACATATTATTAATTTATTACATGAACAATAAAAAATAAATAGTGCTCGTTGGTAAGGTAACATTGGAAGATATATTTTTCAAACTTCTCATGTGAAAAACATCTCTTATGTTCCTTATTTCTTCAATATCTTTATTTATCTAACAATTTTTTGTGTGAGAGACAGACAAATTATTTGTATATATTTATTAATTAAATAAAAGAAATACTAATGTAATTTGAGATTATAATCCTTCAATTAACAAATGTACTCAATTAGTTGGATTATGAGTTTTCAATGATCTATATGTCATTATTATATATGAAAAACTCTAGAGAAAAATGATATGAGTATGTCTCTAATTGTTTTTTTGGTAATATAAATGAAATATTTTTACTGGCAAAAAATATTCACTGGGCGAACAGTGGCAAAACAAAAAAAATTTTTACAGGTCGGAACAATACCTGTTTCGCCCAGTGGCTAGGCGAAACAGTGTGAACAGTGTCAGTTGGCAAAAAAAAAAAATATTGGGCAGTATAGTGCATGTTTCGCCCAGTGGCTAGGCGAAATAGTGTGAATAGTGCCAATTTCGCCCAGTCACTAGGCAAAATTGTGTTTCACCCAGTGGCTGGGTGAGACCGTCACTTTTGCAAATATTTTCAAAACTAGACTATTTTCTTAATTATTATTTTTTTTGTTGCCACTTCAAAAAAAAAAAGTCTTATAATATCTTCAAATTATCACAATATATTTATTATGCTTTTTTTTGGGGGCATCCATGATATTTTCCCTTTTGCAGGGTTTTGATGATATTTTGCAAGAGGCAAACTCTAAACATCACAACAGAGCATATATTCATATTTAAATATATATATGCCTAACTTTTTTTTAAATAGTACGTAACTTAGTATTTGAGGGTAAATATATCACATAACATTCGTTTTCAACATAACAACGGACAATCCCTCTCCCCCCCGATTCTAGCATCCAAAGAAGTAGAGAAAAGAGATCACGTCGTCTCTATTTTGAGGACCGTTGGATGGGGTGATGTGATTCGATATGAACCGTTCGATCATTTAGAGTTTCTGATATTTTATGGCGGTTTCTGTGTAGTTAGATGGTGTCAGAATATGATTGGTTGAAATTCGGTGTTCTGCGTTCTATCCTGATTTAGTGTGAAATGTCAAATCAAATATAATTAATTATTTTGAAAATTAAACTGTGTAACTTATGTGTTGTGAGTTATAATATCAATAACCGCCGAATACTAGCTATACATAATTCATTCCTAAATAATAATAATTTTTTAAAATAATGATTTATCAAAAAAAAAGGGTCCACATGTCACTCTCTTTCTCTCTCTCCCTCAAATAAAAAAAATAATGATTTCCAAAATAAAAATATAATTAATTATTTTAAAAATAAAAAAAAAAAAGATGTGGGTTATAATATCCTCTTTCACCATACTCGCTCGCATAATTTTCTAATAATAATTATTTTTTAAATAATGATTTATCAAAAAAAAAAAATAAATAATATTTATTTTTAAAAAAATAAATAAATAAATTTATTTTCCAAAAAAAAAATGTGGGTTCCATCTGTCTTTCTCTCTCCGGTAATTTTTCCCAACGTTTTATTTCAAAATATGATTTTTTTAGTAGCTCATTTTTTTTTGTGAAAAAAATGAAAAATAGAAAAATAGAACGCACCATTATGTTTTCTCATAATGACTTTCAATATATCGTTTTTTCAATCAACTGGATTGAATATCACAATGTCAGATAACATTATGACTCATTCATAAATAAAAGTAATAATAATTTATCAAAAAAAATGCGGGTCTCATGTGTCACTCCTTTTATCTCTCACTCAAGTAAATAAAAAAAAAATTAATAATTAAAAAAAAAAGTGGGTCCTCTCTTTCTCTCTCCCTAAATAATTAAAATAAATAAATCATTTCTCAAAAAAAAAAAAAAAAAAAAGTGGGCTCCATGTGTGTGACTCTTTTTAAGGTAATTTTTCCTAACGTTTTCTTTCAAAATATGATTTTTCAATAGCTCAATTTTAAAAAAAATGAAAAATATAACAAGGATGATGAAATCTTTCATTCAAGACCTCAATTGTTGTACTTTCGAATGAACAATTATGTTTTCTCATAATGACTATTAAAAATAATATATATATATTTTTTATGATTATTAATTCATAAGATAAATTTAATTTGTTAATTCTTCTAGTATTTTTAATTTTCTGAACAATGTTCTCAAGCTATTCCTCTGTAAAAGAAAATAATTTATTTCATTAGAAATTTCTAAAACTATAGCGATTAATATGATAATTTCCTCATAATAGTAAATAAAGTGGATCTTAAATGGGACCCACTTGTGCTGTTTTATTTTTAATGACATGACATTTCTCATGAAATCTCAAAAAGAACAACAAACTTCAAATGAACCAATTAATGAGTACAAAAAATCAAATAAAATAAAAATATAAATGGCCCACACTAAACCACAACTTTATATTTAGCGGTCCATAGATATGTATGTGTCTGCGTGGCCCCTTGAGAGAGTCCAAACCGCAATGCCTCCGAAAAGGGGTTAATTGGTCTTTGTAAGTATATACCTAAAAAGTAAAAATAATATATAAAAATAAAAAAATAGTATATAAAAATAAAAAAATAAAAAATATATAAAGAATAAATAACAATATATTAAATAGTAAAACAATATATAAAATGAGAAATCAATATATAAAATGAAACAAAACAGTATATCTATATTCAGGCCGTCTTCTAATAATATTTATTGTGTTTGTACATTTCTCTTTTGGAAAATGAGTGTAATTATTGAATATACTGGTAGAATGAATTAACATAGTTTATGTAAATTTTATATGCTAATGTTGCTACTTAAGAAGTGAGATATGATAATTCTGATATGTAGTTTTCTCTCTTTTGCTTATGTAGAATTAAAATGAAGAGTGAGATAACAAATATTAATCAATACGAAATAACAAATATTTTTGTCTTTAAAAATTAGAGCAAAGATGGGATTTTATAAAATCCATATAAATGTTATTAATTTGTTAAGTTAACATATGGAGACTAATGGGTAATGATTCGTTTATCCCTAAAAAAAAATAGAAGTGCTAAAATGTCCAAACGGTATATGTGAAAGCATGCAAGGACGATAGATTTAATTATAAATTAACCAAAATAAACATAAGTAACTACTGAACTTAAATTAATAAATCCCTAGTGCCTACAAGCAATTGAATCCAAATCATAATTTCTAAACAGAACATAACAAGTTGCTTCAAGCCTTCAATATATAATTGCTACAACATAATAATGTGGAGGTTCAAGAATTTGTTTAAAACTCTAAACATTATTTGATTGGTTTTAATTCCCATGGTTAGGATAAAGTTAGTTAGCTATATATTTACTAGTTAACTGGCTCACCATTCTGAATTAAAAATCCTAGCTTAAGTTTATTAAGTCTACAAGGTTTTAAATGACTAAATTTAATTAATTTTACACTCAATAAAAGCAAGTTTAAATATTAGAAAATGAGTATATGTATAAAAATACCTACCTACCCATTGAACTGGCAACATTACAGAATATATAAGGTTTAATATGCTAGTAATACATCATTATAACAAAACAAATCATTAAAATCATAAATATAACCTGGATTACGTAGGTTCAACATGTCACATATTACAAAATTATCCCACTAACACAACCTTGTGTCACACTAGACACAATGACACATAATATAAAACACTAGGTTATTTAATAATTTAAACTATAATATTAAGTACTATCTTAACAAGCCTATCACTTCCAAAGTCGTCCACGTCTTCCCGAGTCTAGAAAACCTGCATGTAAAACAATCATCAAAAAACCAAAAAAAAAGTATAATTTATGCAAAAAGATAAATGAAAAATTAATAAATAAACCAGAAGAATAAAATTCCATATCATCTTTGTAGATTTACCCTCACAAGCTCACAATTTTAATGGAAGAAAAACAATTTTTTTTTTCTTAATATATTTCTTATTTCTTGTCTCTTACAAAACAAAATTGATTTTATTTATAGGCTAAATAGTTCATGCATAATAAATCACATTAAATCATAATATTACACTCAAATAATTATTCAAGTACATGATCCATATTTCTAGATGATGAATACATATATTACAATTCTTTAGATGAATTTACATAGAAAAAACACAAAAATTATTTCTTTTGACTTGGTCTTATCAACAATCTTCAGAATCGCAAAGAACCTGTATCACCAGCTCAAGATTGAAATTATTGAACCTTAAAACCTCCCTAATCCACATTCATAAACCCCATTTTCTTCAATTCCGTCAGCATCAACGCCTCAATAGAATTTTCCTCCCATTGAACCATTTTGCCATTGTCCAAATCAGCTGCCTTTGGAGGCAGGGCAGCTTCTGTCAAAACCTTCATTGGTTCAACAAAGTTATCCTTGTTGGTTTGACATTTACTTCTGAGTTTGGATTTGGAACTTCTTCTGCGATTTCAGACGAATTTGGTTTCTCCACAACCTTTTTTTGTATAATAAAAATGGAATTCATTAGCAAAAAAAAATATTAACAAGATCAGTATTTGTTGAGTAGACATGTAAAAAAAACGTACCACAACAAGGGCACAAACTCAGAGTCCCAAACTTAAAACCAGATGGTGTTGAAAGTTGCCAAACCGAATAATAACGGGCCGGTTTTAAAGGCGCCATTAAATCAACCTATACATTTATCTTCTGATTCACATTCAGACCATCAACAGGAATCTACACAACATTAATATGAAAAAAGTTAGTTTTCTTCCTAAAAAATCCCCTAAAAAATTCGGCATATGGCAAATAAAAAACATGATAATAATGAAACCTACTTTGTTCCAGCGGGTTTGCTAAAATCTTTAATTAAGTAGCTTGAAAGAAATCCGCTGTTCGGTCCATTGTGTACAATTTTTGAAGGAAAAATATATTTATCCCCCGATAAACGTCCCCTCCTAGTCCACCGTTTATCACTGGTAAACGGGTCCCACATTTAATTAAAAAAAGAGGATCCCATTTATCAATGACAAACGATGGACTGAGGGGTTGTTGGAAGGATGTATTTATAATCCCATTTTTGAACTGGATCCAAACCCAGAATGCATGTTCTGAAATTTTAAAAAAAGATTGACAAATTGTCATTTGTAGCATTTGTTGTTGGAACATTGTTAACAATACTATAAAAAAAAATAATTAGTTGTGTCATTAGAAATCATAAAATTTTGAAGGAACAACTTGTGATGTTACAGCTGTTTTGAAGCTCATTGACGGTTTGTCAGACAAGAGCACAGTTCTATTAATTTGATCATACTTAAGCCGTTTTTTTGTCAAAACACGGTCCGCATAGATGATAGATTCCTTCCCTAAAATAAAAAAATGTTTACCATTTAATAAATTTATATAAGATGATAAAAAAAAATCCAATTCTTTATTTTAAAAGATGATAAAAAGCTGTCATCAAACTAGTCCAACAAACTTTATTTTCCAACTAAATTTACCATATTTAGAAAATTTAATAGGTTAGTGTGAGTATCTACCAAAATATAAACAATCAAAGTCAAGAATCATTTGATAGATTTGGCCCTGGGGTTTATACACACATTTCCCCAGCAGTCCTCCAATCCACCGTATATCACTGATAAATGAGGCCCACTTATTTTTAAATATATGTAGGACTCGTTTATCAGTGGTATATGGATTGGGGTCCTTGGGGCCTCTGCTCTACACTTGCCCTCATTTGATAAGCATCACATATTCTAATTATGTCATCATACACCTCGTACTCATAAAATTCATGATCATCCACACATGAGATGGATCTGTGTGGCCCGGGTTCACGAAGAAATGATACACCACAGACCGGCTGGTACTGTTCTGAACCGCAATTGTAGAATCTATAGGGACCAACATTTTGTTTCATTGCACGGTTTGTTTTGTTATTACTCATTTCAGCTTTACGCGGTCTACTACAACCACTATACAGAATATTAGATTCTTTTTTTGAATTGTTATTATCTATTTCCATTGGTTGCTCTAGTCTAGGGTTTATGGGTTTGACTAGGTTTTAGTTGAATGCTGATTTTAAGGGGGTTTAGTTTTTGTTTGATTATTGCGTCGCGTAAATTAGCATCGTCTCGTAGCGTTACAGAGTCTCCATCTTCATCTATGTTGAGAATCAAGTTTTTTTCGAGGGGTATTTTGAAAGATTCACGGATCTTGGTTTTAAGTTTCAACATGTTTATATCTATCAGATCGCCATTGACGCATGCATTGAACCGTTTGATCACTGTGCTTGACCTAAAAATAGATGTAAAATAAAATTTAGAAACCTTAATCATGCCGTTTACGCATGATTCTTTTTTTGAATTTTTATACGGTGGCTCATACGTCTCCACGTAGTTTTCAGAAAAAATCCGGCAAGCCGGGCTCGAATAAAGAAGCTTCATGGGTTATTGAAAAATGGTATAGAGAGACGTCCAACTACAGTTAAATGCTTTACAAATGAACTAATAATCTTCAAAAGAAACAAATAATCAACAATAGGAACTAATCATCAACCAAAGAATCCACGATTAAAGTATGGGAAAACAAGAGATGAACCTTCAAAACGGTGCTCCACTAGAATGGATCAGTCGTCCTGGCGAAACTACAAGGATTCATGGCGGAAATAAACAAGGTATGAAGAAGAATACGAAGATTTGGTGGGGACTTGACTGGTTTGGTTTTATCAGAATTTAAAGAGGGCAGTGTAGCGTCCACATGATAAAAAGTTCACAAAGTTTACACGATGTGAATTCTGCTCTATCACTAAATATAACGATCAATATATACATTCTGTGGTACACAAAACAACCCATTCACTAACATGGTTCATGTGTTTAATAGTAACTTGGTTCACAGATTTTTGAAGATGAAGATAGTAATGATGAAAATATTTGAATTGGCTTGCCTCGTTTGGAGTTTTTACGCAGTTTTTCTAGAATTTTGAAGATGGCCGGTAAACAGATATTAAAGCGAACAAATGCATCCTGTGAGATAAATATATAACCGAATATGATAATGACGTAATTCTTTCATCCATTGTTTTTTAGGATGGAAATTCTTCCATCCATTGTTGTACTGTAACATTTTATTGGTCAATTATCCCATCTCTTTGAATTAATAATCTTAATAAAAGTTTATTACGTATACAAATTATTATTAAACTTCAATTAAATTTGCAGCATGACAGAATATATGGCCGGAAGCGGATTCTGAATATTTGAATCATCTCATTATCACAAGCAAAACTAATATTTAAACCATAAATATAACTTGGATCAACCTGCCTCATATTACAAAATGAGCCACTTAACACAACCACACCAACAAAAACTCCCCAAGATAGGTGACACTTGCATCATATTATAAAACCCTAAGTTAATTAAACTATAACAACAAGTATTATATTAAGTTTAACACAACACTTCAAAAGTACTTCACATCTTCCCCTCGAGTCTAGACCTACAATAAAAAAGCAGCAAAAAGAAAAACAAAATCAGTTTCATATGCAAAAATAAATTACTAAATTAACAAAATAATTAACTAAATAGAAAATTACCATTTCATCTTCACCAGAGTCGCAAAGAACCTGAATCGCTAGCTCAAGATCAAAATTGTTAACCCTCAAAACCTCCCTACTCAAATCCTCATTCTCAAACCCCATTTCCACCAATTCTTTCACCATTTTTTCCTCCAAAACACGTTCCTCTTCATGGACCGTTTTGCCCTTGTCTAACTCATCCGTCATCAGATTCTGAGCAGCCTCTGATGAAACCTTCATTGGCCCAGAATTTAACCCTTGAGCCAGGTCTACAGCTATTGGATTTGTGATTTTAGGTTCACTTGTTTCAGATGAAATATTTGGTTTCTCCACTACCTGTTAATTATTATTTTGCAAAATATTAAGGTAAATCACCTCAAAAAATATATATATATAAAAGAAAATACATTAATAGAACAAAAAAATAAGCTTAATATTTGTTTTGAGTAAATACCTCAATAATAAGAGAAAACTGAGCTCCAAACTTAGAACCAGCTCGTGTTGAAAGTTGCCAGACAGAACTATATCGGCCTGGGAGTAAAGGCGCTTTCAAATCAATCGATACATTTACTTTCTCATTCACGTTCAGGCCTTTAAGAGGAACATCCTGTGCAAAATAATAAATTAAATCAAATAAATACATGTATATAAGATAGCCCTAAATGATAGAAGCTAGCAGAATTATTGACGGATAAATGCACATTAGTCCTTGTACTTTAAATTGAGTGGCATAACATTTAGATCCTTAATACTTTAAAAATATGCACTGTTAGTCTTTATGCTAACCAAAAAAATTAACACATGTATCAAAATTTTATCTATACTCATTTTGGCACTTGAAATCATAAATATGTACCCCTAATATGGTTCAAACAAAAACTGTCAAAAAATTACTGGATATTTCAAATACAAATATTCAGCATTTATGGGATAATAGAAGATTTTCTAAACATTTTAATACATGATTTTTTTTTCATTTATTTATTAAAAAAAAAAAGGTAAAGAAAAATGAAACAAAAATTAAATTCTTCAAAAGTTAGGAGGGCAAGGTTTAATATATAAAATTCAGAGAAACGATGTTAATTCATTCAATTAACATAGGGTACTAACAATGCACATTTATAAAATACAAGATCAAATATTTAATTGAAAAAATAAATAAAACAAGGACTTGTTTGTAACTATACGAAAGTACGTGCATTTGTCTGAATTATAATTATTGATTTACCTCAAGCTGAACAGAGCGTATGGACGTGAGCGGAAGACCGCCAGACCAGGTTAAGCACGTTCCATACGGCCAAGGGGCACAACCATCATTTATCACGCACCACGTTTTGGTAAATGGAGTGGATGGAGTGAACCGAGTTAGAGGTGGTATAGTCCAGTCTTTGACTAAGCAGCTTGAGAGATATCCACTCTTTGGTCCATTTTGTAAACTTTTTGAAGAAGACCCAAACTGCAAGTTATAAAAGCAACAAAATAGTTCAATCGATTTTGTAGTTTGTTACACCAGTTGGGGAAAAATGCAAACAAATTTTACTATGTTATAATGCTTAGTTTCATACATGCAAAGAATAAAATTTTAAGAATCTTGTGGTATTAATTCTTACAGTTTCATTCATTTTGGGATCAGATATAAGCCATTCTTTTTTCCTGATGTTAAAACACGGGCCACACAGATGATAGTTTCCTTTCCTAAAGAGTAACAAAAAAAGTTCAATTAACAATTTGACCAGACAAAAAAGAAATAAAATTGAAACTATAGATTAAATTTATACCTGTATTCCAAACTCGGCCTAATTAAACAACCCTCACACAATTTAATGAAGGATTCGTCACAAATATAATTATCATATTCACTTATCTCCTATGTTGCACGGACACGGACACGGGTGTCGTGTCCGATACGACACGGACATGACGACACGGCGAATCTCAAAATTCATTAGGACACGACACGTTAAATATATATATTATTATATTATTTTTATGAATAAAATATATAATTTAATTATTGTATATATTATTTATGTCAATTTTATTTTATTTTAAAGAATTATACATAATATTTTTATCATATAATTAGAAAGTTATACATAATATTTTATAATTGTTACAATATATATAACATTTGAAGTTGCATTTTTATACGTGCATACAAGATATTTGACGTTTTACATATTTATATATGGAAACTTGAAACTAAATAATCAAAATTCACTTTAAATGTGTAGTCCCACAATTACTGGAATAGAAATGTGAGATGAACTAGTCTTTAAAATACGAGTATGATGAAATAGTGCAATAATTGCGCTAACAAACCCAATGCACTTGTCTGAGAAGTGTTCCGAGAAGTGTTCGAGAAGTGTCCTGAGAAGTGTCCTGACGATTTTTAATAATAAAATATTTGACACGCCACGTGGTGTGTCCAACACGTGTCCGAGGAGTGTCCGAGGAGCGTCGTATCCGACACGGTGTCCGACACGGACACGGCCGGGTTTTAGAAGTGTCCGCGCAACAGAGCTTATCTCATAATCACACAACTGATTTGGCTCATTAACAAAAGACAGGGATCTACGCAAACCAGGTGTACCATGGACTAGCTGCGGACTCGATGCACCATGCTGGTAGAGCTGTGGACTTGGTGCACCACGCTGGTACAGCTGTCGACCTGGTAAACCACGCGGGTACAGCTGTGGAGAAACATACTGATTAGTCCTATACGCATCGATATTTTGTCTAATCACACCATCTTGTTTGGATTTGTTACTCAGTTCAACTTTGGTTCCATTTTTCGAATTATTTCTATCCATTTCCATTGGTCGCACTTGCACCAAGGGTTTAGGGCTTATGAGCTGACTAGTTTACAGTTCTACGTTGATTCTAAGTGGGTTTAGTTTTTGTTTGGTTATCGCGTCGCATAAATCCGTGTCGTCTCCTAGCATTACGGAGTCTCCATCTTTGTCTGTGTAGGTGAGAATACAGTCTCTCTCGAGGGGTATTTTGAAAGATTCACGCATCATGGTTTTGAGTATAGATGTGTTTATGTCCACTAGGTTGCGATTAAAGCATGCATTAAAACGTTTGAGTAAATCTCCGTGCTTCACCTAAAAAATAGAAGTGAAAAATAAAGGTTGAGTAAATCAACGTCTCTTTTTTATAATTTCTCTAGTTTAAGTAGGGATTGAGTTATCATGTGAGGCTTGTAAGTTTAACTTGTGAGGCTGCTTCTTAAGCAGGCCTCAAACTTGTAAGGTTTTTGTTTCTATTAATTGATTCAAACGGGTCAAAGACCCCCTTATTTCCTTCAAAGAAATAGTCATGGCGTTTATTATTTTTTTTATTGATTTTATCATGGCGTTTATTATGATTCAACAGAGTAGAAAAACTGGATGACATACAAACACTTAGTAAAGAAAGAAAGTAGAGTTACCAACTACAGTAAAATGCTTAAGAAATGAACTAATGATCTTCACAAGAAACAAATAATCAACAACCGGAGTAACAATCCAACAAAAAAACATTAACTCCACAGGCAATTCCACAAAAACTAGTAGCAATTAACGAATGACAAGCATTATGCTTGACAAATGAACAATCACATTAAAAAACAAAAGCCGAACCTTTAAAACCGTGCTCCCCCCAGTGGGATCAGTCGCCATGGTGGAATTAGAAGGATTCATGGCGTAAATAAGCAAGTTATGGTTATGAAGAAGAAGAAGAGAGTGAAGAATAGAGTGTGTGGGGTTTTAGCGGAATTTAATAAGGTCCATATGGGACGGGACCCATTTTATGGAAAATCTCTACACTTTACGAAACTGGTTTATAGCATATATGAATCTAAATGATGTATGAATGAATGTTGCAAAATATCCTATGAACTGATATAAACGGTGCATGCGTTTAATTGGAGACGTGGTTCACAAAGTTGTAATACTCATTTCGTTTCATGGTCTGCTAGCCAGTAGGAATGAACGAAAGACGTGCAATAAAAAATGAAGAAAAGTAATGGTGAAAATATTTGGAATGACTTGCCAAGGATTCGGAGAGATATTTGAGTTGATGTGACGAGATAGTTCAGCATGGTGAATTTATTACGAATGTCGTTTCGAGTGGAGTTTCTGACAAATATTGCATTGGGCTGGCAAACCGAAATTAAAGCAGATAAATGCATTCAATTAGATGAATATAAAGCACAATATGATAATTGATGTAATTTTCTTTAATTAGAGGTTCTTCCATCCATTGTTAGACGTGTGATGTTTCTTCGCTGTGTTAGGATTTGATACCATCCAAAGTTAGATTAAACTTTATATACTTCAGAGAGTTAAATTCACATTTATTTAGGTTCAAAGTTTGGATCTGATGTAGTTTTGAAGTTTATTTGGAAGTTCATTCATTCCTATTTTCGTTTCAAACTCGAGCAGAGAAGGTTTCCTTATTTAAATTTTAATAACCATATGATATGAAGTGCATCACGCATGTAAAAAAAAAGACAAGCAAATCTTTAAACCATAAATATAACTAAATTAGATTACAAATTGGGTAACAAACACAATCTTCGTGTCACACTAACATACATTACTTGAACAAAATAGGTGACACTAAAATATACGATAAAACACTGGACTATTACAGATTTCACTTAGCTATTACAGATTTACAGTCTCCTCTATATCATTTCCTCGGCCTAGAAATCCTGCAATAAGAAAATCAACAAATGACATTAAGCTGATTCTATATACAAACTTGTCATCTGGTACTCAATTCAAAAATGGAGAATGTCTACAGATACAATTTCCTAAAAATATATTTTAAGCTGATTGGAAAACTTGGAAAAATTGTGAAAATATACTTGATCTACCATATACTTTGTAGATAGCAACTTACCAAATGTATTCGGAACAAGCACCGTCCCCTTTACAGTTTCGTATTTCGTTAGCGGAATGGACGATAAAATACCATCTTCTCGGTGAGCCATTTTATCGTTGCCCGAATTAGCTTTGGTCAGTTTATTAGGACGATTGAACTGAAAATTAACGGTGTAGCGTATAATTAAATCAATCATGGGTGATATTACTCGGTGGAATAATTTATTGTAGTGTTTTGATTTTTTGTGGTGGCATTTCATTCTCTTTGCCAAAGTATTCCTCTGTTTTTTTTTTTTGGGCTTGTTTTTATTTTTTTTATGGGCAATTCTCTTGGCAACTTAAACTTCGCTTTGTATTATCAATAAATTGCAAGCGCTGAGGTAAAATCTGAGGTCTTTTCCTGAAAAAATCTGAAAATTAGTATCACTCTTAGATTTGATTTCTATTGCCATTAATCACATGAGGGGTTAGGGCTGTGATTTGATTATGTTGTAGTTCGGGCATATTTGATTTGAGGTATTTCAAGTTTGTTGTATATCTTAAATACATCATTATGATTATATATGATTTTAAGAATGCATGTTAGCTGTTTGATGTGTTGTATTTTAAATAATGTAAAGAAAAAATCCATTATTTGATTTTTGATATAAATTCAGGATTTTAATTTTAATTTAAGATAATTGTTTGATAATTGCAAAGTATCTATATAAAATTGTATACCAATTTTTTAAAATTATTTTGTCCTGTTAAATATATTTTGTAATTTATATATCTCACACATTACACATATAATTATTAAGATACCATCAATAAGTATAATTAGTTGATATAAATGATTAATTAAACAAAAAAAGAAATTAAGTACAAGGAATTTAAATATAAAAAAAAGAAATATTTTATTTTATGTAATTTATTTAAATTAAATATTTTTAATTTTAATACAATATTTAATTTAATGTAATATTTTATTTTAATTCAATGTTTTTTCTGTTAAATTATTTAATATTTAATTTAATATAATTGTTTTTATTTAATTTTAATTTAATATTTAATATTTTAAATTATTTAATATTTAATTTAATTAATTTTTTTATTTTTTTATTTAATTTATTAATATTTTAAAATTTATTTAATTTATTTATTTTAATTTACTTTAATATATTTTAATTTAATTTGTTTAATATTTATTTCCATTTAATTTATTTAATATTTTGTATTAATTAATTTAATAATTGATATTTAAAAAATAATTAAATGGCATTAACTTCGTATATGAAAAAATAAATATTTTGGCATTAACTTCGTATATGCCTTTTAAAAATTATCCTAGAAAAATCAAGTCCTCTGTCCTGATATGAAATTGGAAAATATCATGCATATGCATGTATCCCTACAAAATGAAAAATAAAATTTCTTGTATTGTATCTTTGATAGAAAGGATGCTTTCGTTCTGATGTACCGTTCCAATGATTCAAAATATCATATATAGTCCGACGGAATGGAATCTCTATGTTGTGGAAATTTTCGAAAACTTTTATAAGATAAATAAAAGAATAAATCGAAAAAAATATTTATCAATTGCTTATGTAACTGAAACAACGAACAAAAATATTAAAGTACAAAAAATTAAAAAAATAAATAAATAAAAATATGAGAGAAGATGGTTTACAAATTTGAGAATTGCAGATTGGTCTTCTAGACTATATTTCCTCATGTATTTCAACATCTCCAATTGCTGTAACTCAAAAAAAGAAAAATCAAATTATTCTTGGTTCAAATAAAATATGAAAAATAAATACAACAAATAACATATAATTACCCTTTCTTTTTACCTGATTTTGCAAATTTTGTTGGGCGAGAGTCTTTTGAATGAATTCATATTGATCCAGCTCAGCCTCATCTATTGCCATTTCCTCTCTACAAATAATAATTAAAAAAAAAGTTAAAAAATTAATAGAATATTTTTGACAAGATTAAATCATAGAATCTTACTTAGCAATATTTTCTGAATTTTTACGGGTTAATTTATGTTTGGTTTCAAGCAAGTATTCAAATAAAAAAAAAAAATTTATGTTTGGTTTGGTTTAATTTGTCATTATATTAGTTGCTGCTTTGATTTTTTGGGTGTTTTTAAGTTTGGATTGGTATGCTTAAGAAGTGTTCAAGATAGATTGGTGGAGTTTTATTTTTAATTAATTAGGTGTTATGATGTAATGTGGTGTTTGCTGAGTGTTTGAACTTTGAGTTGAGAATAATACAATGCAATGATCCCAGTTATCATTTTTAATATTTTATTATGGAGCTGGCTTGATGAATAATTTTCAGTATTTATGTAGTAATTTTCTCATGTTTGTATTAAGTATACATATTATGGAGATAACACCTGTTTAATCCTTATTACCCTCATTATATAAAAAAACGTTCGTTTTAATTAGTTAACAACTGTATTAAGCATCAAAAAACAGAAACTGCTCTATAATTCTTATTCATTCATTTTAACTATACTTTCAAATTTGACTATAATCGACCAATGAGTTCCAAAAATTAAACCTACAATTATTTCATATAACTGCAATATAAAAAACAAAGAAACTAAAACATAAAACAAATAACTCAGTTTATTATAATACATCATTTTAGATACCTTGAAAAAACAAGATGACGATTTGCATTTCTTAGGAAGTGATTTTTTATTCAGTTAAATATTTTTCTGAAAGGGAGAATTCTATTTGGGCTAAAACTTTTTGAAATGGAGACATGTTACGTTTGGGCCCAAAATCGGACATCTTTTGAATTTTGAACTGGAACCAAAATATGCCCATTAACAAAACATGATTTGATCAAATAATTGCATTACAACGCAATTAAGACTATATTCATGAAGTCATGTATTTTACTATTTGGACAGGATCAACTCTTGCCTAACATCATTTTCACTTATTAAACAACTCTGAGAAATCATTCTTACTTTTCAAACAAATCTGAGAAATAAAGATACATATTGCAGTCTGACAAACAAAAATAACAGAAAAGAAACATAAACAAGTAGAATAGAAATAACTCAATAAGCAATAAAAATGTACTAACACTATGCACAGCCAATAAAAATGTGCTAATACATAGCTAATAATAAACATGCAATCAAAATAAATAAAGCATTTACCAGATGGAATGCAACACTAATAATATCAAATAAACTAACCTCTGCCAAATAAACTAAACTCAACCAATCCACCAATAAACAAAAAACAACCTCTATAAACAAACAAACACCAAACACAATCATCATCTCTATGAAAAACACCGCACGGCCCTCGTCCATCTCGACCGTCTCGCTCTCCCATCGTAATGCACAACCGGACTCCTCATGAACAAGTCCCTCAACGTGACTCTCACTCGAGTCACCTCCTCCTGCTCCAACAATAAATCCTCATCTACCTCTGCGATAGGTGACAACGGCATCCCTGCTATCGCTGCATACATCTGCAACGCTCGCACCTCCACCATGGCCGCCTGTAAGACATCCGCATCATCAGCCACCTCCACAATCTCGTCATCCATATCATCAACAACACCCCTCCTCATGAGAAACTCATCGAGCGAGATTCGAGCCCGAGCCGGCTCGTCATGATCCAACATATCCTCATCATCAGCCACCTCCACAATGTCGTCCTGCTCGACCACCTCAGGACCAAGCCTCATCAAAATCTCATCGAACATGACTCTCTCATGCTCCAACTCATCCTCATCATCGGCCACCTCGACAATCTCGTCGCTCGCGTCGTCATCCACAATGCCGTCCGGCTCGATCACCTCAGGACCAAGCCTCATCAAAAACTCATCGAACATGACTCTCACTCGAGCCGGCTCGTCATGCTCCAACTCATCCTCATCATCAGCCACCTCGACAATCTCGTCGCTCGCATCGTCATCCACAATGCCGTCCTGCTCGATCACCTCAGGACCAAGCCTCATCAAAAAGTCATCAAACGTGACTCTCGCTCGAGCCGGCTCGTCATGATCCAACTCATCGTCATCACCAGCCACCTCCACAATCTCGTCGCTCGCGTCGTCATCCACAATGCCGTCCTGCTCGACCACCTCAGGACCAAGCCTCATCAAAAACTCATCAAACGTGACTCTCGCTCGAGCCGGGTCGTCATGATCCAACTCATCCTCGTCCACCTCAGTGATAGGTGACAGAGGTCGCCCTGCTATCGCGGCGTACATCTGCAAGGCCCTAAGCTCTACCATGGCAGCCTGTAAGTCCATGCCGTGCTCGTACTGGTCGACCACCTCACCGCCATCAACATCATCGAGCTGCCCAGCCATATCGACGGTCTCACCATCATCAGCCTCATCATGGTCAAAGTCGCTGTCAAATGCCGAGACCGAGATGCGATCACGGTCGCTGTCAAAGGGATCGGTCGAGAATCCACCGCTGATGCACGACATACTGCGGATCCATCTCCCAACTGGCCTGAACAAAGCCTGGAAATTTTCGAGTATTTTTTATTGTTAGTCAATTAGGGAAATATTTTCAGAGTATTAACAAGCAGATAAGATAACTAAAACGCTTTTTGTAAACTCTCATTTCATGTCCTTGTATATAAGGGAAAAAAAAGATGTAACTTCGGTCAGAGAATACAGACTTGGTATTTAACACGTTCCATTTAAGTTTAACAATTCATTTTGAGCCGAAACTAAACCCAATAAGAGAATAAATAATTTCAAAAAATAAATCTTATTCAATTGCGAGACATGTACCAGGTATAACCTGGGGTCTATTTCTCAAAAAAAATAAATAAATAAATAAATCTTACTATTTAAACAAATTATTTGAAAGAAAAAGCAATAGGACAGTAATAGAATTATTAATAGTTGTCAATAATCAACCCTAAACAACCAATTGCATGCGGATCCAAATCAAAAGGTTGATTCGGATGTATTTTAGAACTTCAATGCGTGTTCAATCAAATCACAAATAAGGTTCTTGACTCCCCTTCCATCTAGTTATATGGAATTAATTAATAGCGATTTTGTTACATGAAAGTAAACAATCAGATATTATTAGATCATGAAATGACACAAATAAGAAACCCAAGAAAGTGAGAAACACAAAAAAATAAGCTAGAAAGATCCGATTTTGGAAGACAAAACATATGAGAATCTACACTGATGTTTATGAAATCCTAACTAACAAATTATGAAAAATAATCAAACAAAAAAGAAATAACCAAGAATTGTACTAAACCGGTTAAGTTCTAATCAAGCATTATTACCTTCATTATCTGAATCTTGGGGTTGATCAATGATCAAAAATATGCTCCTTGATCTGATGATCAGAGCTCTCTAGAGAGAGAAAGGAAGAGAGAGAAGAGAGAATGAGAGCTCAAAGAGAGAAGTATTCTTGGTCGTTCTTGAATAATGAGGAGAGAAATTATAGAGTTTGAGGTGCTATTTTTAGAGCATATAAATTGAAATGCAATATGTTTTTCCCAATTTGCACCCTCAATTTGAGCTATGCGTGCCATTATAATTTGCAGCTCTTGTAACAAACTGTGAAATGATATACATTCATAATATCATATATTCTTTATTAGATTGCATATTCTTTGTGCCTCAAAAAAATAATTTGCATATTCTTTGAGATAAATATATATATTTTATCATGAATCTATAATTTTCACAACAAAACATATAAAAATAAACAATGAAAGAAACTACTGGTGCTTTCCAAAAAGTATTTTTCTAACCATGTTAAGAATATTTGGCTAAATATTTTATTTTTTGTTGGCATGTTTTTCTTTTTTCTCAAAAATCCATCACAAAATACATCAAAAATCTTAAAGAGGAAATACATATAACTTATAAATTTATCATAAAATACGGTACATTAAGGTACATTATACTTCAAAATCTAGGGGAGGCGGCGGTTTGCCCTCTAGTGTCTATTAAAATTCGTCACTGTATTATATATTGATAAATATTTTGGCATTAACTTCGTATATGCCTTTTAAAAATTATCCTAGAATAATCAAGTCCTCTGTCCTGATATGAAATTGGAAAATATCATGCATATGCATGTATCCCTACAAAATGAAAACTAAAATTTCTTGTATTGTATCTTTGATAGAAAGGATGCTTTCGTTCTGATGTACCGTTCCAATGATTCAAAATATCATATATAGTCCGACGGAATGGAATCTCTATGTTGTTGAAATTTTCGAAAACTTTTATAAGATAAATAAAAGAATAAATCGAAAAAAATATTTATAAATTGCTTATGTAACTGAAACAACGAACAAAAATATTAAAGTACAAAAAATTAAAAAAATAAAAAAATAAAAATATGAGAGAAGATGGTTTACAAATTTGAGAATTGCAGATTGGTCTTCTAGACTATATTTCCTCATGTATTTCAACATCTCCAATTGCTGTAGCTCAAAAAAAGAAAAATCAAATTATTCTTGGTTCAAATAAAATATGAAAAATAAATACAACAAATAACATATAATTACCCTTTCTTTTTACCTGATTTTGCAAATTTTGTTGGGCGAGAGTCTTTTGAATGAATTCATTGTGGATTTACCCTCGCAAACTCACAATTTTAATGGAAGAAGAACAACTTTCTTTTTCTTAATATTTCTTAATATATTTCTTTCTTCTTGTCTCTTACAAAATAAAAATGGGTTCTATTTATAGGCTAAATGGTTCATGCATACATGAATCACATTAAACCCTAACATTATACTCACACAATTATCTAAGTACATGATCCATATTTCTAGATGGTGGATACATGTATTACAATTCTCTAGATGAATTTACATAGAAAAAAAACACAAATATTATTTCTTTTGGCTTGGGCTTATCAACAAATTCCTCCCTTAAGCGCAAACCTATTCTTCATCCCGATCATCGCCTTACAGTTTTCAAACAACACCGTCGGAAGTGGTTTCGTGAATATGTCAGCCACTTGGTCATGACTTGCCACATGACTCACTCGCACATCACCTTTCTTCACCTGCTCTCGGATGAAATGAAAACGCACATCAATGTGCTTACTCCTCTCATGATGTGTTGGATTCTTTGCTAACTCGATTGCGGATTTATTATCGACTCGTATTTCGGTCGCCTCGTGTTGCGTCAGTTTCAACTCGTGCAACAAGTTCCTTAACCAAGTTGCATGGCATACACACCAAGATGCTGCTACGTATTCCGCCTCGCACGTCGATAATGTCACTATTGGTTGTTTCTTTGAGGACCATGTGAATGCCGTATCTCCCATATAAAACACATACCCCGATGTGCTTTTACGATCATCAACATCTCCGCACCAATCGCTATCGGAATATCCCACTAGCTTGAAATCTTACGCTTTGGAATAGAATAACCCAAATGATTCAGTTCCCCGAATATACCGCAAAATTCTCTTTATCGCTTTTAAATGCGTATAGACCGGCTCCTCCATGAATCGACTTACAACTCCAACACTATAAGAAATGTCCGGTCTTGTACATGTGAGATAGCGGAGACTCCCAACTAGACTTCGATATTTGGTCGCATCTACTCGTTCACCACCATCAAACTTAGAAAGTTTCGCCCGGGTTCCATCGGCGTCAATACCGGGTTGCAATCCGCCATTTTGTTCCTTTTCGTAATTTCTTTTGCATATGTTTCTTGTGACACAAAAATCCCAGTCTTTCCTTGTCTAACCTCCAGACCAAGGAAATACTTCATCAAGCCCAAATCCGTCATCTCGAACTCCCGAGTCATCACGCTTTTGAACTCCTCTATCATCTCACCATTGTTCCCCATAAAGATGAGGTCATCAACATAAATAGCGACAAGGAGCAAATTGCCTTCATTCTTTTTTACGTATAGTGCATGCTCGTATGGACATTGAGTAAACCCGTTCTCCTTGAAGTAAGTGTCGATGCGGGTATTCCAAGCTCGAGGTGCTTGTTTCAACCCGTAAAGCGCCTTCTTCAATTTCAACACCTTCTTCTCTTCCCCTATTTTCATGTACCCAGGTGGTTGCTCTACGTACACATCTTCTTCTAGCACGCCATTCAAAAATGCTGACTTGACGTCCATTTGAAAAATTTGCCATTTGAATTGAGCTGCTTGAGCTATGAGAAGGCGAATTGTCTCCATTCTTGCAACTGGGGCAAAGACTTCATCATAGTCTATCCCCGCCTTTTGTCGATAGCCCTTTGCAACTAGCCTTGCCTTGTACCGCTCTATCTCGCCTTGAGCGTTCATCTTCTTTTTGTATACCCATTTTACTCCTATGGGCTGACTTCCTTTTGGCAATTCAACCAACTCCCAAGTTTGGTTTCGCTCTATTGCTTTTATTTCTTCATTCATGGCTGCTTGCCACTTCTCATTTCGTACCGCTTCCTCAAATGTAATTGTTTCGGCATCCGCCAAAAGACAAATTAAATGTACCTCACTTGTCGAGTCGTACAAATCTTGCATGCTTCGCATCCTTGGTTGTCTTGGCTCATCTTCAACATCAGATGGTACGGGGTTAGTCGGTACAAAGGTTGATGCCGGTGATTCTCCTTTCTCAGCCTCACCTAACTCGGCCTCATCATGTGTCATCTCATCTTTGTTATTCCAATCCCACGCGCTCTCTTCATTCACATGTACGTCCCGGCTCACCACAACTTTCCTTCCAATTGGGTCGAAGAGCTTGTATGCCTTTGTTTTCTCGTCATATCCAATGAGCACGAACTTCTTGCTTTTATCGTCGAGCTTAGTCCTCCTTTGATCCGGTACGTGTGCATAAGCCACACTACCGAATACTTTGAAATGTGATACGGTCGGCTTTTGACCACTCCAAGCCTCTTGGGGTGTTATCTCACCTAACTTCGCATGTGGGCATCGGTTTTGTATATACACGGCACATTGTACCGCCTCGCCCAAAATTCTTTTGGCATACCTTTGCTTTTCAACATCGACCGAACCATGTCGAGAATGGTTCGGTTCTTCCTCTCGGCCACACCATTTTGTTGAGGAGAGTATGGTGCGATCAAGAATCGCTTAATCCCATACTTCTCGCAATAACTCGTGAAAGCGGTTGACATGTACTCCCCGCCTCTATCCGACCGTAACGCCTTGATGTAAGTCCCGGTCATCTTCTCGACTAAAACCTTGAATCTTTTGAACACTTCGAGAGCCTCGCATTTTTCCTTCAAAAAATAAACCCATGTCCTCCTTGTATTATCGTCTACAAATGTGATGAAATATCTTTTCTCACTGAATGATTTGGGTGTAATTGGGCCACATATGTCGGTATGCACCAACTCGAGAGGTCTTTCGCTCGATATTTCGCCTTTTCGGAAATGAGGTCCTTGCTTGCTTGCCGAATAAACATCCTTCGCAAAACTTGGTGATGTAGTCCATGTCTGGTAGCCCATGGACCATGTTCTTCTTGGCCAACTCCTTTAGGCCACCATAATGAAGGTGACCAAACCTTAGATGCCATAATGCCGATTTGTCTTCCATATCGACTTGTAGACATTTTTCCTGCACATTTCGCAAGTTGAGCTTGTACATGCGATTTTTGGCCATTTCAACTCGTGCTACCAAGCGTCCTTGATTGTCTTTTAATTGTAGTACCCGGTTTTTCATGAATACCGAGTATCCCTTCTCCATGAGTTGTCCCATACTCAAAATATTGCTCTTAAGATCAGGTACGTAATAAACATCCTCGATTGACCCTTCCGTACCACCTTTTTGTAAATAGTGCACCGTACCTTGACCTTTTACTTGGATCTTTGATGCGTCTCCGAATGACACGTGTCCATTTTCAACCTCTCGCATCTCCTTGAATAAGTGCTTGTGCCCGCACATGTGGTTGCTTGCACCGGTGTCGAGGTACTGCATCGTATCGCCATCGGTGTTGATATCGTTGTATGCCATCATGAGAAACCCATCTTTCATCTCATCCTCCGTGACAAGGTTGGTGTTCTCCTCCACTTTCTTTTCGGCATAGCAAACTTTTGCGTAATGCCCGACCTTGCCGCAATTGTAACACTTGTCGGAGTTGCGAGTCCTTCGCATAGTGACCGTATTTGCCACACTTATAGCACTCGACATTATAGTGATTTGACCGGCCACCTCTCCCACGACCCGGGTCCTCTACCTCGCCAATTTTGTTGGCTTGACTGCCCCTTCTCCTCATAGTATCCACCTCGACCGCGGCCTCCACCACTGCGATCATTGCTTGCGACCTCCACGGCCACGCCCTCTTCCACGAAAGTTTTGAGTGTAGAGTGCCTTTTCGTCTTTGATAGGCATCTTGGCTTGCAACGCTTCGTCAAGCGACTCGTTCTTCTTCTTCTTGCGTTGCTCGTGTGCCTCTAACGACCCGGCGAGATCGTCAATAGTTAGCTCCTCTAGGTCCTTCGATTCTTCGATGGCACACACGACATTCTCGAAATTGTCGGTTAGCGACCGCAGAATTTTTTCCACGACCCTCGAGTCCTTTAGAGTTTCACCATTACACTTGAGCTGATTTACCACGGTTTGCACACGTGTGATGTAGTCGGATACACCTTCGACTCCTTCATCTTCATACACTCCAACTCGCCGCGTAGAGTTTGGAGTCTTACTTGCTTTACTCGGTCGGTTCCCTTGAAAACTTTTTGCAATGTATCCCATGCTTCCTTGCCCGTTACCGCGCTTGCTATCTTTTCAAAATCGACTTCGTCAACCGCTTGGAACAGCATGTATAGCGCTGTCTTGTCATTCATTCGCTTTTGTTTCAACGCCTTGATTTCACTTACTTGTCATATCGTCGGTATTCTGCGGTTCGGTGTAGCCGTTCTCGACTACGTCCCATGCATCTTGGGCCCCGAGTAATGCTCGCATCTGGATGCTCCGGTTGTTGTAGTTAACTCTCGTCAATCGTGGCGGTGACATACCCCCAAACGACATTCTCCCGGGATTCGCCATCGGCTCTGATACCAATTTGTGGATTTACCCTCGCAAACTCACAATTTTAATGGAAGAAGAACAACTTTCTTTTTCTTAATATTTCTTAATATATTTCTTTCTTCTTGTCTCTTACAAAATAAAAATGGGTTCTATTTATAGGCTAAATGGTTCATGCATACATGAATCACATTAAACCCTAACATTATACTCACACAATTATCTAAGTACATGATCCATATTTCTAGATGGTGGATACATGTATTACAATTCTCTAGATGAATTTACATAGAAAAAAATACAAATATTATTTCTTTTGGCTTGGGCTTATCAACATTCATATTGATCCAGCTCAGCCTCATATATTGCCATTTCCTCTCTACAAATAATAATTAAAAAAAAAGTAATAAAATTAATAGAATATTTTTGACAAGATTAAATCATAGAATCTTACTTAGCAATATTTTCTGAATTTTTACGGGTTAATTTATGTTTGGTTCCAAGCAAGTATTCAAAAAAAAAAAAAATTATGTTTGGTTTGGTTTAATTTGTCGTTATATTAGTTGCTGCTTTGATTTTTTGGGGGTTTGTTAGTTTGGATTGGTATGCTTAAGAAGTGTTCAAGATAGATTAGTGGAGTTTTATTTTTAATTAATTTGGTGTTATGATGTAATGTGGTGTTTGCTGAGTGTTGAACTTTGAGTTGAGAATAATACAATGCAATGATCCCAGTTATCATTTTTAATATTTTATTATAGAGCTGGCTTGATGAATAATTTTCAGTATTTGTGTAGTAATTTTCTCATGTTTGTATTAAGTATACATATTATGGAGATAACACCTGTTTAATCCTTATTACCCTCATTATATAAAAAAAAGTTCGTTTTAATTAGTTAACAACTTTATTAAGCATCAAAAAACAGAAACTGCTTTATAATTCTTATTCATTAATTTTAACTATATTTTCAAATTTGACTATAATCGACTAATGAGTTCCAAAAATTAAACCTACAATTATTTCATATAACTGCAATATAATAAACAAAGAAACTAAAACATAAAACAAATAACTCAGTTTATTATAATACATCATTTTAGATACCTTGTTTGGGCTAAAACTTTTTGAAATGGAGACAGGTTACGTTTGGGCCCAAAATCGGACATCTTTTGAATTTTGAACTGGAACCAAAATATGCCCATTAACAAAACATGATTTGATCAAATAATTGCATTACAACGCAATTAAGATTATATTCATGAAGTCATGTATTTAACTATTTGGACAGGATCAACTCTTGCCTAACATCATTTTCACTTATTAAACAACTCTGAGAAATCATTCTTACTTTTCAAACAAATCTGAGAAATAAAAATACATATTGCAGTCTGACAAACAAAAATAACAGAAAAGAAACATAAACAAGTAGAATAGAAATAACTCAATAAGCAATAAAAATGTACTAACACTATGCACAGCCAATAAAAATGTGCTAATACATAGCTAATAATAAACATGCAATCAAAATAAATAAAGCATTTACCAGATGGAATGCAACACTAATAATATCAAATAAACTAACCTCTGCCAAATAAACTAAACTCAACCAATCCACCAATAAACAAAAAACAACCTCTATAAACAAACAAACACCAAACACAATCATCATCTCTATGAAAAACACCGCACGGCCCTCGTCCATCTCGACCGTCTCGCTCTCCCATCGTAATGCACAACCGGACTCCTCATGAACAAGTCCCTCAACGTGATTCTCACTCGAGTCACCTCCTCCTGCTCCAACAATAAATCCTCATCTACCTCTGCGATAGGTGACAACGGCATACCTGCTATTGCTGCATACATCTGCAACGCTCGCACCTCCACCATGGCCGCCTGTAAGACATCCACATCGTCAGCCACCTCCACAATCTCGTCATCCATATCATCAACAACACCCCTCCTCATGAGAAACTCATCGAGCGAGACTTGAGCCCGAGCCGGCTCGTCATGATCCAACATATCCTCATCATCAGCCACCTCCACAATGCCGTCCTGCTCGACCACCTCAGGACCAAGCCTCATCAAAAACTCATCGAACATGACTCTCGCTCGAGCTGGCTCGTCATGCTCCAACTCATCCTCATCATCAGCCACCTCCACAATCTCGTCGCTCGCGTCGTCATCCACAGTGCCATCCTGCTCGATCACCTCAGGACCAAGCCTCATCAAAAACTCATCGAACATGACTCTCGCTCGAACCGGCTCGTCATGCTGCAACTCGTCCTCATCATCAGCCACCTCCACAATCTCGTCGCTCGCATCGTCATCCACAATGCCGTCCTGCTCGATCACCTCAGGACCAAGCCTCATCAAAAAGTCATCAAACGTGACTCTCGCTCGAGCCGGCTCGTCATGATCCAAATCATCCTCATCACCAGACCACCTCCACAATCTCGTCGCTCGCGTCGTCATCCACAATGCCGTCCCCGCTCGACCACCTCAAGACCAAGCCTCATCAAAAACTCATCAAACGTGACTCTCGCTCGAGCCGGCTCGTCATGATCCAACTCATCCTCGTCCACCTCAGTGATAGGTGAAAGAGGTCGCCCTACTATCGCGGCGTACATCTGCAAGGCCCTAAGCTCTACCATGGCAGCACTGTAAGTCCATGCTTTGGGCTCGTCTTGGTCGACCACCTCACCGCCATCAACATCATCGAGCTGCCCATCCATATCGACGGTCTCACCATCATCAACCTCATCATGGTCAAAGTCACTGACAAATGCTGAGACTGAGATGCAGTCACGGTCGCTGTCAAAGGGATCGGTCGAGAACCCACTGCTGATGCACGACATACTGCGGATCCATCTCCCAACTGGCCTGAACAAAGCCTGGAAATTTTCAAGTATTTTTTATTGTTAGTCAATTAGGGAAATATTTTCAGAGTATTAACAAGCAGATAAGATAACTAAGACGCTTTTTGTGAACTCTCATTTCATGTCCTTGTTTATAAGGGAAAAAAAAGATGTAACTTCGATCAGAGAATACAGACTTGGTATTTAACACGTTCCATTTAAGTTTAACAATTCATTTGGAGAATTCAGTTTGAGCCGAAACTAAACCCAATAAGAGAATAAATTATTTCAAAAAATAAATCTTATTCAATTGCAGACATGTACCAGGTATAACCTGGGGTCTATTTCTCAAAAATTTAAACAAATTATTTGAAAGAAAAAGCAATAGGACAGTAATAGAATTATTAATAGTTGTCAATAATCAACCCTAAACTACCTATTGCATGCAGATCCAAATCAAAAGGTTGATTCAGATGTATTTTCGAACTTCAATGCGTGTTCAATCAAATCACAAATAAGGTTCTTGACTCTCCTTCCATCTAGTTATATGGAATTAATTAATAGCGATTTTGTTATATCAAAGTAAACAATCAGATATTATTAGATCATGAAATGACACAAATAAGAAATCCAAGAAAGTGAGAAACACAAAGAAATAAGCTAGAAAGATCCGATTTTGGAAGACAAAACATATGAGAATCTACACTGATGTTTATGAAATCCTGACTAACAAATTATTAAAAATAATCAAACAAAAAAGAAATAACCAAGAATTGTACAAAACCGTTTAAGTTCTAATCAAGCATTATTACCTTCATTATCTGAATCCTGGGTTGATCAATGATCAAAAATATGCTCCTTGATCTGATGATCAGAGCTCTCTAGAGAGAGAAAGGAAGAGAGAGAAGAGAGAATGAGAGCTCAAAGAGAGAAGTATTCTTGGTCATTCTTGAATAACGAGGAGAGAAATTATAGAGTTTGAGGTGCTATTTTTAGAGCATATAAATTGAAATGCAATATGTTTTTCCTAATTTGCACCCTCAATTTGAGCTATGCGTGCCATTATAATTTGCAGCTCTTGTAACAAACTGTGAAATGATCTACATTCATAATATCATATATTCTTTATTAGATTGCATATTCTTTGTGCCTCAAAAAAATAATTTGCATATTCTTTGAGATAAATATATATATTTTATCATGAATCTATAATTTTCACAACAAAACATATAAAAATAAACAATGAAAGAATCTACTGGTGCTTTCCAAAAAGTATTTTTCTAACCATGTTAAGAATATTAAATTTTTTGTTTTGGCTAAATATTTTATTTTTTGTTGGCATGTTTTTCTTTTTTCTCAAAAATCCATCACAAAATATATCAAAAATCTTAAAGAGGAAATACATATAACTTATAAATTTATCATAAAATACGGTACATTAAGGTACATTATACTTCAAAATCTAGGGGAGGCAGCGGTTTGCCCTCTAGTATCTATTAAAATTCGTCACTGTATTATATATTGATAAATATTTTGGCATTAACTTCGTATATGTCTTTTAAAAATTATCCTAGAAAAATCAAGTCCTCTGTCCTGATATGAAATTGGAAAATATCATGCATATGCATGTATCCCTACAAAATGAAAACTAAAATTTCTTGTACTGTATCTTTGATAGAAATGATGCTTTCGTTCTGATGTACCGTTCCAATGATTCAAAATATCATATAAAGTATGACGGAATGGAATCTCTATGTTGTGGAAATTTTCGAAATTTTTTAAAAGATAAATAAAAGAATAAATCGAAAAAAATATTTATCAATTGCTTATGTAACTGAAACAACGAACAAAAATATTAAAGTACAAAAAATTAAAAAAATAAATAAATAAAAATTTGAGAGAAGATGGTTTACAAATTTGAGAATTGCAGATTGGTCTTCTAGACTATGTTTCCTCATGTATTTCAACATCTCCAATTGCTGTAACTCAAAAAAAGAAAAATCAAATTATTCTTGGTTCAAATAAAATATGAAAAATAAATACAACAAAATAACATATAATTACCCTTTCTTTTTACCTGATTTTGCAAATTTTGTTGGGCGAGAGTCTTTTGAATGAATTCATATTCATGCAGCTTGGCCTCATCTATTGCCATTTCCTCTCTACAAATAATAATTAAAAAAAAAAGTTAAAAAATTAATAGAATATTTTTGACAAGATTAAATCATAGAATCTTACTTAGCAATATTTTCTGAATTTCTACGGGTTAATTTATGTTTGGTTTCAAGCAAGTATTCAAAAAAAAAAAAATTTATGTTTGGTTTGGTTTAATTTGTTGTTATATTAGTTGCTGCTTTGATTTTTTGGGGGTTTTTTAGTTTGGATTGGTATGCTTAAGAAGTGTTCAAGATAGATTAGTGGAGTTTTATTTTTAATTAATTTGGTGTTATGATGTAATGTGGTGTTTGCTGAGTGTTGAACTTTGAGTTGAGAATAATACAATGCAATGATCCCAGTTATCATTTTTAATATTTTATTATAGAGCTGGCTTGATGAATAATTTTCAGTATTTATGTAGTAATTTTCTCATGTTTGTATTAAGTATACACATTATGGAGATAACACCTGTTTAATCCTTATTACCCTCATTATATAAAAAAAGTTCGTTTTAATTAGTTAACAACTTTATTAAGCATCAAAAAACAGAAACTGCTCTATAATTCTTATTCATTCAATTTAACTATATTTTCAAATTTGACTATAATCGACCAATGAGTTCCAAAAATTAAACCTACAATTATTTCATATAACTGCAATATAAAAAACAAAGAAACTAAAACATAAAACAAATAACTCAGTTTATTATAATACATCATTTTAGATACCTTGAAAAATGATTTGCATTTCTTAGGAAGTGATTTTTTATTCAGTTAAATATTTTTCTGAAAGGGAGAATTCTATTTGGGCTAAAACTTTTTGAAATGGAGACATGTTACGTTTGGGCCCAAAATCGGACATCTTTTGAGTTTTGAACTGGAACCAAAATATGCCCATTAACAAAACATGATTTGATCAAATAATTGCATTACAACGCAATTAAGATTATATTCATGAAGTCATGTATTTTACTATTTGGACAGGATCAACTCTTGCCTAACATCATTTTCACTTATTAAACAACTCTGAGAAATCATTCTTACTTTTCAAACAAATCTGAGAAGAAAAAAAATACATATTGCAGTCTGACAAACAAAAATAACAGAAAAGAAACATAAACAAGTAGAATAGAAATAATTCAATAAGCAATAAAAATGTACTAACACTATGCACAGCCAATAAAAATGTGCTAATACATAGCTAATAATAAACATGTAATCAAAACAAATAAAGCATTTCCCAGATGGAATGCAACACTAATAATATCAAATAAACTAACCTCTGCCAAATAAACTAAACTCAACCAATCCACCAATAAACAAAAAACAACCTCTATAAACAAACAAACACCAAACACAATCATCATCTCTATGAAAAACACCGCACGGCCCTCGTCCATCTCGACCGTCTCGCTCTCCCATCGTAATGCACAACCGGACTCCTCATGAACAAGTCCCTCAACGTGACTCTCACTCGAGTCACCTCCTCCTGCTCCAACAATAAATCCTCATCTACCTCTGCGATAGGTGACAACAGCATCCCTGCTATCGCTGCATACATCTCGCAACGCTCGCACCTCCACCATGGCCACCTGTAAGACATCCGCATCATCGGCCACCTCCACAATCTCGTCATCCATATCATCAACAACACCCCTCCTCTTGAGAAACTCATCGAGCGAGACTTGAGCCCGAGCCGGCTCGTCATGATCCAACATATCCTCATCATCAGCCACCTCCGCAATGTCGGCCTGCTCGACCACCTCAGGACCAAGCCTCATCAAAAACTCATCGAACATGACTCTCGCTCGAGCCGGCTCGTCATGCTCCAACTCATCCTCATCATCAGCCACCTCCACAATCTCGTTGCTCGCGTCGTCATCCACAATGTCGTCCTGCTCGATCACCTCAGGACCAAGCCTCATCAAAAACTCATCGAACTTGACTCTCGCTCGAGCCGGCTCGTCATGCTCCAACTCATCCTCATCATCGCCCACCTCCACAATCTCGTTGCTCGCATCGTCATCCACAATGCCGTCCCTGCTCGATCACCTCGGGACCAAGCCTCATCAAAAAGTCATCAAACATGACTCTCGCTCGAGCCGGCTCGTCATGATCTAACTCAGCCTCGTCCACGTCGGCCGATAGGTGAAAGAGGTCGCCTTGCTATCGCGGCATACATCCGCAAGGCCCTAAGCTCTACCATGGCAGCCCGTAAGTCCATGCCGGGCTCGTCTCGGTCGACCACCTCACCGCCATCAACATCATCGAGCTGCCCAGACCATATCGACGGTCTCACCATCATCGGGCTCATCACGGTCAAAGTCGTTGACAAATGCCGAGACCGAGATGCGATCACGGTCGCTGTCAAAGGGATCGGTCGAGAACCCGCCACCGATGCACGACATACTGCGGATCCATCTCCCAACCGGCCTCGAACAAAGCCTCGGAAATTTTCAAGTACTTTTTATTGTTAGTCAATTAGGGAAATATTTTCGGAGTATTAACAAGCGGGATAAGATAACTAAGACGCTTTTTGTAAACTCTCATTTCATGTCCTTGTATATAAGGGAAAAAAAGATGTAACTTCGGTCGGAGAATACGGACTTGGTATTTAACACGTTCCATTTAAGTTTAACAATTCATTTGGAGAATTCATTTTGAGCCGAAACTTAACCCAATAAGAGAATAAATTATTTCAAAAAATAAATCTTATTCAACTGCAAACATGTACTAGGTATAACCTGGGGTCTATTTCTCAAAAAAAAAAAAAAAAAAATTACTATTTAAACAAATTATTTGAAAGAAAAAGCAATAGGACAGTAATAGAATTATTAATAGTTGTCAATAATCAACCCTAAACTACCAATTGCTTGCAGATCCAAATCAAAAGGTTGATTCAAATGTATTTTAGAACTTCAATGCGTGTTCAATCAAATCACAAATAAGGTTCTTGACTCTCCTTCCATCTAGTTATATGGAATTAATTAACAGCGATTTTGTTACATCAAAGTAAACAATCAGATATTATTAGATCATGAAATGACACAACTAAGAATCCCAAGAAAGTGAGAAACACAAAGAAATAAGCTAGAAAGATCCGATTTTGGAAGACAAAACAAATGAGAATCTACACTGATGTTTATGAAATCCTAACTAACAAATTATTTAAAATAATCAAACAAAAAAGAAATAACCAAGAATTGTACTAAACCGTTTAAGTTCTAATCAAGCATTATTACCTTCATTATCTGAATCCTGGGGTTGATCAATGATCAAAAATATGCTCCTTGATCTGATGATCAGTGTTCTCTAGAGAGAGAAAGGAAGAGAGAGAAGAGAGAATGAGAGCTCGAGAGAGAAGTATTCTTGGTCGTTCTTGAATAATGAGGAGAGAAATTATAGAGTTTGAGGTGCTATTTTTAGAGCATATAAATTGAAATGCAATATGTTTTTCCCAATTTGCACCATCAATTTGAGCTATGAGTGCCATTATAATTTGCAGCTCTTGTAACAAAGCGTGCAATGATATACATTCATAATATCATATATTCTATATTAGATTGCATATTCTTTGTGCCTCAAAAAAATAATTTGCATATTCTTTGAGATAAATATATATATTTTATGATGAATCTATAATTTTCACAACAAAACATATAAAAATAAACAATGAAAGAAACTACTCGTGCTTTCCAAAAAGTATTTTTCTAACCATGTTAAGAATATTAAATTTTTTGTTTTGGCTAAATATTTTATTTTTTATTGGCATGTTTTTCTTTTTTCTCAAAAATCCATCACAAAATACATCAAAAATCTTAAAGAGAAAATACATATAACTTATAAATTTATCATAAAATACGGTACATTAAGGTACATTATACTTCAAAATCTAGGGGAGGCGGCGGTTTGCCCTCTAGTGTCTATTAATATTCGTCACTGTATTATATATTGATAAATATTTTGGCATTAACTTTGTATATGCCTTTTAAAAAGTATCCTAGAAAAATCAAGTCCTTTGTCCTGATATGAAATTTCAAAATATCATGCATATGCATGTATCCCTACAAAATGAAAACTAAAATTTCTTGTATTGTATCTTTGATAGAAAGGATGCTTTCTTTCAGATGTACCGTTCCAATGATTCAAAATATCATATATAGTCCGACGGAATGGAATCTCTATGTTCTTATTAATTAAGGTTTATGGTCGTTTTCTTATTAAATGAGATTTGTATTCTTATAAAATATCAAGTATAATTTATACTTGATATTTTATAAGAATACAAATGTCATTAAATAACCCGTAAAATTTAAACTAACGTTTATATTCTTAAAGAACGTGAATGTTCACTCAGCTCCCAAATTATTAAAAAAAAATTAATCACATCCGAAATGAGACGATACTGTGAACCCTAGGACTAATGGTCCATTTCATCTTAAATTTGAGTATAATCCAATAAAAAGAGTTGCAGAAACTAAACCTAAAACAATGATTTAGTATTATTGCTCGCATACTTTGGAAAAAATAAAATAAAAAATAATTCTGTTTCTTACATTAACTCCTCTCATATAGCTCCAAAAACATGATGACATTTTCTTAGGAAGAGAGTCTGTGAAGACATCTTTGATTCAAGATCATATTGTTTTTGTGAAAGGGTTAACTTTTTGGGTTATTAAATTTTGAAATGAGGCTTGTCTGGTTTGGGCCGAAAATGAGATATCTTGAATGTCTTTCTTTTTTTGTTTGCAAATCAGATAAGCTGAATTTTAAATAATGATCCGAATAAAATAAGCCACTGACAAAACATGATTTGATCAAATAATTGGACAAGAATGTTGTTTTACATAACTAGGATTATATTCATGAAGTCATATATGTATTTTGACAGACACCAACTCTTGCGGCCTTGCATAACATCATCCTTGTTACATAAATTCGAGACAATAAGAAATAAATACTGCTCTATGATCAACATAAATAATAGAAAAGAAGCATAACACAATAATAATAATGCACTAAAACTATGCACAAAATAAAAATAACAATAAACATGCAGTCAAACGAAATAATGCATTTTCAACAATTATCTCAGTCTTACTGCATTTTCAACAAAAGCAAAAAATATTCCAGTTTCTTACATTAGCTCCTCTCACATACTTTAAAAAAACAACATGATACTGATAGTATACACAACATTTTCTCGGGAAGAAAGACTGAACTGGGAAGATATGTTGATTCAAGTTGATATATTTTTTTCTGAAAGTCTTTGGGCCGCTTTACAATTTTGAATGAGGCTTGTTTGGTTTCGGCCGAATATCAATTATCTAAATTTTGTTTTGCTGAAAATCAGATATCTTAAATTTTGAATTATGAACCAAAATGAGGCCATAACAAAACATGATTTCATCAAATAATTGGACAAGAATGTTTTTTTACATAGTCCCTATGTAAAAATCAGGTCTCTTTTCCTTGTACATACCTAGGATTATACATCATAGTATGATGATCATACTTGGTAAAGAAAAAACCAGACAATTAAAAAATAAATATTGTCATATGATCAACAGAAATACTGGAAAGTATAAAAGATGCATAAAACACAATAAGAATGTACTAAATAGAGTATGCACATACCAATAATAATGTACTGAAAGTATGCACATAAGGGGATCGACTCCGATTTAACAATAACTATCTCGGAGTTCTGGAAGCGGCAAGTTGCGGACAAAGATAAGGAAAGCTGACACGCATGGGAGACCTACTGGTTAAGCACGAGCTGGAGTATCTGGAAAGCACGTAACCAATTCATCTTCCGACAAAAAAACCCACATCAAGCAAGCATTTTAGTAGAGATTTCTCAACGGTCGCCAACCGAAGAGCGTCTTGTTTAGGGAATAGACTTTTTACATATTTTCTCTCTTTAATGTTATGTAAATATTTTTCTTTTTCTTCCAACCTTGTCAGAACTTATTTTTCTTTATTTAATGAAATCTCGGTGAGACAATTCGTCTCCGGAAGCTTCAAAAAAAAAAGAAAGTATGCACATAATAAAAATAATAATAAACATGCAATCAAACTAAATAAAAGCATTTCCAAAATGGAATGCATCACTAACACGGAAAAACAACCAAAATTAACCCACCAACAAGCAAAAACACAACTAAATAAACAAATACCAAACAATCATCCTCTCTACGAAAAAAACTGTATGACCTCGTCCATCTCGATTAGCAATGGAGCATAATAAGGATTGCCTTCTCCAGATTTTGACGGAGTAGCATATATCAATAATCTTTAATGAAAAAAAAATTAAAATACATGTGGTTCTATGCATTTGCCCTCCCAGAATCAGAAAATAGAAATTAGTGTTGTAATGCCATACAAAATTTCAAAATATTATACCCTGCAATAAGTAAAACATCATTTCTTACACATATATTGATAAATATTTTGGCATAAGATATAATTTCAGATATACCCTTAAAAAATTATCCTATAAAAAGCAAGTCCTTTGTCCTGAAATGAAATTTGAAAATATCATGCATGTGTATCCCTACAAAATGTAACCTAAAATTTCTTGTATTATATCTTTGATAGAAATGATGCTTTATTTCTGATGTACCCTTCCAATGAATTTTTGAAAAGATACAGTGAGTTGTATTGCCTCTCGTGTATTGTTCCATTAATCAATGCTCAGTTCCTTTAAGGAGGAATTTCCACCGTATACACATTTTGAGTGTAAATTAAAAAAATAGTTATGTTTTGAAACATATTTCCAAAGTAGCACTTTCGGACTATGAGAATCCTAGAATTAAAATTGGATTATTTTAATGGGATAATTTCAT